>JALIZH010012112.1:75000-114420 GCA_030522465.1 Rhipicephalus appendiculatus | reverse complement strand
ATATTCTTCAGCGGTGGCACACGCCCAGTT
This sequence comes from Rhipicephalus appendiculatus, assembly GCA_030522465.1. NCBI lineage: Eukaryota > Metazoa > Arthropoda > Arachnida > Ixodida > Ixodidae > Rhipicephalus > Rhipicephalus appendiculatus. The sequence goes on along the minus strand of JALIZH010012112.1, from coordinate 114,390 downwards.
TGGCTCCGTAGCCTTCCCTTCATTGCCAAGAAAAGTTGTCCGCCAGTATAGTAAACAAGTTTTCACTGACACAACGGGGCCCAGCTGCGCTAAGCCGCAGTCATTTTTTTTTTTACGGGTGGGTTTCGGTGCCCATATATGGGCTGTTAACTTTGCCGTTCTGTATCTTGAACAACTAAACCAGCAGCGCTACGGTAGACTTAGACATGAAAACGGTTGGGTTGGTGCACTCGATGTTTCTTAACCTTTTCAATTCACTCCACGAGATACAAAAAAAAGAAAGTATTCTTTTAAGATCCCAAGGTTGAGGCGCCCATGTGTCTCGCATAAAATCGACAATACTGTTAAAAAAAAACAGCTGTGGTTTGACAAGTTAGGAAGAAATTACCCTATTTTGCAATTAAATGCTATTAAATTGAATTACTTCTCCAAGTAATCGTCCATTGGCTTCATAAAAGAACTTATTGCCTCAGAAATCGACTGCCGCAACAAGAGCAAGCGGCCAGACTATCGATGGGATTTTTGACGGCTATTGATTGATTGAAAAGCTTTATTGAAGAAATATGAGAGACAAGGGAGCGGCAAGGGTGGGTCCCCTAGTCCAGGACTCCAGTGGCCGTTGCTGTACGCTCAGCCTGATCCAAGAGACCTTGACGGATATAGCGACGGGTTCGCTCAGCCATGGCCACGTCGCGTCATTAGGCTCTTCATCATCTTCGGCACAAATGGAGCCCATGTTACACATGTTTGAATTTTGCAGCGAAGCTTGCTTGCCTGCCTGTTCCTTCGATCTGACCCGCTGTGGCGGATTGTCTGCCTTAGTCTACCCCGTGTAGTCGTCTTAGTAGTTGTAGCAGTAGTAGTAGGCGTCACGCCGGTCATGCAACGGGAGGGGGGATTGAATAAAGAAATAAAACAAAATTATGATAATACTCAAATTCATGATGATGAATGCTATTCTTCAAATAAATAAAACGAACTGATGAAAATGCTGACGCTTGCAACAAAAGTCATCATCATCATTATCGTCATTGCCGCTTTGCCCTGCGACGGTTTTCACGGCGTGGTAGTGGCTGAATCTTTTTTTTTTCCTGGTCATATGTCTTGAGTTCAGCGTACACCGGAACATCTCAAAATAGCGTACGGGAAGGTTGAAATAAATACGGTGGGAAGCAACATGCCACTAACGGAAAACTACGCCTAACATAATCCATGGAAATGAAACTAAAACAGAACAGCATTTGCAAGAAACACTTGGTTAGGCCACTCAATTAAGGATGTTGTTTAAAGTCAGTGAAAAAAAAAGACTTCAAAGTTATGATAGATATTGTGTTGATTTCTCAAAATACTACTTCAGTAACGTTGGTCATTTTTAAGACCTTTTCAGAGCCATTTTTCAGAGATGCAGGGCTAGTAAGCCAATATTGTTCCTAAGGAATTTTCGTGTGTTACTGCTAGTAAGTTTTCTTCGAATATAGCGGAAAGAATATTTAGAGTGCATAAGCGCGTTATTTTTCGCTTCCTTCTTTGTTACGCTCTTAAATTCATGGCAAAACTTTGCAATATTCGAAACGTGACGCTTTCAAAACCGTCCGTCGTTTATGGTAGGCACTCCGCTCTTTTATCAAATATGTTTTGTCACACTGTTGTTTCTGTAATGCTTTTGCGGTGTCGTTTGCCTCCGTTCCCTAAGGAAAGAAGAAGGGATACAAGGCTCTTTCGCAAGTGCAGGGCGTTCGCTTATCCTGCAATTTTTTTTCTCATCTCACAAAGAGCAGCACCCTGTCGCGTGCGCGACTTCAATATCGAAGAAGCTGAGTAATGCGACGGGGGTGCTGCGGATATTACGTGGGATCGCAACCTTTTGGGTGATGAAGCATTCCTGGCTTTCGCCCGCACGAGGCTTCTCGACCTGTTCTCTCTGTTATTGCTATCACCCTCCTAGTGTAGGCGTAAGTGTTTCTCGTAGGCAGTGTGTAGCTCAATGTAGCATGTCTGGCTAAGGCTTGTGCATATCTCTTGATGCAGTCAAGCCATAGACTTTTTCAGTCTATATGTATGTGGCTTTCTGCATAATCTTAGAGGAAGGATAACAGATGCATTCACTGGATGATATTTGCGACGATGATACCAGTTTCGAGGTATTACCACGAACACGTCGAATATCTAGTAATCTTCTTTGATCATGTAAGGATGACATGCTGGAAACCAATCTACTTCCTGTTTGAAAATAAAACCGCTGTGCTCCGATTTCATAGTCACTAAAACCAGAGAGCATGAGGCCCTCATTGAGAAATTTGTATGTTTCTGTGTACAATATTGGACACTTCGATGCACAAAGGCATATGCTTGATGCCTACCACATGTGATAACCGAAGGTAGAATGGTCTGATACGGCAATCTATTTTACCGCGTTAGTAGCAGAGGAAACGTTGGGCATATCATTACGCGCAATGACCACCGTACGCAATTTACGAATACATGGGAAGATATATAAACACCACCATGTACAGACGAGCAATATAAGATATTTTTTAGGAAGGATATGCTGTATAGCCGGTATAGTAGATATTAAACGTACTAGCACATTGTAAGTTCTCATTTAAATACCCGAATGTCTCTATACGCTGCACAAAACGTGTTCCGTGTATTATTCGCGACTTGCCCGCCTTACATACAGAGACAAAATGGTATTCACCGTAAGATCGTGAGAGACTCCCCATTCGCGAAACATGAGCCACCCGTGTTTCCGGAAAATTTTTCAAGCGTTCTATAACAGAACAATTTAAAACGAACCCCGTGGCAGCAGCATCGTCTCTTTCGGTGACGACGTCCTTCGAAAGACCAGGGCAAGCTTCGTTCGACCTCCGTCAGTAATGTCAAAGGGGAATCGTACAAAGGCATCGCAATCAGATGGCGTTGCATGCCTTCGTGTCCAATGATTCAGCGGTCGTGAGCGAGGAAGTTCTCGCCCGCTCCTTCAACCAGGAAGGTAGGAAGGTGGGTGAGTTGAAATCGATGCATACTTGAAAAACCAGCCCGAAAAAAAAACGGCGAGAACGCAGAAGAATAAGGACACACGGCGAGTGCTGTCCTGGGTCCTGTGTCAGCGCTCGTGCTGCGTCCTTCTTCTGTGTGCTCGACGTCGTTCTCGCGCTGGTTTTATTGCGATAGCAATTATATGGACAGTCTCGACGGGTTTTTGCCGTCGCCGTTGCCGTCGCCGTCATGTCGCGTATGAAGTCCAAATTGATAAGAACCCCCTGCGCATCGTACGTTCTACCAGCGGGTAATAGCGGGCGAGCGGGAGCGGTGAACGCGGCTGAAGCGGCGATCAAACGAGCCGGCATCTCCGTCGCTCCGAGGCGCATGCGATAAGATCCCCCCCCAACTGTTCAACCGGCCCCGCCCGTCGTTCGCGAGCGTGAAAAGACGCGAGGGGGGGTGGGGGAGTCCCTCGAGCGACCTTCGATTTTACTACCGCGGTCGTCGCGGGCGCGCGCGTTATCTCCCCATCTCTGCAGCCGACAGCGGGCGGCCGGTGTACCCTTCTACGTGCTGCGCTCTCACCGCGAAGAGAATTCTCTTAAACAAGCGTTTTCTAGAGTTGCGTGAGATCGTATCCAAAAGACTTAGCTGCCAGCCTCACTTCGTATAACATTACAATTTGTTGCTATCGCATTCATTGCTTCACCCTTGCGGTGAAACTGTGACTTTTTCAAGTATCCTTGAATCAGTGTAGTATATCACGCGCCCTCTCTGGATGGAAGACGTAGAGTGTAGTGTAATACATTCTTCTAGTACACTATAACGTAGAGAACAGACTTTTGGGCTAGTTGATTTGTAACGTTCATTGAAGCCATAGCGCTAAACAGACAGGGACCACAGAAAGAGGACGGGACGTGCGCTACTCACAACTGAATTTTTATTCCGGAAACATGTTGTACTTATACAGCATTGAAAGCCGCAACATCACCAGAAAACCGTATCACACGCGCAATCCTGCATCATTCAGAAACGCGATTTCCTTAGCACTTAAAGCAATCGAGGGCGCACTGACACAATTGGCATTTTCTCTTGCAATCGACCAAGCCTCGACTATCTCTCGCGTATCTTTATCACCGTTCCTATACACAACTACAAACTCATTGAACAGAGGTTGGCAGCCGCAGTCATTACAATGCACTGATACATGCCCGTCGCGGTAACAGCTAACGGATACTATCTTCCGCCTGTCCTGACTGCGCCTGCTCGAGCTTGCCGATTCTTTTAACTTCCTTAACGCCTTCTCCGCCACTGACAGGAGCAGGGTAGCCTGCCTCCAGCAGCCGCTCTTTTTGTCTAGAGAAGCTGACTTGCATTCGGTGGGGGGCAAGACTTGCGCAGTGCATTAAGAAAACATAGGTTAGCGATAGCGCGCTTCACTAACTTTGAATGTGCTGATGCATATGGCAGAAGTTTTTTATTCTCGCGAGGGTGATATTCCCAACAACAACAACTTTGACCAGCAGCCATTGTTGTTGGGAATATCACCCTCGCTCGAGCAGGCGCAGTCAGGACAGGCGGAAGATAGTATCCGTGCCATATATGCACGGGTTATCCCACAACTTAAAGAAGGTGGCCAGCAAAGCGGAAGTAGATGTGGTGTTTTCCGCTCCAGAAAAATTGATCAGTTGTTGTAGGGCTACTGACCCTTTTCACAAGAAACGCCGAGGATGCTCGAAGAAGCACCAGTGCCCTTTCGTGGCCTATGCACAAAGTGTAGTTTATCGGTTCCCATTCTCGTGCGGCAAAGTGTATATCGGGCAGACAGGCAGGTGCCTGAATGATAGGCTCAGAGAGCACAAACAGAAGCTCAGCTGTTACCGCGACGGGCATGTATCAGTGCATTGTAATGACTGCGGCTGCCAACCTCTGTTCAATGAGTGTGTAGTTGTGTATAGGAACGGTGATAAAGATACGCGAGAGATAGTCGAGGCTTGGTTGATTGCAAGAGAAAATGCCAATTGTGTCAGTGCGCCCTCGATTGCTTTAAGTGCTAAGGAAATCGCGTTTCTGAATGATGTAGGATTGCGCGTGTGATATGGGTTTTCTGGTGATGTTGCGGTTTTCAATGCTGTATAAGTACAACATGTTTCCGGAATAAAAATTCAGTTGTGAGTAGCGCACGTCCCGTCCTCTTTCTGTGGTCCCTGTCTGTTTAGCGCTATGGCTTCAATGAATATAACGTAGAGCTTCGCGAGGGGCGGGCTTCGGTGATCCCCCCTCCTCCCAGTATCCCACGAATTCCTTTGAACTTCGTCAGTGAGGAGGTTGTCGACCCTTTCGTTTGATAGGGAGAGAGAGTGTTCGTTCCTCGTATTTGATGACGATGAAAGTGAGTGCAAATGAATGCGTGTTCGTTCTGTGGCTGCTGTACAGTCTTCGCCACATCTTACTGCTCACCGAAAGTTAGACCTTATCGCATATTAACGGGAAAGAATAAAGCACCTCATCAAAGGCAAAAATTGACCGTCGGTGACGTCGGCGGCATCACCGTCTCGTGTCGGCGTCGACAAGACGAGTGATGGGAAAAAAGTATCATCACGTGATGACTTTACGATACGACGTCATATATACGTCAAAGACTGCCAAAATATGTGACGTCGTTATTAGATCCCTGTCATGTCATCATCACGTGAAGTCATGTGATGACGTGATCGAATGACGTCAATCGCTTGATCTATGTTTGGGCCATCCCGGAGTTGTTGCAAAACCAGGTAGAGTTCAGAAAGCGTGCTATGCCACCTATCCTGGAGGCAGTCCGAATCCACATTAGGTGCAGAAAGCTTTGAGGGTATCCACAAAATGTTGACACAACGTTGCTCCAACATTGAAAAAAGTTGCTTCAACGTTGTGGCAACATTGCGTGCTACTAGGGCTATAGTGGCGGAGGATCAGTACATCGACTGGGAAGAAAAGCAAGATGACAGTAATCCTTGACTTAGGCGTTTGAAAGCGCACTCGCACTTCGGCGTTCATGTACACTGGTGTATTTTTCTTTTTTTTTTTTTTTTTGGGGGGGGGGGGGGGGGGTTGTGTTTTGTCGCACTGCCGAATCGAATGTCAGGGGACACGTGGAAAAAAGCGTGAGGTCGATATCGGCTCTGCGAGGTGGTGCAACGATCCCAGAAGCTCACTATCTTTCAGTGAACTTATTCATTTTCATAAATTGTCCTGCTATCTTGCTCTTTTCATGTGTCAAGTTGTGCTTCGATGTAACAGGTATCCGATATAACTCTTAACTTGAACCAGAACCATCGCGTCTTTTTTTAAGGCGGAAGCCTTTAATGTCTCATGCTCACATCCGACCGTCCGTCCATCCGTCCGTCCGAGCCCTGGCACGGTGCCAAGTGGCCGCCGGGGCGCGCAAGCGGACGCCGGTGGCGTCGGACTCTACAGCGCTCGCGATTTGCTTGCGTAGCGTCGCTGTGCACAGCGTTTCCAGTCATGCAAGGAGGGAGAAGCGCGCATCGCGTTCCATTCTGACCGACCCCGTCTCAATGGACACAGGCGTTCGCGGAACACACTTTGGAATTTACAAAGTGTCCGTCATTTAAGCGCGGGAACGCGGATGGCGTCTGCACGATGCGCAAAGCGCGAGAAAATACGAACTCATGCGAACGGACTCGCGTCTCGCTGCGATTCGAAGTGAAAAATTAAAAAAGAAAACACGCACACATTCCGTTTGTGTGCCATCCCACTGAGAGTGTAAAAGAAAAAAGACATGGCATAGTCAGTCGAATGGCCACAAGCTTTCGCGGAACACACTCTGGAATGTACAAAATGTCCTTCAATTTTTTTTACAACATTATAACTTTTAAGACTTTTCAAGACTATTGAAGACTGTTTTATAGATGGTCGGTAAACGGGAAGCAAGCATTGGACGGGATGTGCTTGGATGAGAAAGATGATGACCCTTGGTGCCTGTCACACTGAAAAAGACATGGTGATTACTTGTGCTAAAAAAAAAAAAAAAAAAAAAAAAAAAAAAAAAAAGCTCCAGCGGGTCCTTCCCGGCCAGTCCCTCAGAACTTCATTAAAGTTCATTTTCTATCTGTCTTCCTAGCTTCAAAAACAGACGAGGTGACGTTCGCGCATGTTTTTTGTCGTTTCAAGAAATAGTGTATTGGTGGTTTGTATTTGTATTCTATGTTTATTTATTGTAATGGCATCAATCTTTCGAAAGGAAAATGTATCTGGACGCTTCATATACAATTCCAATTACTGACGTTTTCTCATAAATAATTGTTTTTCCCAATGAATGATTTGAAGAAAAGAATGAGCGCCGACCAAAATGAGAAGGTTTAGAACATTAAAAAATGATGTTTCAGCTACCGTACGGTAGCCTTGTTCACATGAACAAGGCTATCGTATGGTAGATGAAACAAGCTATACCGTACGGTAGCCGAAACGTCATTTTTTAATGTTCTAAACCTCCTCATTTTGGTCGGCGCTCATTCTTTTCTTCATACTTCTTCCCGACCAGACGATGCTGCGTCAAAAAATCGACTTAATGAATGATTTAATATATCGTAGAACGTTTGCAATGAAATTGGTTTGACTCCAGAGCCCCATATAATGTGACCTCTTCGATGGTGGTATTAAGTGTGCCAGCGAGACCCAGAAGCAAGGTTCTCGGTTTTTGTGGTCGGTTTGTAACATATACAAATTCAGTGGCTTTCCCTTTTCAAAATGGATGCGATTTTTATCAACATGCTGATAAATTCTCGTGGGGCAAGTTCAAAATTATTAGCTTTTCTGGGATTATTGGCAATAGTGTGCGAACATCACTGGTGCATTATTCTCACCTTTATACTAAAGGCTGACCGAAATAACCTCGCGAAAAACAATAATTACACTGAAAGAATAGCCGAGGTAGAACACGTACGCGCCGAACCTGCGCTGCCGACATAGTTCGCCATGCGTTGAGCCACGCCCCCCACAACGGGAAGCAGAAAAGTGAGGCTTTTTTCCATCTTTTCCAAGCCTCTCTATATATATAGTTCACCGCCGCCATCCGCGGTAAAAAACGAATGCATTATTTCCGACGAGGGCTCTCGGACACCGCCACAATCCCCTCTGAGCTGTAGTAAATATGCGCATCCCCCTCCCCCCTCCCCCCGCAGTGCACTGCCAAGGCAGCATCGTCACCCATTGTACTACAATTTACAGTGCCCAGTAAGGAGGTACTACCTCTCTCCGTCAAAAACGCCTGGGAATAAGAGATCGAGAGAATTGCGAGCAACATTTATCGATTATGGCAGTCTTATAAAGAGAGTCCAGGATACGCGCCTGGAAACGAAGAGAAATAAATGCAGGTACCTAAGATTAACGGCTAAACCAAGAGAGAATGGTAAGGTAATGACATTTACGCCGTGTCGACCACGTAATCGCTGTTGTTGCAAGCAGTCAGCACAATCCTAACTAGCTTTCGTTTGACCGAGCGCCAAGGAAGAAAGCAAGCAAGAAAGAAAGAAAGAAAGAAAGGAAATTAGTACGATAGGCACGTACACGCATAGCTCGGCCTGCCTCGCTTTTCCCGATAAGTAGAGGGCTCCTAATTTTTTCCCATTTATTGTATCATCTCCTATTGTTTTTGTCGCAGAAAGCGAGAAAGTCGAACCATTAGCGTACGCTACTAACCATTAGTGTCACTCCAGCCGTCGACTTGCCTTGCCGCGTGACTGGCGAGAGTCCGGAGATCCGCGTTCATGGTCGCCGAGTAAATGCCGCGTTAGTCGTTTCCTCGTCGGTAAGACGCTGACGCATCAAGCGTTCGCGTTGGCTTGCGAGGACGCCGGAAAAACATAGTAACATAACATGGATGAATCTTGTGACGTGTTGCTGCGTGGACTGTCTCTTGGGCTTAACGCTTACAATCCCATCGAGACCTATCGTAATGAAAGTTGACATCGATGGAAGCCGACGCTAAGTGAGAAAGAGTGAGAAAAAAAAAGAAAAAGGAAAGGCAGCTAGGGAGGTTAGCCTCCTTGAACCCGGTTTGCTACGAAGGGAAACGGGAGGGAAATGCCAGTGTTGCCTTGCAGCAAGGTACATGAGTGTCGCCTAGCGCGCTGTCTTAGCCCAACGCTTGCTTATTCACAAAACAAACGGGTCAACAGACATATATTTAGCGAGTAAACACGAATAACTGGGTGGACGCTTGAGCTTCGCCTTCCAGAGTAGAACGCGATGGCGTAATCGGGCCCGGTGCGCACCGCCTCCTCAACTGGTAGCCTAGCTTCTGTTCATGGTGCATGCCTCAACCGTGCCGTAAGGATTAGAACGACTGTGAGCGTAACATTGGCCGTTTCAAACTATCCTAGAATACCTACTACAAGTGCGTCGTTAAGTGCCCACAACGCAATTATTCTTGCCTTTGCGAATCAGCGAAGGGCCCACTACGCGTCCGTAGGACAACACGCGAACCACAACCGCTGTGATAGAGGGCAAACGATGTCGGTTAACGCAATAACGTCACATTCAATGGAAGGCAAATTCCATCGTTGGCGTGCAGTGGTCTCCTGTGCAGAGGTGTGCGTAGGCATGGGCTTCGGCAGTGGGGTGCAAAAGGGGCCCTTCTAGACCTGTGCGCCGGACCCAATATTGCCGGCGGCGGCGCGCCGGTGTTTCGACCTCCGGCGGCGGCGCGTCAACGGCGTGGGGTTCATCGGATCGGCGGCGGCGCGGCGCGCGGGGGGGGGGGGGGGTAGATTCAAGAGGTGGTGGGGATAGAAGTTTGTCCCCTGATATTTGAAAAAAAAAACTGTTTCCCCGAAAGGGCGAAGGAGTGAATGCGACAGCAACATGTCGTAATGTTATAACGAACTATAACTCTTTTTCATCCGATCTCGCGAAACTGCAAAACACTGGTGTATGGGAATATGGCCGCTCCCGGGAGAGGAGCGGTTCTCACGCAGTTTGTCGTATCAGTAGTCACAGCACGAATTGGTGAGATGATAGCGCGTAGAAGGGTATAGGAGACGCTTTTGCTGATGCCTGCCGAGATAGCGCGCGCTCCAGCACTCGCGACCGCGCCCTTATAGTCCAAGTTCACAGGTGCGGATATCGTGCCACGCAGCCCCCCCCCCCCCCTCCCTACTCCGACGTCCCTTCATGCTCATTCGTCCAGTGAAAGACGGACAGGGCTTCCTTTCTTGTTGAGGAGCGACCGACGGCAGGCCTCGCACGCGGTGTGATGTAATGGCATGCGCCCCACGTGCGATGGAGATGGGCAGCTTGTTTCATTTATGCTTAACCCATATATGCCCAGTGTCCTACATATAGGACGCTTCTTTGATGCATTATAACATCAGTAGTTCTTTAGCTGATGACTAGCGCCACTTACAGCACATCAAACAGATCTTATTCTCAACGTGTGCAAGCCTACACATTGCCTGCTTTTCATTCCGCCACGTGCCGACCGCTTTCTCCGGGCAAACGCGTGCTTCGTATGAAAGACGTCTTGTAGACGCGCACCGACCACACTGTTGTCCCTCAGAGTAAACAGACAAGGTGCGCTCACTGACATGAGAAGACAACTCCTCGCTGTGAGAAGTGCAATGTCGGTATGCACGTGAAATGTTTCAAGGCTTACCACACCCGCACATAGCACCCATAATGCCCAGTGTCCAGTATGTAGGACCGCTTGAAAAACAGTGTCGCGCTTACCTGGCAGTAAATAAAAAACTTGTGCTTTCTTTTGAGGGTACAAGTGCACTTTTTTGTAAAAAAGAATATTTGTTTTGTCATTTTTTCTGAGTTTGGGCATATATGGGTTAAGCTGTGTTCCTCGCTGGCACTCGGGAGCTTTTGCTAGCGGGTACAGCATACGATGCGCGTACAAAAGTTATCGATTTGGGCTTTATACGGAACATGACGGCGACAATGAAAACCTGCACAGAGTGTCGATATGGTTGTTATCGCAATAAAAAAAATAGACAATAACCGTGGAAGCGGGTTGGCCTATTTTTTGGAGAGCTGGATTGTCTTCGCTGTAAAGAGTTCGTCCGTTGGAAGAATCAAATAATCCGGTGCCTCTTCCATTCGTTCCATTCCATATCTCCTCGACACTTATTTCTTTATAAAGCACGTGTACAATGGGAGCACTAAGCGTCGAGCCCATCAGAATTTCGAGCTTGTCGACTGCACTCTGTTATTTCGCCTTGCGCAATCGGAAACTCACAAAACAGTGTGAAATAAGTTCATAGTTGACGGTAATCATGTGAGGTGGGGAAGAACGGGTGAGCGAATACATGGCAAAGCAGGGTAGGAGACAATTCACAACTGATATTTCTCGTATATCGACCAATCGAGAATATGTGCCCTAATCATGTAACGTGAATTACCGCTCTCGTGTCACGAGGAGCGCAAAAAAAAACGAAAAAAAGAGAGAAACGCCGAGAGAATAACGCGCTAGATTTTGTATTTTCAGAGGCTGCTTTGGGGCCCTTAAAAAGAAAGGGCGTGCTAACAAGGAGAAGATAGTTGTCAAGAAACCGCGAACGCCGCTAACTGAAAATAGTACAGCGGCGGAAAAGCAAGTAGACAAAAAAAAAAAAAATAACGCAGCTTCGCACTAGAGGTGCCAATCCTGAAGGAAGTGAGTTGGGCAGCCTTCTTTGTTTCTCTTCAGTTTTCTCTTTAGTTCCTCTTCTCTTTCTTTCTTTTTCTCTGTTTCCTTTTTTTTCTGTTACTTTCTCCACAATTTTTACTGATTTCTTCCTCTCTCTTCATTTATTTCTTTCTCTTTCAGGCTCTTTTTTATTCTTCCTCTTTTTTCCTTTCTTTCTCTCTCTATTTTAGGGGCGAAGCTCCTTAAGGCGTATGCTTGTCTGCCGTTGTTGTCTGTCGTAGCCACCGTATAGTGGAATGTACCCACTACACGTGATAACGATGACGATGACGCCTGGTGACCATGAAGAATAAGCGCGTTCCAGACCACACATTATCTTTCTGCCATGGATGAAAACGATCGTGAACGCGCTCTCGCCCTCGAAAGGCAAAACGGCAACGCCGACAACAAACGTTCCCCTGAGCTTAACGTCATATATGACGAAAACAAAACCAGGGGAACCCCCCTCCTTGTGGTCCGTAGAGCTCTTGAACAAAATCATCATCTACCCCATATGTAAATAATAAAACATTATGTATATACTTTATCAATATGTAAATTATGAAACATTGTGTATATACTGTATGTATAATCACACCACACCCCCGAGTTTGTGTGTCAGGTCTTTGTATGATGATCGAGTGGGCAAAATTTACGGAGGATTGACGGTTTACCAGATTACCTCCGGAGCTTCGCCCACTCATCATCATTCACTTCGTGGATATGGCGTGATTTTTTTTGCTAGCTTCCTTTTTTTTCTATTTTTATACCTGGTTTTGCCTGCGTTACGCGAATCGACGACAGCATACGACGACCCGGGCCCCTAAACTGCTCCGCACTTAATATCAGCATCAAGGCGCTCGAAGAACAAGAGGAAGCAGACTTCTCCTTGGCGCGAGCGTGCGCTCAATATGCGACAGATGGCTATACTATTCGTGGTTTTTCCTGAGTTACGCCAAGCTACGACAGCATACGATGACAGCATGTGATGACTGCATACGACAGCCCGGGCCCTTAAATAGCTCCGCACTTAAAATACTTATCTGTGCATTCCCGGGCAAGAGGCGATACCTCTCAGTCAGTTGCGCGTGATGGTCTACGTGAGAGATAACTGGTCACTCTCTTGACTTGCCCCTTGTGTTTTCACGTCGTGTCTTTTCAACATGAATACCTACAAACTAGCTGAGCTATCGGTTATTCTAAGTGTTTCATTGCCTTTACTTCTCTATTTATTTATCGACTTACTCGAGTAAAAAAAGTAAGGGAAAAGTGCATTAAACCGTCGATATATATTACTTATGTATTCGATTTATTTATGCATAATGTAGTGGGCCCGAGACTCCACGAATATGTTATCCAGCGAGTTGGGTCGTCTCCCTTTAAGGCTGTAGGACGCCGCAGCGTTGAGGTCAGGCAATACTCTTGAGACTTCTGGAGGAAAGAAATATATACGACAACTTCCGGGGACCTATTCTCGATGTGTCCATCTGAAGAAGATGTCCACAGTCCTTTTCGGCAGAGCGCATTCAGTTACTCGAAAAAGCGGTTGGCCGTGATGTTTGCTCTTGACCACGTCGATGCGTCCACCGCCGTGGCGTAGCGGTTAGGGTGCTCGACTGCTGACCCGAAGATCGTGGGTTCGATCCCAGCCGCGGCGGTCGCATTTCGATGGAGGAGAAATGGTAGAGGCCCGTGTACTGTGCGATGTCAGTGCACGTTAAAGAATACCAGATGGTCAAAATTTCCGGAGCCCTCCACTACGGCGTCTCTCAATTATACCGCGGTTTTGGGACGTTGAACCCCAGATATATATATATATATATATATATATATATATATATATATATATATATATATATATATATATATATATATATATAATGAGAAGTAACAGACAATGATGCCAAGGAAAGTATAGGGGACGCTATTAGAAGTAATTGTAATGCAAATGTGAAGAAAGAGAAGTGGACGAAAAGATAACTTGTCACCGGCAGGATCCGAACCTGCGACCTTCGAATAACGCGTCCGATGCTCTACCACTGAGCTACGGTGACGGTCATCCCTCCGTCCACTTTATAGGGTATATATGTTCATTTAAACGTGGGAGCGTCAGTCAGCGCCGCCTGTTGCCATTACGGCGAGTGTGAAACACTCTTTTTGCCAGTAGGCGTCACGTAGCACGTGATCTTATTACGAGCTGGCAGCTGACTAATAATCCCTCGCATACCACCTGAAGGCAACAAGTCTGCCAGAACGAGACCCTCGTTATGAACTAAGGAAAGGAGTGTGAACTTAAGGGCTCGTTTGCTTTGTTAAACACATTATTAATGAGAAGTAACAGACAATGATGCCAAGGAAAGTATAGGGGACGCTATTAGAAGTAATTGTAATGCAAATGTGAAGAAAGAGAAGTGGACGAAAAGATAACTTGTCACCGGCAGGATCCGAACCTGCGACCTTCGAATAACGCGTCCGATGCTCTACCACTGAGCTACGGTGACGGTCATCCCTCCGTCCACTTTATAGGGTATATATGTTCATTTAAACGTGGGAGCGTCAGTCAGCGCCGCCTGTTGCCATTACGGCGAGTGTGAAACACTCTTTTTGCCAGTAGGCGTCACGTAGCACGTGATCTTATTACGAGCTGGCAGCTGACTAATAATCCCTCGCATACCACCTGAAGGCAACAAGTCTGCCAGAACGAGACCCCTCGTTATGAACTAAGGAAAGGAGTGTGAACTTAAGGGCTCGTTTGCTTTGTTAAACACATTATTAATGAGAAGTAACAGACAGTGATGCCAAGGAAAGTATAGGGGACGCTATTAGAAGTAATTGTAATGCAAATGTGAAGAAAGAGAAGTGGACGAAAAGATAACTTGTCACCGGCAGGATCCGAACCTGCGACCTTCGAATAACGCGTCCGATGCTCTACCACTGAGCTACGGTGACGGTCATCCCTCCGTCCACTTTATAGGGTATATATGTTCATTTAAACGTGGGAGCGTCAGTCAGCGCCGCCTGTTGCCATTACGGCGAGTGTGAAACACTCTTTTTGCCAGTAGGCGTCACGTAGCACGTGATCTTATTACGAGCTGGCAGCTGACTAATAATCCCTCGCATACCACCACCTGAAGGCAACAAGTCTGCCAGAACGAGACCCTCGTTATGAACTAAGGAAAGGAGTGTGAACTTAAGGGCTCGTTTGCTTTGTTAAACACATTATTAATGAGAAGTAACAGACAATGATGCCAAGGAAAGTATAGGGGACGCTATTAGAAGTAATTGTAATGCAAATGTGAAGAAAGAGAAGTGGTAGAGCATCGGACGCGTTATTCGAAGGTCGCAGGTTCGGATCCTGCCGGTGACAAGTTATCTTTTCGTCCACTTCTCTTTCTTCACATTTGCATTACAATTACTTCTAATAGCGTCCCCTATACTTTCCTTGGCATCATTGTCTGTTACTTCTCATTAATAATGTGTTTAACAAAGCAAACGAGCCCTTAAGTTCACACTCCTTTCCTTAGTTCATAACGAGGGTCTCGTTCTGGCAGACTTGTTGCCTTCAGGTGGTATGCGAGGGATTATTAGTCAGCTGCCAGCTCGTAATAAGATCACGTGCTACGTGACGCCTACTGGCAAAAAGAGTGTTTCACACTCGCCGTAATGGCAACAGGCGGCGCTGACTGACGCTCCCACGTTTAAATGAACATATATACCCTATAAAGTGGACGGAGGGATGACCGTCACCGTAGCTCAGTGGTAGAGCATCGGACGCGTTATTCGAAGGTCGCAGGTTCGGATCCTGCCGGTGACAAGTTATCTTTTCGTCCACTTCTCTTTCTTCACATTTGCATTACAATTACTTCTAATAGCGTCCCCTATACTTTCCTTGGCATCATTGTCTGTTACTTCTCATTAATAATGTGTTTAACAGAGCAAACGAGCCCTTAAGTTCACACTCCTTTCCTTAGTTCATAACGAGGGTCTCGTTCTGGCAGACTTGTTGCCTTCAGGTGGTATGCGAGGGGATTATTAGTCAGCTGCCAGCTCGTAATAAGATCACGTGCTACGTGACGCCTACTGGCAAAAAAGAGTGTTTCACACTCGCCGTAATGGCAACAGGCGGCGCTGACTGACGCTCCCCCGTTTAAATGAACATATATACCCTATAAAGTGGACGGAGGGATGACCGTCACCGTAGCTCAGTGGTAGAGCATCGGACGCGTTATTCGAAGGTCGCAGGTTCGGATCCTGCCGGTGACAAGTTATCTTTTCGTCCACTTCTCTTTCTTCACATTTGCATTACAATTACTTCTAATAGCGCCCCCTATACTTTCCTTGGCATCATTGTCTGTTACTTCTCATTAATAATGTGTTTAACAAAGCAAACGAGCCCTTAAGTTCACACTCCTTTCCTTAGTTCATAACGAGGGTCTCGTTCTGGCAGACTTGTTGCCTTCAGGTGGTATGCGAGGGATTATTAGTCAGCTGCCAGCTCGTAATAAGATCACGTGCTACGTGACGCCTACTGGCAAAAAGAGTGTTTCACACTCGCCGTAATGGCAACAGGCGGCGCTGACTGACGCTCCCACGTTTAAATGAACATATATACCCTATAAAGTGGACGGAGGGATGACCGTCACCGTAGCTCAGTGGTAGAGCATCGGACGCGTTATTCGAAGGTCGCAGGTTCGGATCCTGCCGGTGACAAGTTATCTTTTTCGTCCACTTCTCTTTCTTCACATTTGCATTACAATTACTTCTAATAGCGTCCCCTATACTTTCCTTGGCATCATTGTCTGTTACTTCTCATTAATAATGTGTTTAACAAAGCAAACGAGCCCTTAAGTTCACACTCCTTTCCTATATATATATATATATATATACCACGTCAATGCACCGAACCGGCCAGCACATTCCCAGCGTAAGAAGTGCAAGAGGAAGAAGAAAGTGGACGAAATTTACATGAACAGGAACTTGTCAAGTCTGAACTTGCTTATGAATATGTCCCAGATGTTTGAAAACCATGCAGGGAATGCGTACCGACCTTCGCAGGTGCGTTAGACGGGCGGCAGCATTTAACCTAATTCGATGGCTTAGGCAATCAGAATTTATGCACAGCCTCCGAGATGTACGCCCAAAAGCTGATGTCTGGGCGCTGCGTTCGTTGCGTTGAAGCGCATTCCGTCCCTCTTATTAGAGTCGAGAGTTGTGAAAGCTTTGTGACATCAAAATTGACGTTCCGGAAGAAGATCCGGAAACAGGGAGCGCACTGGTCACCGCACTCCAGCCAATCAGCTGCGGCCGAAATGAACAGTTCACTAGGGGGGACACATCGAGAATAACTCCCCAGCCATAAAAAATGAAACAGGAGCTTGCTGGAAACTTTCACCAGAGCTTGGAGCACGAGGGGGGAGGGGCGTCGGAGGAGGTTGGTCTGTGGACGTGAGCCGCTCGCTAGTGAATTTTCTTTTATTTACACATGAGCTCACCATGAAAAAGGAAAACAAACAAGAGCATGATGCGAATTGTGACACGAGCCCGAAGTGGTAGTGGCTTCGAAGGAGGTTAACTTATGGATCATTCATTGAAGCCATAGCGCTAAACAGACAGGGACCACAGAAAGAAGACGGGGCGCTTATGGATGCTAGGCGTGCTCTCGACTATATTTTCCCTCTATGGTTGAAGCACATTCCGCTCCTCTAATTTGAGCCAAGAATTGTGAAAACTTCATGACGTAATATTGACGTTGAAGAGGAAGAATCGGAAAGAGGGGGGCACGCTGCTGGCCGAGCTTCCTCCAATCAGCGGCGGCTGAATGGAAAGTCCATTACACCGACGCATCGAGAAAAGCTTGCCAAGCGAAGTGATGTATTTTATGCTCTGGTTCCCCGTTCGGGTTAAAACGAAAGGCTACCGGCGGCGCGCCGAAGATATTGCGCGGCGGCGGCGGCGGCGCGGTCACTCTGAAAATTTCGGCGGCGGCGCGATCGGCGTGAGCAAAAACAGGCAGCGGCGGCGGCGCGGCGCGGCGGCGCACAGCTCTACACTGTAAACGCAAACTAGCCGAATTGGGCGTTTTAAGGGCTTAATACTACCTTCATTTGGGGACCGTACTCCCTTAGGGAGTATTAAGATCGGTGTGATAAAGTTCTGCGTCCTCAATTTTACTTCCTTGAGAAATTATGGGGACAAAAGGTGGAAGAAAGGAGGTAAATTCACGATCTGACGCCATTTTGTGAAATGGAGTTCAAGGACAGAAAACTCCTATTTCACTTTCTCGGGCATATCTTCCCTTTATTTTATCCGAAGCTATAGTGTCTTCAGTGCTGGCGCGCATGTATGCAACTGCGCGGGCGAAAGAAGTGTTTCTCAAAGTGCTAAATAAATTCATGAACGTGCTAATCAACGATTGCTTCGTCTCGTCGACTGATGCACATTGTTGTACGGAATGCACACTACCGCTGGGCTCGGTTTCACGATGCATTTCGACCACAGAATGACTTCGCTTATGTTGTTTTACCATAAAATCGAAGTTAAACTAAAAGTGGGAGCGTGTACACTCTCGATGTGGCCTATCGGCACCGCATGCACACTCAGTATACCCCTTTTGATGACGAATTGGGCACAGGCGGCGTGCCTCAACGCACGGAATAAGATCCGGTGTTGAAAAAAATCCGGCGAAAAAAAAAAAAAGAAAAAAAGTGAAACGAAAGAAAAAACGCGATTCTCCTCAAGCGGCTGCTCTGAACGGGACGAAGCGCCTTCGACTTGACCTTCGAACGGCGGCGATAAGAGCGGACCAACCATCGCACGCATGCGCGCGCGGAGGGGAAAAAAGAAAGCAAAAAGAAAGAAACGCGAGAAGAAAGTCGCGAGAAAGGCGAGAAGTTCCGAAATGACAGCGGATTCTACCGCAGGCTGGCCCCAGCGGCGTGCGTGAGTGATAGCGAAGCGAAGCCGTCATGGGATAACGTCGGTTTTGTGAAGGACGCCTTTCAACTACCCTGCTATGCGTCGATCATGTGTGCACATTTCATGCCGGCAGCCTTACTGTGTTCTCGTCGCGGGACGTGAATTGTGTGGTTTGACGACAGTGCAACGTGCACTGCGTGTGCAATGGTGTGGCAATGGCCCGGTGACTCAAGCGAGCAGCAGCTGATGGGCGCGCCGCGTTCGCGGCACATTCAGGAACACAAATGGTACGCAATACGTATGTTTCCTCTGTTTGCGCGACCTTGTCGCTTGGGCAGCAGTAGGTGCTGTTCTGCACATTGCGTCGCGTCAAAAGTGCAATGAAAAGCGAAAAAAGAAAGGCCATTAGGCTCACGTAACAACGGTGTGTGATACGTGTTTCGCATTGGCTGACCGCTTGGCGTGGCCTGCCAATTCGAGCGAGTGCGCCTTAAAATTGAATGTTTGTACGACATATAATTTCCTTGCTTGCGATAAAGCATGAATGAAGCAGTGCTTCCAGGGAGTATACACTTAAGCAAAAACAAAAAAAAGACAGCTGTTATCACGCTGTCATGTGGTAAAACGTGCATTAAGGCCAGATTTGTTTTCTATTTATTCTGTTCTCATGCGCAGATAAGAATACTTTTTCACGACAATTTTGCATTGGGCACTTTGTCCGTCTCCTACACAAAAAAGTTAAATTGCATATCAAGGCACATCGACATCATGAGCTTGTATACATTTAGCTAGAAATAATAAGTCATGTTAATGACACATTATGATGGCCATATGATGTGTAAGACATGTGCTTAGTTACAGTGTGTTTGCTGAAGCACATGCATTTTATGGTATGGTCACTTCATTAGTCACATATCAGCACTAGAACTTGTCAAGGTTACATGTGCATATTAATGGAATTTAGGAGATGTGTCACTTGTGCAAGGCTAATTTAATCACATTGATATAAGTCAGTTGAATCTGTTGAACCTCGTTGTTGAATCACCTTGTTCCTTCCCTCTGGTTATTTTGTTTTACTTTTTGTTGCCATAGTGTTTATGATCAGCACACAGTATTCTGACTGTTGACACAATTTCTGACAAGGTAAACAGGCTGGTACTTTGTCCACGTCTTCTATTGTCGTCATTACAAGTGCACTGTTTAATTTTGCCATGAATCAATACCAAGTCGCCCAATCTTCAGTCCTAAACAGAACAGCTGTGGTTGATGAAGAAGCTAGTGTTCCATGTGTTGTAAGTGATAATAACTGTTGGTGCGTAATGTCCCAAAACCACCATAGGATTATGAGAGACGCCGTAGTGGAGGGCTTCGGAAAGTTAGACTGCCTGGGGCTCTTTAACATGCACCTAAAGCTAAGTACGTGGCCCTCAAGCAGTTACACCTCTATTGGAATGCGTTTAACTCCAAGGTTAATCGTACTAAAATTTGCGCCCCTTTACAATACAATGCTAACTTCACTGACAGCTAGAACTACTCGAATGATCGTACACAGGACAAAAGTACACTTCTGGTGCTGTTTCGCATTTCATTACAGTTGTGTACTTTTTGCGCTCTGTACTTTAAGCGAAAAGTTCACAAGAAACTACTTAGCAGCATCTCACTATTGCATTTGTTTCGTGTTCTGTTTAAAGGTATGCAATAGTATAGTCAAGTGTTAGTCTTTACCAAGACATTCACATTTCTGGACATGGAAAGCTTAATGGACTTCTTTTCTATTATTTTCAGGAAGACATTTCTGGCAAAGCTGGAAGAGTTGCTTACCCACTTGTTTGTGTACAAGACACTGTATTGTGGGAACACTCCCCTGTGCCTCCCTCTACACTAACGAGGACCTGAAGTGTAATGCAAACCACAGAAAGCTATACACACTTAGTGCGAAAAAATTACAAAAATAAGGAACCATGCACTCACAGAATGAGCATGAACGTGACTAAAAATGCCATACACGTGTTAAATTTCAGTTGCTAGTACTGCGTTGTCCTGTTCCCTTCATTTCTATTTGTATGTGTGTTGCTCATAGCTCGGCACACTCACTCATGAGTGCACTCAACTCGCACTCACTCGCACTCATTTGAACATGGTGAGTTGAGTATGAGTGAGTGCTCATGCGTGTGAGTGGACGTGAGTGTGAACGTGAGTGAGAACTCATGAGTGTGAGTGGTCGTGATTGTGAACGTGAGTGAGTACTCATGAGTGTGAGTGGATGTGAGTGTGAACGTGAGTGAGTGCGAAGGCTGAAAAAATTGGAGTGAGTGAGTTTGAGTGAGTAATCCCTTAAAGTGCCGACCTATGGAGCTCGGCACACTCACTCATGAGTGCACTCAACTCACACTCACTCACACTCATTTGAATGTGGTGAGTTGAGTATGAGTGAGTACTCATGAGTGTGAGTGGAGGTGAGTGTGAACGTGAGTGAGTACTCATGAGTGTGAGTGGACGTGAGTGTGAACGTGAGTGAGTGCGAAGGCTGAAAAAATTGGAGTGAGTGAGTTTGAGTGAGTAATCCCTTAAAGTGCCGACCTATGGAGCTCGGCACACTCACTCATGAGTGCACTCAACTCACACTCACTCACACTCATTTGAATGTGGTGAGTTGAGTATGAGTGAGTACTCATGAGTGTGAGTGGAGGTGAGTGTGAACGTGAGTGAGTACTCATGAGTGTGAGTGGACGTGAGTGTGAACGTGAGTGAGTGCGAACGCTGAAAAAATTGTGGTGAGTGAGTTTGAGTGAGTACTCCCTTAAAGTGCCGACTTATGGTGTTGCTGTTTTGTTTTCACACTTTAACTATGAACTCAATTCCTGAGTGCTTTACAGGCTCTATAGATTCGTGGTCAAATTCTATGCAACCACATGGCATAGCAAGCCCTAGGATCCAATATGCCAAGCCACCAGCCACTTCTTGTAGGAAATTTTTAATTTTAGGCATGTGATTGCCTAATTTCAAGTTGACTTTGCAGCCATGGTAGTGGTATTAACTTTCAATGTGGTAATTATGTGCAAGCCATGAAGTGAGGAGTTAAAGCTGAAAAATTTTTTAGGTTGCAGATGACAGTGGCTGCCATGGGAATATTGTAAACATAGCTGTAGTAATTATGTATAATAGAAGTATTGGTATATTGCAGTTGTGTGATAATGGCGACAAATTCCCAAGTATATTTCTAGAAAACTGCGTTCACTTTCAGATATTTGTGAGTAAGTATGTCCAGCCATATATGAATGCAATGTTGTCATTTTGCTGGCATGGCTGAACGCCTTTACAAATTCTGGTAAGTGGATCTACAGTCAACACCACAGGTCTATTTTGGACTTTTCTGCAGAAAACAGGACTGTATGATGATATGTGACATGTTTTGATGCCATAGGGCAAACTAATTCAATTAAAATGTACAACATGCCTCCCTGCATGGTTGCATATTTCTTAAAAGTAATGCTAGCCTTATTGTACTTAGTTGCCTTCATGTGCAGGCTGACACCAAGTTCCTTGTAGATCCCATTTCTCTGGATTTTGTTTACATACTAGCACTGTGAAGTGCACATGCCAGTGTGCATTATGATGAGATTTGCCACACTATTTTCATGTTGCTTTACTGTTGTGAATTATATATAGTGCTTGGGCTGTACTGTATACGTTCGTAGTGTTTTGTATTGGGTGTAGGTTCTGTGCAAGAAGATGGAAATATACATATGCTTACACTGACATGAGAACTGCTACTGTTTTGATTCCAATAAAATATGGCAAACACTGTTTTTCTTATCATTGTTATCACAGAAGAAGACGGCAATACTACATTTTTTTTATTCTTGCTACATCATCTGTGCAAGAGGAGTGCCACATACACATGGACTTTCACAAGGGCGAAGTGCATGTGCATTAACTTTTTTATTTAACGGGAGACCTGTCACCGCTAATTTGTGGTGGTTGTACTTGACATTGGGTCATGCCTATGCATTCGCTTTAATGCATTTGTGTGATGTTTAACAATGAAGGTTAATTAGTAAGATTGTAGGTAGTAAGATTGTAGGTAGTCTCCGAGTGTGAAAGCGACTAAATACTGAATTTGAGTTAGAGAATCACTGTGTGCCCCACGAAAGTGCGAGTTGCGAATAAGTGCTAATTGTGGATGTAGATTATCGTTCAGCTACTCTGAAGGCGCTGCTGCACCTCCGTTTGTTTGGCTCGCGAGAGAACGCGCGCAATAAATGCACTTAATGTAGGCGCGTTACAATGTCCTTGTAACTCGGGCATCTGCATAGGCGTGCACACGGGGGAGGGGGGGGGAGTATGTCCCGTGCATTGACTTAATAGGGAGGGTGGGCGCAGCGACGAGCCTTCATCCCCCCCCCCCCCCTTCCACCTAAAGAGGCACCCTGCGCACGCTTGTGGGCATCTGCGTGAGTAACTTTTATATGCTATGGGAGTCGTAGCGGTGAGCGCGCCGGTGGATGACGAGAACGATGGACACAGGCACGCTTTGGCTCGCGCTTAGGGGCCGCTGACAGTCATGCGCGGCAGAGTTTTGAAATGATAAAGATGTGTTGCTCAGTGTTTCGTCCTCGTCTCTGAGGACTTCCGTGCGGAGGGAGGCACAGACCCCATCAATGGAAACACAGGCGGTCTCGTACAGCTCAGAACACGCCGCTGCCATGGGACGCGAGCAGCTCGCGGCAGAAACAACGAAAGTAGCTCCACATCATACGCCCTTGGAATGCACATATGTTCGGCCATCTGAGGATACCTTTTGTCACGCTGGTATCCACGAATTTCGGGCTAGTGAAACAGTGTCGAAGTACTCAAGAGGGCACGCGTTTACAATTTTTCTAGCGGCACGACACGACGAACCGAATAGTTCGAAGCTGAAGGTGTTTACCATGGCCTTCGTGACGCCCCTGAGTTTATGTACTGGCCTTGCGAAAGCGTGAACACATGCCGATGCTACGAGAACAAAAGTTTGAGGCGTCGCCGACGGGTTAGTAGCCGCTTTGTAGATATATACCCCCGTAAAAAACTACGGAAGCTAGTGGTGGCGCTGTGGTGTAATGGATATGATGTTTGATTTCAGTGCGTGTGGTCGTGAGTTCGATTCCTGTGTCGTGCGTGCTTGTATGCATATTTCATGTATGTGCATGAATACATTCATGACCATTTTCTAACATGTTCCAGTGATGAATAATTGCAAGAAATGCCTCTAAAACGCTAGTATAGTGCCTGAAATACTTTTTTTTTCGCACTCTCTCGGGCCGTGTATCAAGGGGGGGGTTTTAAAGGCTCTCAAAAGAAGCAGAAAAAACTTCCAATGCGCTCCGTTCAAGCCCTCGAAATGAGTTAAATAAAAACACCAAAGTTACCTCCTAAATTCCCTCTTTTGACTCCGTTTAGTTTGTAAACAGGCCTTGTTAAGCCTTCTGCACCGCAAATCGACTGTGTATCTCGAAAACGGAGCTGTTTTATCGGCAGTATACTCTTAGCGAAGCCTCATTACTCAAATCTAAATCAAATACCAGCATTATTTGGGAGTGAATGAGTTTAATAATGCAGGCCGACGGCTAGAAAGATTCGAAGTGGACGGCTGTCGCTTCAACAGGCACCGCCATCTTGCCCTGCGTACCCCCCTAAAACCTCCTTTGGTAGGGGGGTTTTGCGTAGTACCTTTAGGATGCAAGTTAAGAGCCGGGCCCAAAACTCCCAAAAAGGCTCAAACCCGTTTGCTGTGTAGGCCCTTCCCCCCGCTCAAGCCACTCAAGCACTTCCCCACACCGAAGCTATGCCAGTGCTTAATAAAGTACGTTGCTGGGCGAGTTGGTGCATCATCACAAAATAAAGGTAGAGCGCGAAAGAGTGCTCTCCCCCTCTCTCAGTCGCGATGCAATTATGGTTTGCACCCCCAAGAGAAAATTATGCCGACGACCATGTGCGTAGGGTCTCCTATTAGCACCATTAGGAAGCGCAGTTGGGAGCGAAGGGGGGTGACGATATACACAGCAGCACCACTACCCTCATATTCCATCTTCCCAACCCCCTCCCGCTGAGGCCACTTTGATCAGAACTCATTGCAAAGGCGGGGTATCAAAGGGTATGACCCCCCCCCCCCTCCCCTATTCCACACGCCTGTGTTCCTGTGTTAGCAGGCTTGGGAGTTATCAGTCATTGTAATCTCGTTGCTAAGAGGAAGATCCACATTAAGGAGCGCACTGCACAGACGCTTGTCTTGTGCACTACTTCTTTTGTACTTTGTCTGAGCCCCTAGTTCTCGTTCGTTGCCGCAAGACGTCCGCAATCAGCTCGGCTAACAAAGCTCGCGCAGAACTTCTGATTAAGCAATATGTGACCAGCGCTTGTCGATAATGCAGAAAGGACTCAATGTTGGGCAAATCGATTTCTCCCAGTGTACAAGAGGAACTTTCAGTCCATTTATTCAACACGAGGCTTTCAATGCTGCTGTTTCTTCATCCAGCGTTTCGCAGTTAGGCAGTGGGCGCACTGTACAAGCAACCTCCGCATTGACTTTGGGGTTTGCTTTGCCTGAGTTGCAATGCGTGATTAAGGCTTCCTTTCGTCACGTCAGGCTCGATACAAAACGTAAGATGCTGCAATAGTTAATTGCCACGAGAATTTGGGTGAATAGACCGCATAGCCTTTACCTAACCTCCTTCCCTCCTCCTCCCCAGCCAGTTTCTCTGAACTGAACCAAGATGGCGCAGTCTGCATTGCTATCGTCATCAGCGTGAAGCGTATGGTAATGACGGTAACGACGTTTCGGGTAAGCATGTTTCGGGTTAGTTAGGACAGGAAGGTCTTGAGCCGGGGCCACATTGTGAACGAACGCACAAGTGCCGAAAGTTGTTGCTTTTACG
The DNA here is from genome assembly GCA_030522465.1 of Rhipicephalus appendiculatus. Classification (NCBI taxonomy): domain Eukaryota; kingdom Metazoa; phylum Arthropoda; class Arachnida; order Ixodida; family Ixodidae; genus Rhipicephalus; species Rhipicephalus appendiculatus. Next base: position 88,905 of record JALIZH010012112.1, on the reverse strand, counting down.
CCGCTCTTATGCAAAGTAAGCACAGGATTTCCGTATTTATCAATGAAATGAAAGTGTGTTGACGTAATAAACGTTTGGTTATTGTTTTCTTGGTACTTTCAATAATTCGGAATTTGGTTAATTCCGCCATTTTTTATGGTCCCGTGAAATCCGAATTAACAAGCTCTTACTGTATATATCGTACTCGCGAAAGTTATCAAGGCCTAAACTGAATCGTGAGCTCTAAGAAGGTAAGCATAAATTGCCCGTTTTTGATACTGCATACCATTGTGTGTAGTTATGCTAATAGACAATTTACACAACTTCTCTCTCGTTTCACTTCGCTTGTTACCCTCTGAATTTCAAAGGTTTTTTTTTGCACTGATAGCACAGTTTTCAAACTAACGACGGGCTTTCATATGTATACAACGAGGGGTTCGAACACGCGAAAAAAATTTTTCATAAATATCAGTTCTTGCTCGAAGAGTGACACGAAGAAAAAACAACAACTGAAATGCAGTAGTTCTGTGAAATGGAAAAGAGTGTATTTTGTGATTGTCCTGGAGCACAAATTTTGTCGAATCGAATGCTCGGAGATATTCCTAAATATCAATTCCTGACGCGCACTATCAAAGTGGGACTTTTCTTTCGCACTAAAAGCGGATAATGACGCCCCTTTTTTGATGGGACCAAGGGTTTCGCGAATGCTGTCCACACTTTGAAAGTGGGCATTAAGATTGCCTGCAGGGTGGTCATAAAAAAAATCATAACTGGTCTTCGCCATGAACGTTCTTCCCCATTCGTTACATTGCTTGCGGAACGCAATATTCTTTCTAGTTTCGCCTCACTACAAGTCGGCGCATCTCTAATTGCGTTTCTGCAAGAAAATGCTGGGGCTCGACGTGCGACGCAAAGATTACAGTGTTCAGTACAGAAATTGCCTCCGGCGTGTGGTATTGTCAAGGCCTTGTTATTACCGGGCGCCTCATTAGGCGTCGCGATGGCAAAAAAAAAAAAAAAACTGGTGAAGGAAGACCTCAGCGATGCTTACAATGCTTGCGCGTTTCCGGGTCGTTACATTCAAAGCCTGATGTTCTTGGCAGCTGGCCAAAACATCGCAGCTTTTGTTTAGATCTTTCCAATATAGAGAAAGTAATAAGAGAATGTGCTGCCTTTGTTTCGATGGGATATGAACGGTGTGGGGAAGCCATAAGGATCGTTAGATAGATAGCTAGATAGATAGATAGATAGATAGATAGATAGATAGATAGATAGATAGACAGACAGACAGACAGACAGACAGACAGACAGACAGACAGACAGACAGACAGACAGACAGACAGACAGACAGACAGACAGACAGACAGACAGACAGACAGATAGATAGATAGATAGATAGATAGATAGATAGATAGATAGATAGATAGATAGATAGATAGATAGATAGATAGATAGATAGATAGAAATTACGCAGAGAAAAAGGAATCTTGTTTGCTGCAATAAATACGGCAGGTTGCCCTATCAACTCAAATAGGATCGAGAAAGCCGGCGCCCTAGTGCAATTTTTCTAGGAATCGATAATGTCAAAATGGTATTAGCTACTATTAAAAAAATTTTTGAGCTATAATATCAACCGGTATTCTTGACCACATGTTTCTTGTAATTCCGTGTTTGTGCAGAATTTTCTGTGTAAACACCACTTTTCGAGTTAGAATGAGGCCCTTAAGAGACAATTACCAAGTTACTTATGATCGGCTGGGACAACACTTTAGTGAACACTTATGTTAAGTGTAGACGTTGATGCGAATACTTGTGTCTAGTTAACTTTTATACTGAGTGGACACATTTTTGCCTTGAACAAATGGCACTGAGTGCGTGAGTGTTCTGCTGAGTGCCTTTGTACAGTTTGGTATTGGTTCTCTGCGTTGCGACGGCAACTATCATTCAAGAGAAGAGAAATAGCCAGCGTCACGCAATGGCAGCAACCTCTCCTCATGCATATATAATAACAAAATATGCGAGGCTATCATGATTACACGAAGCATATAGAGATCGGCGTAAAAAGGCGTAAGCACAGGTCACTTATTAGCAGCCTTCCATTTATACCGGAGCGATAGAGCAGAAAGAACCGGACTGGAGCGATGCAAACAATTCCACGCGAAGCGACATCAGCGGCAAAAGCAGTATTTGGTACCTGTTATTCCAGTCTCTCCATTTGCTAAGCAAAGTTAAGGTCTGTCTTACAACGAACCTATACTAACTTATCGCTAATAAACAACAAGCATGGCCGAGAATGTCCAATATAGACAGAGAGAGAGAGCGAGAGAAAGCATATCAGCTCCCAACTGATCGCAATTCAACGCTGGATAATGAGATGTCGGCAAGGATTCAGCGGTCTTTCGACGTGACTCTCTGGCTCATTGCCAGGGCTTCTTCTGCGGGGAGCAACAACGAGACTTGCAGTATCGATCGTGTCTGCCGCGGAAATTGCAGCCCGCTGTCGCTTGTACATGAACGAATTCGACATTCTCTGCGGTTTCCGATGAAAGCCAGCTAGCGGAAACCTTCGCTGCGACAGGGTTCTGATGTCCTCCTTCATTTACTTTGACAGGGCGTTGCCGCCTACAGCTGAATTGGCTCATGCATTTCACAGATTCTGAATTAACTCGTACCTACAGTCGCACTCAATATGACTTGCAACACGGGAGCGCGTGGCCTTACGAGTTCAAAGATTGCGCATGGCTTCCACTAGCCCTTATTTCCATTACTAAACGCGTTTCTCTCACTTGGGTATGTTCCCAAATAAGAGAATAATATTTAGTTGTTGAAATAAAAACAAGTTGAAGCCATGAGCAACCTTTGAACCCGTGAGGCCACGCGCTCCCGTGTTGCAAGCCATATTGAGCGTGCCTGTACATACATACATACATACATACATACATACATACATACATACATACATACATACATACATACATACATACATACATACATACATACATACATACATACATACATACATACATACATACATACATACATACATACATACATACATACATACATACATACATACATACATACATACATACATACATACATACATACATACATACATACATACATACATACATACATACATACATACATACATACATACATACATACATACATACATACATACATACATACATACATACATACATACATACATACATACATACATACATACATACATACATACATACATACATACTGCACAGTGCTCGGCAGCTGACCAGAAAGGCGCGGATTCGATCCCTGACCGCTGGTGGAGGGGGAAACGCTACACGCTACACGCCAGTTAGAGCACCGGTGGTCGAGCTTCACACACTCACTCACTCACACTCACTCACTCACTCACTCACTCACTCACTCACTCACTCACTCACTCACTCACTCACACACACGCACATACACACGCACACACACATATGCACACGCGCGCGCGCGTCGTGCGCATGGACACGCCATTGTAGATATATCTGAAGCTCCATCCGCGCTGTAGTTTTCATTGCTTTTGCGTTCAGGTTAAACCATTTCTACCGAGCGCTTGGGCAGTGATTTCGTATAGTTTTAAATGCGAAGCATTTCTTAGCGAACTTCGGCGAGTTTGAGCGTATCTATCTGACTATCTATCTAGCCGCCTACGATTTTGAGCTCTCCTGGCCGTATCGTTAATGGGATTTTTACCAAAATTGGTATGGCGTAACATGACTGTATGACGAACACGAATGACTGGTCATATCATGAAAATCATGACTAACTAGTCATGAAAAGTATGATTTACACGTCATGGCCGTAGTGCTCCTAAGGCCGTTTTCTTAATTTGATATGCCCAAAAAATTGGTACGATGAGACATTTGTGCATGACCAACATAAATGACAGGTGGTAATATGAAAATCATGACACGCATGTCATGTACAACATGACTTGCATGCCACGCTCATGGCGCGCTCGCGGCCGTTTCGTTAGCTTGATATACACCAAATTTGGGATTGAGTGACGTGACTGTATGACGAACATAAATGACAAGTGGTAATATGAAAATCATGACATTTCATGTGCAACATCACTTGCATGCTACGCTCATGACACGATCGCGGCCGTTTCGCTAGCTTGATATGCACCAAATTTGGTATTGCGTGACGTGATTGTATGACGAACATAAATGACAAGCGGTAATATGGAAATCATGATATGTCATGTGCAACATGACTTGCATGCCACGCTCATGGCACGCTGACGGCCGTTTCGCCAGCTTGATGTTCACCAAATTTGGTATTGCGTGACATGACTGTATGACGAACATAAATGCCATGTGGTCATACGGAAATCATGACATGTCATGTCATGACTTGCATGCCACGCTAATGACCCGCTCGCGGCTGTTTCGCTAGCGTGATATACACCAAATTTTGTATTGCATGACATGACTGTATAATGAGCATAAATGAGAAGTGGTAATATGGAAATCAGGACATGTCATGTGCAACATGACTTGCATGCCACGCTCATGGCACGCTCGCGGCCGTTTCGCTAGCTTGATATACACCAAAATTGGTATTGCCGGACGTTACTGTATAACGAACATAAGTGGCAGGTGATGACATGAAAATCTTTGCATGCATGTCATCTACATTGCCCTTTACAGGCCACGCTCATGGTGCGCTTGCGTCCAGTTCGCTAGCTTGATGTAGACCAAAATTAGTATTGCGCTACGTGACTGCTCGACGAACATAAATGAGAGGTCCTAACATGTAAATCATGGCATGCATGTTATGTCCAGCACGATTTGCCCCTTGCTGGCTGCTTCGCATTACATCGATTCCCACAGTGCGTGGGATCTGCCGGCTTTTTTTATTGTTACACTTTGCTTTGGTTTGCTGTCTACTTCTAAGGCGTCTCTTTAGGCAACTATCATTGCTTACCGTTACACGCTTGTCACCACACGACTGTCAGTCGAGGTCCCAAGCCATGTCGGGCAGTTTTCCTTTAAAGCTGCAATCTTCAAACACCTGTGACGTCACATAATAAGTAAGCTGTTCTACTTCAGCTCTTGAGTTTCTTTTGTTGTTCTATTTCTGTCAGTATAAGTAGAGATTCAGCGCCGAATGTTGTCACTGCGCAACTTTTTTTTTTGGGTGCATATTTTTTGTCAGAAATTCGAGAGAGGGATAAGCCGGCATCCTAGCTCACAAAAAAGTGACACCTTAGGTGACAGCCAAGTGTAGAACTGAAACATCTTTCTAGTTTTTAACATGGTCCCTGGCTCTGAAGCTTTCACTTTGAAATTGGTATGCATCATGCGAACTGGGAAATTTCCCGATATAATAACTGCCGGTGACAAAACTTGAATCGCAATCGACATAGCTCAAGTTGTCTACTGCGCAACACCCCGCATCTCACCAGGCGCCACCTTCCCTCCCCTTTTGTTATTTTTTTTCCAAACAAGGCTGCTTGTTTTTTGTAACTTGAAAGGTTCAGCGCACACAGACGGGCACAGAGTGAAGAATAAAGATACAACGCTGATCCTGTCTGTGGAGCTTTCGGAGCTTGAATGTCAATTAGCTGACCAAGCCATCCATGTGTGCTTTTCGAAATATGTGTTACGTATAACCTAAGTGCGCTTGCGCAGTCTGAGACACTATAAAAAATTAAAAAATCGCACGGGAAATTATTTAAGTTATTTGTGTCCGATTCACTTTTTCTGCATATATAGAATCGATAATCGAGCAATCTTAAAACGAAAGCTTTTATATAAGGCAAGCTTTACAGCCTTAATGGGTACTGTCCAGGGACTTGAGTTTCTTTTTTCTGTCAAACAGCGTTAACTTAGTTATAGAAAACATCTTACTTGCCCAAGACCATCAGGTGGTTCGTCGTTTATGATTCATTGTCAGGTGCATGTTCTTGGAACTCTTTTTTTTTTTCTAGGACAAGAGCAGATCAAAGAGCACTATTCTCTGAATTCATAAGTAACTTTAAATAATATTATATTGGCTTTTGCGTCCCCAAACCACGACATGATCATGACAGACGCAAAAATACCACTGAGTGCACAAATATGGTCTTGCAGTTCCCGGGAGGAGTTTATCGCCTTTAAACTTACACTAGCTATTATCCAAGTGAATAGTGTTTACGCAGTCGTTTCTGATTTAAACTTGAGAACAAATAATTAACATACCCGTAATAATTAGGACTGAGCACCCAGGGGCTGTTGAAGATACTTATGTTTGATGTTCTAGCTTAATCTTGTGCATAGTTCTTTTTCCTTTTACTTTCCTTTCGATCTTTCTTTGTCTTTTTTTTTTCTTTTTTTTATTTTTTTCCACTCACCGCCTACCTCCACGGCCTGCAATTTCCTGCACTATGGCTCCTAAACCGACAGCTGAGAGACCTAGAAAAAGGAATGTCACTGTTTCATTAAAAGTGCTGTCATGCAAAACACACCGAAAAGGTCAATTCACATCAAGGCTTGGTGCTGCAATGCACATTGCGTCATTACATATTCTTTGGACCCTTATCCATTTGTCTGTGTGGGTGTAGGGCCGAAACATATCCCTGAATTCCAATCTCCGAATAGGGGATTGAGCAACTGGGCAAGACACATTCTGTTGCAAAGCCTTTTTAATTTGCCATAGTACGAAGTATTCCATGAGTCGAGCAAACATACGTTGGGCGGAGACATTGTTGGGCGGAGACGCTGGGAGCCTGCCGGCGCAGCCTGCAGACTTTGTACACAGTACCGGCACAGAAAGGAATATTGGCTGTGAGATCTCGAAAGAGCAGCCCCCATGGAACACACGGACTCAGTTCACGCAGCCTAACTAACGAACACTTGGACATTTATTAACAGCTTTTACACAACAGCGAGCTCTTCTACCGAATCTAGGAGCTGAAGTAACATGATAAATAACCCAATGTAAAGCCAATAAAACACACAGAACGGCATAAGACATACACTGTAACGCGAATGCAGCATCGCCGACTTTTTCCTCATCACGAGAGTCTGCGGGAATGAGTGGCGGTTTCGTACCCACGGACCTCCCTGAGGGCCGACCGTTACCGATAACGCTAAGCCCCAAAAGAGCGAGTGCTCTTCCTCGTGCACCGGCGTAAACACACCGCTGCTAGGGGGCGCCACTGGCACCACGGGCGAGCACAGCGCCAACTCTCGGTCGGCGGTGACACATCTAACTACGCGAACTACGACGCGCAGGCGCCATGACGCGAAAATGACGTTAAAGGGGGTGGTGGCACTCCCACGTGGCCTAACCTGAAAGACTGTGAAAATATAATGAAAGGTCTTCGCAGTCACATCTAAGTTGATGACACTGCCAATACTACGATTTGAACACGTGACATTCCATTCTTTACTCCAACGTTCCATGTGTCAGTCCATTGATTCCATATGCTTTCCGTATAATAAGCGAGGCTTTTACGTGTTGCGGACTCCGGTGGCGGCGGCGGCCGCATTGTTTGCGGAATACCCGGAGCCGGTGAGTGTGTATAAATGCGGACGCACGCAATTGCGGACGTACGCAAATACTGCTGAAAAAAGCCTTGCGCAACGGACGCTAAACCCATGTTTCCAATTACCGCGCGAATTTCGAGCGAAGAACATTGCTTGATGGAGCAGTACATTCAGCATGTTTGCATACAGCGTATTAATATAGAAGCAGCCGACCTTCGCGCAAAAATTGAGCACTACCCACGCATAGAGTTCATTTTCACGTGTGAGCGGGTCTCTTCACATCAGATTAAAACGGATTAACTGGAATTCTTTACTGCGCATATTGTAGTTCAGACATACTCGCCAGCGTCGTGTGACATCCGTACCGGCCACGACAGGCTGCTGTGAGAGATCTGAAAGTAGAGGAGGATGCTAGGCTTTAAGAGCCCCTAAATCACTGCGATTTCAAAGGCGAGACATTAGTTTCTTTCTCGCCTTCACTACCCTTGCTACAAGCGTTATCTCCTCCTCGCCACTATTTCTTCGTAAAACACGTGCAATGTCAGCACTAAGCGTTGAGCCAATCAGAATTACGCGCTTTTAGACTACAAGCTGCTATCTCCGCTTGCGCAGTCGCAAAGGCAAAAAACTAAGTGAGATCAGTTTATCGCGCATGATAGTCATGCCAGACAAGGCAGAACGGGCAAGCGACTGCGTGGCAAAGCGGGGTAGGAGACAATTCACGACAGATATCTCTCGTATACGGACCAATCGAGAACTTATTTTAACCTCACGTCACGTGAACGAAGTGCTGGCGTCACGAATTGTGCCGCGAGGATGGGATACACCAGGGCCGAATAACGCGCTCGCTCTTCGTGTTTCCAGAGGTTGTTTCGGGACCCTTTAACGTAAGCTTTGATTGATTGCGGTTTATACCAGTGCGCAGCATTGCGCAATCATTTGCCCGAATCGAGCGAGCGGTTCGTGTCGCGATTTGAGCGTTCTGGCCCACGTGTTCATTACGCAGAACTAGATTTCTCTATGTCGAACCCCGGATTAATAATGACGAAGCTGAAAGGACATGACATGACACCCTACAATCGTCAACTATTATGCTCAGGTGCGTGTTGGGTGGCCAGCTGGATCTCAGGCTGCTTCATTATTCTTTCTTTTTTCTCTGGTTACGAATATAACACCTGGGGTCTTACGTCCCAAAACCACGATATGATTATGAGAGACGCCGTAGTGGAGGGCTCCGGAAATTTTAACCATCTGGTGTTCTTTAACGTGCACTGACATCGCACAGTACGCGAGCCTCTGCCATTTCGCCTCCATCGAAATGCGACCGCCGCGGTCGGATCGAACCCGCGACCTTCGGGTCGGCAGCCCAGCACCGTAGCCACTGATCCACCGAGGCGGACTCTGGTTACGAAGACCATGTTATACTGGACACGGATGGCTCGACAAATGTTGGAGGATCTGCAGGAGCCGTTATCTCCCCAGTGAAAGTCGGAACGTGTCCTTTTAGAACATCTCATAGGACCGCGTCGACTGCTGTGCAACTTGCGTCACTCCGCACTGCACTTCGAACGATTCAACTACGGTCACCACTTAAACGGGGCTCATTTATGGACTCGATGTCAGCCATGCATTTTCTACCGTAAGCATTCAATCGTGGTGCACAAGACAAACTAATACTGTAAATAAGACAAACCTATTGGCAGTTAAAATACAAAGGGCATGACATAACTTTCCAGTGGCTTCCAGACCACTGTTGATATCGACGGCACCTAACATGACGATAATTCTGCAAAGAAGGCTCATGAAAGTGGCGTGCAGGCGGCCATTCCTCTATCAAAAACCAATAAGACATCAAATATTCATGCGACTGCGCGTGATGTCGCACATTCAGGGTGGAATACGTCCGGTTTTCTGCGTACCCGCCTTCACCTAGTGGATCCGTCACTTCAAATTTCTTCCGGACTATCCCGATCTAAAGAAACAGTCCCCTGCCACCTCCGGCTTGGAGTGTCATTCACGAATAGTTTTGCTTACCGAATCGGAATGACAGACAGTGATGCCTGTGAAAACTGTGGTAGCGAGGAAACCACTGCATACGTGCTTTGTCATTATCCTCATTAGAGCTCCCAGACACAAGAGCTCGCAACAACGCCGCTTTCCGACCAATCCAAAATCGATGGCCAGCCGCTTTCCGAGCAATCGATTTCGGATATCCAGAAGTTTGGAGCTTCCAACCAGAAAGCGACCAAAATACTGCCGATGTTTCTGTGGTCAACTGGCCTCCCTGAACGACTATGACATACATCTCTGTGTGTGTGCGTTTGTGTGTTGTGTGTGTGTGTGTGTCTGTGTGTGTGTGCGTGTGTGCGTGCGTGTGCGTGTGTGTGTGTGTGTGTGTGTGTGTGTGTGTGTGTGTGTGTGTGTGTGTGTGTGTGTTTGTGTGTGTGTGCGTGTGCGTGCGCGTGTGCGCGCGCGTTGTTTTTCTATATGTCATTTTAACTCTTTCTCTCTTTGTAAATGCGAATGCATTTCTTAGTCGGGCTATGTCAGGCATCCTGCGTTGTGCGGCGTTGTCTGGCGGCGGTGTCCGCGCGCCGTTGTCTGGCGGCGGTGTCCGCGCGCCGGCGGGTGTTATCTCTCCGCTCTCACTCCCTCTCCCATAGCAACAGCTGCGGGCGCGCGCGCTTATCCTCGCCCCTAGCAACCGCAGCAGGTGGTGCAGGCGGAGTAGCGGAGAGTGAGTGGAGAGGAGGAGCGCTCTCTGGTGCGTGAGGGCGCTCGCATCGCGGGAGCTCGGCGGAGCTCCCGCGATAAAAAAAAACAGGCGCTGCGCCGTGCTCCCGACCGGGCTGCAGAAATTAGGCGCATTTTCCTTCTTCGAACCACAACCACCATATATAAATGGAGTGAAGCGCGCGCGAAATGCCTTCGCATTTCCTCACGATTGCCTTCGGGGAGGTGGGGGCATTTTTTTTTCTTCTTTACCATTCTGTCTCCCCCCTTCCCCTGTGCAGGGTAGCAAACTAGATGACTTTCTTCTGGTTAACCTCCCTTCCTCTCACTTAACCTTTCTCGCTCACTCTCTCGTTTCCCCTGGTCTGAAGCAACACTGTTTACATAATTGGTAATCAACTCGACTCAATTCATTTCTAAATTGCGATAATGCGCGCTTTATATTGCAGATTGCTTTATGCCAGCTGGGTTTTACTCTTGAAAGGGGGGCGACGAGGCCTCAGGATATATAAATGAATACTCCCTAATCACGCAACATTACCGATTAAAAGAAAAGAAGTAGCCCCTAGCGCAACATAGAGACGTCTCCAAACAAGCTTGTACGTCAACGGCGCAATATTGAAAACAACTTGCCCTAAATGATTAAAAGAGACACAAAATCCTTGAACAGGGCCTGTCGCTGGAGTCAACGTTTCGATAAGACAGCAACTCCCTGTTAAACGATTTTTTATACGTTGGCTCCGCCGACACCCGCACTTCAAGGATTTTTCGTTTCTTTAATCTTCCATCATCCACCGCACTACTGCTTATATCATTTCAGCACATCCGCAAAACCCTCTAGAGACCAAAAGGCCTCGTGTTCACGCAGGAACAATTCACAAAATGCTTCACTTTCCCTGAATGTCCGCTGCGGTTATGTCTGCTAAGTTCTTGCTGTGCTTACACATAGAGTGGACGCCGAGAAGACCAAGGAAAAGTGCAGAGGGAGATGTTGCGTTATCAAGGCTGCCCAGAGAGTAGGCACTAACGTCACTATCCAACAACCAGCGTCCCAAAATGCTGCACCATATGTTCATCAACTCAGCTTTAACAGCGCAGTTAAAGCAGCGGGTAACAGTACAACATGCCGCGTAGAGACGTCACCTAAGTTCTCACCGTATATTTTAACTCTGTACGACGAACTTTCTATGAAAGTCAGCGCTTTTCTCTTTCTTTTTATTTGTAGACACCTACTGGACTACGCCGACAAGATGCCGCTATTCGTTGCCGTTTATGGCTTACACGCTTAATCAGGTCCCGCTCGAAGTGCTAGATACAGCCAGGAAACAGGGCACTTTTCGTCTGGTTTCCTGGATATAGCCAGCATTTAAGTAGGAGTGGAGTGTTGTGTGGATTTCACGAAGTGGTCCGCGATTCTCCTTTCGCAACGAAATGGCTGACAACCCTTTTTGTGACAACTGTGCTACCAAGGAGACATTACAGCAGATCTTCTGCGACTGTCCCCGCTACAATGTGCAGAAAAATCTCTCGCGCTTGCCCTTGCTCGCATAGATCACAGACACAGGACGGCTGAAACCATTTCGGAATGTCGCCCTGAGAGGTCACCGCGGATGAAGGTGACAAATGCAGTGCTCAAATTTTTGAGGACATCAGACTTGCACCGGTGGTTTCAGACCAATTGCATTATCATGACTATGAGGTGTGTGACATTGTGCATCCGTGCTTCCTCCCCCCTTCCTCTTTCTGTCCATTGTCTTTAAAGGGTCCCTCAACCACATTGGCTAATTTTCAACCCTTTCAAGTAAACACGTGCATCGAGTTCAGAATGCCATCACGATCAGTAAAGCCAAACGCGGCAGCGCTACGAGCCGCGGGCGGCCCACAAATTCCAAGAAACAATGGCTTCTCCTCTCCGTGCCTTTCGGCATTCCTCATCCCCCCTCCCCCTCACGTTCGCCGTGACGTCATGTCGTTTGTTGTTCAACTACAACACCTGTTTACCCCCTCGCTGGTACGTGCACTCGCTGCTCACCTGACATGGTGAGGAGGAAAACTCGACCAGGAGAAGAGACAAGCCGACGAACAGAGTAAAGAGCGAAACGAGCGAGGGTGTCCTTTGTCCCATAAAACGCGTGTAACTCCGCTATTACGGCACAGTTTCGAAAAATTATCCCGGCTACGCGTTCGTTGTAGGACTCGTGCACAACTGCAACCCCGCCATTAAATTTCCGACCTCTGGGTGACTCAAGGGCTCTTTAAAACTCCCCCATCTGTTTCGCCAGTATAGGGCTAGCATACCATTTTTTTCCAGACTATTCAATATCCCCTCCTTTCCTCTGTCTCTTGTTCCCTCCTTCCTAATAGATCGCCTGCTATTTTGTCTGTGCGATTATGTCGCCAGGGAAACAAAGAGAGCCCGAAGGAATCAAGGCGCCTGGGGGCTTTCGTGTGGACGTGGAGTGCTTACTCTCGCTAATGGCCTTGCTGGAAATCTGCCTGAAGCACCTCTAAGAAATACAGTGCGTAAAAAATTCGAGACTCTCATTAACGTTGTACAACGCGTCCTGAATATGCTATGAGCTGCCGCCATAGGAGGGAACTTCATTAGTTATGCTGTAACTTTCCTCAAACCGCACGTTAAGGCAGGCGCCGCGATAAAGCGAACAACCTTGTGTCATATATATCTTGTGACGAAAAGCGAGGAAGAAATGCCCTTAGGAACTCTGGGTGGAGTTGTTTCTTTGAACACCTGAACATAGTCAAGACACTGTTCTACGTCGAAACTGAAACTGTAAATTCGGCACTGATAGCGTATATTTCAGCATGTGTTTTAGTTGTTGGAAAAATAATGAGAATTAGAAAAGCAAACAAACGAGGTTTCTCATTTACAGAGGAATTTGCAAATGTGCAGCTATCTCTGTCACTACGCCAGAGCACCTGACTGGCTAAGACATAGAGCTGCTCTCTCCTATACGGGGCGGATTTAATACTGAAAGTTAGGGTAATATTCTTACGAATGCGGTAGGCATGCAAACTCAAGGAATGTGCTTAAAGTAGGCCTTTAAAACATGTGGTGGTCGAAACTATTCCAGAGAGCGCAACTACGGTGAGACAGTTAACCAACTAAAAATTGAGTTTTCGGTTTTTAAACGACCTTTTTGTTTAGTTCCCAAACTTTTGCGCGGTGACGGGAAACTTCGCGAACCATTCGCTCACGGCTCTCGTCAAAGTCAGGAAAATTTGTGTTCGGGAACTAATGAGATTAGGCCCGGTAAAAAAAATACTTTATTGATCCGATCGGCTGATATTATTAAAATTCTTCAAAATAGTCTTCCTGCACATCGAAACGCGTCTTCCAACGCGTTTCCAACAAAGGCTTTCTGAAAATCGGCTGCCGTAACATCTTTCACAGACTCTGTCAGATGGCGAGCACACCATCGAAACAATCACCTTTCCGGCTTCTCTTGAGCGTTGGGAACAGGAATGTGTCTTAAGGTCTCACACCAGGGCTAACGCAGCCCTGGTACAGTCCAACAGTCGATAGAGATTCCAACGTCAAAGTAAATTCACACGTTAAAAACCACAGCTTGTTACCAGCAATGTGGCCTCTCTACTACAGGCGCGAGCAGCTAACGTTCTCACAAAACCAGCTGCCGTGTAACAGCCGGTTCACAAA
>JALIZH010012112.1:0-70000 GCA_030522465.1 Rhipicephalus appendiculatus | reverse complement strand
ATACGTGTTTCTTTTACTTTGTGGAGTTTTTCAATCGCCAGTACCGTCAGTTGAACCACAGCCCGCGAATACAATTCTTAGACGTCCTCGCCATCTTCCCTTTGTTGTTGTTGAAGTTGGCTTCTTCCACATACAGAAAGACCTAACTGGAAAGCGCTCTTTTCAGCCGAGGCAAATGAATATTTCTTGTAGATTCTTTGCGCTGCTTTTCTCAAGTTATAAAGTTATAACTTATCGCTCGTTCTTCCATTACGTACTGCCTGCTTCCCTTCATTATAGCGATCCGCATTGTTTTGACCCCCCCCTACCCGGCCCTTCGCGGAAGTTACCAAGAAGGAATCGCTTTAAAACTTTAACGCCGAAGCTTTCTAAGCTATTGGTAAATTTTACTCCGTCCTAAAGAACTGCCAAAAGCATGAATCGGCTCCCGCTCGCTTCGTTATCTTTACAGTGAGATGCTGACTTTCTTTCGGGCCACGAGCCTGAATGAAACTTTGTAAACGTGTGTGTTGCTGTATGTGTTATGTGTTTATCAGTGTATATATCAGAATCATCACCCAGCCCCTGGAGTAGCATGTCAGGCGAAAAGCCAGACAAACATCTCCAGCTATTCATGAAAATATTTCTCTCTCTCTCTCTCAAGCTATCGGTAACTTGTGCTTCGTCGTGTGAAACTCCTTGGGGTGTGTAGGTGCTACAGAAATTGTAGAAGCCCCACTACCGCGCGCCGCAGGAGTAAGTTTCAAACGGAAACGAACAAACGAAAAAGAGGGACAAAGAAAGAGATGGAAAGGAAAAAGAAAGAGCTAGAGAAAGAATGAAAGCGATAGAAAGATTGAGGAAGAGAAAAATGTAGAGAAATAAAGCGAGTAAGTACATAAACAGATAAAAATGCAGAAAAAGGTAGAAAGGATAGAAAAGGAGAGAGAAACGGAGAAAGAGATATTGATATACTGAGAGAAAGAAAGAGGTAGAAAGAAGGAGGAAGCTATAAATACTGAGACAGAGAGAAAAACAAAGATAAAGAAATATAATAAAATCGAGAAAGAGAGAAGAAATAGAGTAAGAAAGGAGGAAATAGAAAAACAAAACAGACACAAAAGGAGATCGAAGAAACAGCGAGAGAGAGAAGAAAAGAGAACAAGAAACAAAGAGTAAAATAAAGAAAAACAAAGAAAGCCACCCAGCTACGCGCTTCCTTCAGGCTTGGCACCACGAGTGTGAAGCTGCCATAATTTTTTTTTTCGTTGCGCACTTCCTGCATTTTATTAGAAAGCAGCTCTGAGGCACCACTCCCTGCGTTGAGCGTCTTTCTTCGTTGACCTTAACGTATCAGCTTGTCTCGCGCGCCTCGAGATACACAAAATTCTTTAGCCTAGGAAGCCGTGGTTTAGCCAAGGTGATTATGAGCCAGTTTTGATAGGTGACAACAACATTACCATAGACCGGTTTTCTTAGAACAACATTCCAAAGTCAGGAGGACCCAGCAGTTCACTGCCGCAAAACAAGCTCAGCGCTGCCGACAAAAGAGAAACTCATCGCCGTTCAGTGCGATGGGTTCCTATCACTTTGGCGTTAGCCTCTTGGTTTTCATGTAGTCCGTTCTTTTTTTTTTTTTTTTTTTTTTTTTTTTTTTTTTTGTATGAACGGCGCATGCGCCCCTGGTTTTCCTAGAAGATGGTGTCTGCTAATAAATCAATGTCGGTCGTCCAGTTATTGTGGGTTCCACTTCTCTCCTTTGTCTGTCGTTGTCTTTACTGGTTTATTCTTTCTTCTTTATGTATCAACTGACCCAGACTTCTACCTAAGTAAGCGCCTGTCCCGTCGGTTTGTGTTTCTTACTTTGTGGTGTGTGTTTTATTGCGCTGCATTATGTCATTCTACCTAAGTCATCGCTGCCGTCGAGATGAGCTAGGATATTCTCGCCAGTTCTTTCCAAACAATGAGTGACACAACACGTGAAAGCACATTGTGTGACGCACCTGCTAAACGAGCAATTTAAGTAGAGACCTTGCCACGCCGAGGTCAAAATCCAGAGCCATGCGCCGCTGAAGAATTGGGTAGGTGCCTTCGCAGAGAAGACATGGAAGTGCGCTCCACAGAAGCAGTTACAGACTGGTCACAAAGTGTACATATATGTCTCGAATTTTTTGCCTCAGTGCATTGCAACGTGAAAACACGCGTGCAATGGCACTTCCATTCGACATTTGGGATTATCGTAATCTTCGGTAATTTTTTTTAAGCCCGGAGCACTTTGGTGGCCCGCGCTGTCGTATGCTGTCGTCGTTGCTTGGCGTAACGCAGGCAACACTACGTACAGCATAGCCATCTGTAGCATATTGAGCGCGCTCGCTCACGCCAAGGAGGTCTTCTTCCACTTGTTGTTCGAGCGCCTTGATGATCATATTAAGTGCGGATCACTCTAGGAGCCCGCGCTGTCGTATGCCGTCGTATGCTTTCGTATGCTGTCGTATGCTGTCGTATGCTGTCGTCGCTTGGTGTAACGCAGGAAAAACCACGTATCAGTTAAAAAAAAGAGGAACCAAGCGAGAAACATAAGGAGAGCGAAAGAAGCGAAATAAAGAGGAAGAAAATAGAAAGGAAGAGAAATGAAAAGAGAACAAAAGACAGGAAAAAAAATTGAAAAAGTGAAAAAGAAAGAAAGAGAGGAGGAAAGAAAGAGAAAACCGATGATAAACAAAGAAGGCTGCCAAGCTCCGCACTTCCTTCAGGTTTGGCACCACTAGTGCCAAGCTGCCTTAATTTTTTTCAAAAGAGACTGGCCGTAGCCGTACCACGCATGTACGAAAGTACCGCACACTGGCATTTGATTTGAATTAGCATAGATGAAGACATGTTGAGGACAAAGAACGGGAGCAAATCCAGTCGTGGTGGGTTTTACTAGAAATACTCGAAGTAACATGGAAAGCTCACAAATGTGCATTCCAGGGTGCGTTAAAGCTGGCATTTCGTCACACCATCACCGCTTCAGCTCAAGCGTTTCGCATGAAAGAAGTACCTCCAAGAAATAGGAACGGTGGTTGGTTTCGTCGGCAGCACTTCTGCGGGAAAAGTACAATTGTAAGCAATATTTCTCCCATTTCCTCGATAGATAAGTCGGCATTTGCTATGCTGCTATGAGCGAGCGTAAACCTTTTAGTCTCTAAAATACATTTTGCAATGCCGAAGCACATTGACGCAAGTAAATGGGACGTGCGCCTATTCCGTTTTCTTGTGTTTTGTCATGTGTGAATATTCTTCAGTGCTTCTATATGTCGGTTAGCAAACACGAAATTGCCCAGATACACGTTCACCAGTTATCCGCAGACTGAGCCTGTGTCTTGCTATGAGTGAAAATGTGAAACCTGAAAGTAACTCTGTTCGCTTACCATGGCTGAAAATGTGCTGGTCACGATTTAAAAGGGCGTCGACGGTTGATTTATGTGCTGGGTATATAGAGCAGGAATAAATAGCGCGAGAACCGAACAACAACAGGAAAGAAAGGTTCTTGTGGTTTCTCGGGGTTCTTCTTTTCTCCCTATCCATCGTGTTTTTGTTTTCTTACATTAGAACATGAAAACGTGCCAGTTTATTTTTCCACGTCACTCCGTATTTTTTATATATAAATGGGGGCATTAGTATAATCTTAATCGTTTTAAATGTTTGTTCTTGCTCCTAAGAATGACTAGAAACAGAGTGCGTGGAACCTACTGATCAAATATTAAAATAAAAGAATCACATATAGTATTTCCGCAGCAATCTGGCCTTCTTTAACACGTACACCCGCCCACAAAAGTTTACGGAGCGTGGGCTCCACTGAAAATGCGGATTTCTGCTTTGTTAGTGCACTGCGCTTCTAACCTGGCGGGTAGTTGCGTAGGTCGCAAGGAACTACTACAGGCTGGAACATTTATTTGAAGTCTATGTTCTCAGACACAGTGGGAATATAGCTTTCTCGGAAATTTCACGTTCCGCAAACTTTTGGGGGCGGCGGTACTTATCGTGTTCAAAGTATTCGTTGGACACCTTAGTTGGCTGCAGAGGAAGCGCGCGTGACGAATGGTGTTCAGAATTTCAAGCCACATTTCTTAAGTCACGAGGTTTCAGAAACGGCAGGGTGTAGTGTTAATCACAGATTTACCCACCCAATAGTTGCGAAATTCACGTGTTCTGACGCATAGTATGATTCTACGCTTCGGCCAGTCACTAGTATTACATGCGTTAAAGAGACTCCTCTCACTGCATGACGCTTGTATAGTTTGTTTTTTTTTTCTTTTTTTTTCGAAGCAGTCTGAAACACTGGCGTGGCTATCAGACGGAACCTCCGCTGTCACACAGGATGCGTGGGTTCGATTCTCACTCGATCCAAATTTTTATATATATTTATTTGCATCTAGCCTCGAATTTTCGCTGACGGCCGATTTTTCGCTAACAACCAACGAAGCCGACACCGGAATTTCTACGAAGCGAGTTCTTCAACGCTATTGCTTTGTTAAAAATTTCTGTCTATGATCTTTTGCCTACCAAATTTACATTTTTTTTA
This sequence comes from Rhipicephalus appendiculatus, assembly GCA_030522465.1. NCBI lineage: Eukaryota > Metazoa > Arthropoda > Arachnida > Ixodida > Ixodidae > Rhipicephalus > Rhipicephalus appendiculatus. The sequence goes on along the minus strand of JALIZH010012112.1, from coordinate 65,457 downwards.
AAAACTTAACCTTAATCGCCCACGAGTCGTCTACGGCTCAAGCAAGCGCGGTTAAACTTCTGTAAGGCAGCCGCTGTTTCACCTTTCGCTGACAAATTCGCTTCGCTAACGGCCTGAGCCGTTAGCTTTCCGGCGTGGCGCCTGCATTCACCGAGCCAGAGTGTCTACGTGAAGTGCCGCTAGGTGGCAGTACAGTCGGGAACAGGCGGATGGGAAAGGCTCTTTGCCAATCAGGAAGGGGCAGGAGAGAGGGAGAGATGCTCCTCCTCTCCCTACCCGATCCCGAAGTGGCGTGGTGCGGCCTGCATCGCAGCATCACTCTCACCGGCAGCGCCGCAGCCAACGAAGCAGCAACTTCTTCGGTGGAGGCGGTCGAGCCGAAAGTCCGTGCTGAGAGCGCACTTAGGGGGATGGCAGCGCGAACGCTCGACAGTTGAGTAACGAGGCCTGGTTTCGTCCCACGAGTGTGGAAGGCTGGATCGTTTCTGTGTGTGCGTGGAGGAGTGATAGCGTGGCAGCGAGTGGCACATTTGTTCTCAGCCACGTCGACGCAGTTTGTCTTCAAGACGCCAGCGAAGTAACGGAGCGTCTGCGTCGAGGAGACGGGAAGAGGAGACTGCCACTTTGGACGTAAAAGAAACCAGGTCAGACTCACTACTGTTCTGTAGTCTTGCTTTAGCGCTAAGAAATGCTAATATCCTTACTTTCCTTTTTAAACGCTTAATCATTCTGAGGCTACTCCCCCGGGAAACATGTACACCTATCTATTACGTAACGCCTTTTCCGTTGGAAATACTTAATACACCATAAGAAACACATGCGAAACAAAGTGGAAAACGGTGTTTGAGGAATCAAACCCACGACTTACTGGGTGTATGAGGGCTCGAGCCCTTGACTTTCGGGACATGCATGATGTCGAACAGATTACTCCTGAAGTATAGAGAAAACTCGAACGCCAAACCTTGCGAATGCGTAGGGTATGGAATCATCTACTTTCGAAATATATAGGCACTCGAACGCCGAACCTTCAAAGCCTTATCAACGGCTACGGGGATGAGCTGGTGGTACAATGCCTAGCAGTGTTTAGGCAACTCCACTGCAATTTCTGGAACATTATTTTTTGTCTTTCGATATTGATACTGTAAGTCAGAATTAATAGAGCGCAATATCTGGCATCTTCGTCTACTCTAAGATGCAGTAAAAAGAACAATAAAACCATCGCAGTCTCAGTAGGTATTACGATCATATATCGTCCTAACCACGTCGTTTTCTGTCACCAAGAGGCCGTAAAGCAATGACAAACAGCCCAATATCACCAGCGATTATCCAAAATGACTGGGGCTCAGATGAAAGATAAAGATTATAGAAAGAACGTCCACTGACCCCTTGCGCTCTTACTTAGACGAATATTAAGGACAATAAAAGGAAATAACACGATAGCAAATACGCTTACCGGAATAAAATACATTCATCGGGCACGAGGTGGCTTTAATGATATGGTTGTAGGAATAACGAGCTTTTGTATGACATGGATCATTTCGTTGGCACTAGGATGAATACATTGTTCCGGCGTTCGCGGTTATTGAACCACTCTCCACGAGAAAATGAAATTAAATTAACGTACGTATTGAAAGCCATCCCTCTTTAATCTCATCACTTTCAGCCTACTTCATTACTGCTTTCGCACCAAGTTCAATACTGCATTATTTTTTTCTTTCGATTGATCTTCGTGCCCTCTGGCTGTTTTTTTTTTTGTTTTTTTTTTCACCTCACGCATTCATTTGACTAACGGGAGGGAGCAGTTTCGTAATATGCGTTTTGTACGCCTGTCACTCGCCTTATAAATATCGTTTAAGACGAATGGCATTTATTCGCTATTATCCCAGAAAAAAAATCACGCCATATCCACGAAGTGAATGATTATGAGTGGGCGAAGCTCGATCGTTTTCATCCATGGCAGAAAGAGAATGTGTGGTGTGGAACGCGCTTATACTTCATGGTCATCAGCGTCATCGTCATCGTTATCACGTGTAGTGGGTACATTCCACTATACTGCGTCATCGTCATCTTTATCACGTGTAGTGGGTACATTCCACTATACTGGAACGCGCTTATACTTCATCGTTATCACGTGGAGTGGGTACATTCCACTACACGTGGCTACCTACCTACCTACTACTACTACCACCACTACTACTACTACTACTACTACAACTACAGAGGAGGGACAGACCCACACCCTAAGGAGCTTCGCCCCTAAAAAACTTGACGACGTTCAGTGAAACGATGACATCGCCAATCGCATGAGTCCCCGAAACTCGTTCGCATTTGAGTTGCGAGCGAATTCATAGTGGTAAAACCAGGGACGTTCTAAAGATATCGCTGTGATTCATATCTTACTGATTTGTGCAATTAAAGACGGTTTAATTAGGAAAAAATTACGCCATATCCACGAAGTGAATGATGATGAGTGGGCGAAGCTCGATCGTTTTCATCCATGGCAGAAAGAGAATGTGTGGTCTGGAACACGCTTATACTTCATGGATCATCAGCGGCATCGTTATCACGTGTAATGGGTACAATCCACTATACTGGAACGCGCTTATACTTCATCGTTGTCACGTGTAGTGGGTACATTCCACTATACTGCGTCATCGTCATCTTTATCCCGTGGAGTGGGTACATTCCACCTACACGTGGCTACCTACCTACCTACTACTACTACTACTACTACTACTACTACTACTACTACTACTACTACTACTACTACTACTACTACTACTACTACTACTACTACTACTACTACTACAACAACAACAACAACAACAACAACAACAACAACAACAACAACAACAACAACAACAACAACAACAGAGGAGGGACAGACCCACACCCTAAGGAGCTTCGCCCCTAAAACAAACAGCAACACTGACCCCACTATCCGCCCTATTGTCGGCCGTGTCGCTTTTCATTCGTACCCGAAGTTCACGGGTTGGATCCCGGCCGCGGCGGTCGCATTTGGATGGAGCGAAATGCTAGAGGCCCGTGTAATGTGCGTTGTCTCTGCACGTTAAAAAAAACCAACACCAGATTGTCAAAATTTCCTGAACCCTTCACTGCGACGTCCCTCATAATCATGTCGTGATTTGGGGACGTAAAACGCCAAGAATTATTATTATTACCGTTTTTCATTTGGCTGTTAGCTTTTCTTGGTTTATGTGGTGCAGCTTTGACCGATTTTATTCGGGTCCGGAAAAATATTGTTGCGCACATGAACGAAGACAACGAAGACCACGGTGAACGTGCTTGCCGCTCCGGGTTAGGAAAGAAGAGGATCAGGTGGATCTCTTGGCCGATCCCCCTGAGTGCATAGAGTTTCCTAAAATTAACTAGAGGGGACTCTGGCGCTGCGATCGTTCAGCCACCATGGGAATGATGGGTAGTACACAAATTTGCCTAGTCTTCGTGCTTGCGGCTTCGAACGCACTTATGGCTTTGTTTATTGTTGCGTTTTCGTTCTGTTTCGGATAAAAGAATGGACCGTTGTGAACTTCGTGAGCGTATTTGAATTCGTGAGCCTAAACGGTAACGGTGGTGAAGCGTAACTGCAAAACCTTTGCTGAACTTTGTATTGCGGCAAAGCGAATTCAAGCCACACGGAGCCAAAAGAACGAAGACTAGGCAAGACTAGGCAAATTTGTGTACTACCCATGATTCCCATACTGGCTGAAGCGCCGTGTGTTGCAGCCCCCGTAGACACTAGCGCCAGAGTTCCCCTCTAGTGTACTTATAGGAAACTCTATGCCTGAGTGGGTAGGTGCCAATCATACAAGGAGCATCATCATCATCAACTAGTCGGCCACTCCTGGGCTCACCCTCACGACCTAATAAACGGCCCTTCCAGTCTTTGACGGTCTCCTTGAAGTGTAACAATATTCACCCCGTTTTATAAGGGCAAGACTGCGGGTAGACATCAAAAAACAATATCAGAAGAAAAAAAATACCCAGGATCGAATGGGATTTGAACTCCCGGGCCCACTGCGTGGCAGTCAGAAGGCCAAAACTTCAAGCATGGTTCAAAATGAACTTGTGGGCTAGTTGGTTGGTCATAATTACATAAAATAGACAGGGTTGACACATACACGAAACACAAAAGACGACACAAGCGCTGAAGCGCTTGTGTCGTCCTTTTGTGTTTCGTGTATTGTGTCTCAACCCGGTGTGCGCTGCCGTTTTATTGTAAGCATGGTTCCTTGTCCCCAACACGAAGCTGAGCTCAGAATTTGGATTAGGCAGTATCGTAATAGTTGGCGAATTTTTCCACCGAATTCCCCGATTATTCAGAAAAAATACCGTCACACTTTCAACTTTCAGAGCGACCCTTTTTACTACTAGTTACGATTATGGGCATGCAGTATGATGGTCTTTTTATTACCTTCCCTCTTCCCGCATGGACGTGGCACCGGAGGATATGGTTGTAGCCACAATTTTCAGGCGGCATTTGTTTTCGTCGTGTGAAAGCGCGCAGGGGAAGTGGCGTTGAGCTCACTCAATATCGTTCGATGGAAATGACATTAATCTTGTCGCGTGAGAGGGCTATCGGATAGACACGTCCCTTACATACATCGACATTGATCGATCCCTGGAGCTTTCTGTGTGAATCAAGAGAAGCTGTGAATGCCATTCGCGATTTTCCTTGTGGACAGTGACCTCATTAGATACCGGCCCTGTGATTAGTGCCGAAACAATTATTTTTTTATTTCGCGGTAAACTCCCGAGGTCGTCGTCGCTTCAAATATACAGGGTGTTTTTTTTTTAAGCAATACAGATTTTTTCCTTAAAAAAAATATAATAGTTAGGCACTTGTCGCCTTCGCAGCCAATTTCTAGGCCGAGGCGGAAAGATTTTGCCACTAATTAGATCACGCAGAAATGGCTAATTAACAAAAATAATTCAATTAACTTTTTAATTATCAATTAGAGGGTGGTTGTTTATATGGCAAAGTTGTTCTATGTCACAATATATGGCGAGCCTAATTTTTAAAAATCGAAAATATCGCGTGTAGTTTGAGAGATCCATCGTCGAATTTCCACACCGCGGTGCCGGAGATACCGAAACTGACGCACCGGGTGCGCTGGAAGGGCGGTCCACGTGCTGCGTCAAGCAGGAATTCGACGACAGATCTTGGCAGGCATTCGTCAAGCAGGAATTCGACGATGGATCGTGTGTAGTTTGAGAGATCCAGAAAAAAAATAGAATGAATAAAAGAACAAGAAGGGAGAAAATTAATCAGATACTCTATGAACATATACGAACTATGGCGTATAAACAATGTTCAGAGTCTAACGGGCATAGTGCTCTACATACAGGATGATCACACAAACTACCGAGGATAGAGTCCCTACGGAGAGTTTTCTATGCGCTTACATATAACATCGGCAATCAGTTCCGGTCCTGTCTTCGTCGTTTCTCGTCCGTGATTCTGATAGGCACGACTTTCTCCGATGGGTCGATACCAACAGAATCGTCTTCAGACTCTCTTAACCTTGTTTTGTGTCGTGAATCGTTGACATAAGACAGAAAGCGCAGGGGCTTAGGCGAGCTTCGCGCAAGCTTCCCCGGCGGCCCTGTTGCGGAGCGCAACTAATGGAAAGCAACCTCGGCTCGGATTGGCCGAATTTCCATTAGCAGAGGGACTCCTGCTTCCGAAAGGATTCATTACGCCGTGGTAATTGGCTAGGATTCATTACGAGGGGGCGAATGCATTTCGGCGCCGGATTCCCTCGAACTTTGTGCGTCGCAGTCGGCTGGCGCACCTCCTGAATTCATCAGCACATTGCATCCATGGTTTTGAAGACACAGACTCATAAGTCAGACTGCATGCGGAGGTAAAAAAGACTATTAGCAAAATGTTCCACACAAAATTTCCTTAATTAATTACTTGCACTTGCGGAAACCGCCATTTTGGGGTAACACTATAATGAGACGCGAACTTGGTGATGTCGCGCTGATGCTTTCAGTGCCTCGCGTGCACGTTTTTTCGTTCTCGTAAACAAAAGTAAAAATGTTTCAGTGGTGTCGTTATCCTGTTTAAAGCAGGCTAATTGTCACATGATTATTTTGACATCACTTCATCGATGCCACCATGTTAGAGTGCCACTTAATTAAGAACCAGCGCCTATGGCGTCATGTGCGAGCTATAAATAGCGGAAACAAAGCTAACATTTTTTTAAAATATTTTTAGTGAATGCAATGGTACTTGTATGTTCGAGCTCATCACGTAATTTTCTTTTTTCTCGCAGTCTTTGATTCATATGTTTTTGTGTTTTACTACTCAAAGGCCGCGAGTTCAGTCCCAACCGTGGCGGTCGAATTTCGATGGAGGCAAAATGCTTGAGGCCCGTGTACTGCGCGATGTGAGCGCGTGAAAAAAAAAATAAATAAATAAAAACCAGATGGTCAAAATTTCCTGAGCCTTCCCCTATGGCGTCCTTCGTAATCTTAATAGCGGTTTTGTGACGTTAAACGCCAGTTATCATTATGTTTTAATTACTGCACTTCAATTTAAAATTACAAACAACGCCCCCTATGGTTTTCATGGCTTCGTTACCTGTTGGCTTCATTTCACTGCATCTATAAAAAAAGAAAGAAAAAAGTTAAAGCCAGCGCCACGTCTGCAAAATCGGAGCAAACAGTGGAGCTAGGAAGAAAGCGCTACCACCTGACCAGCGTAGATTCAGTTCTTTTTGTCTGTCTTCTTCTTTCTTCTTTCCATCAGCTTTTTTAAATGCGAATGCATTTCTTAGTCGGGCTATGTCAGGCGCATCCGGCGGCGTCCACGGAGGAGGAGGAGGAGGATAGGTTGAGGAGGTGTCCGCGCGCCGGCAGGTGTTATCTCTCCGCTCTCACTCCCTCTCCCATAGCAACAGCTGCGGGCGCGCGCGCTTATCCTCGCCCCTAGCAACCGGAGCATGTGGTGCGAGAGAGTGTAGGAGAGGGTAGGTGCAGTGCTTCGCCGCTCCTTCTCTCGCCGTTCGCTCTCTCTCCTCCCTGCGCCCCACTTTCCCGTCCGCTCGCGCCTCACTCTCGACCGTTCGCTGGCTGGGCGCCTCTCAAGGCGATGGCAGAAGTCGGTGTCGGCGCAAGAAATGCATTCGCATTTCCTCACGATTCCCTTCGGGGAGGTGGGGGGCATTTTTTTCATCTCTTTCTGTATTGTCCTCTCTCCTTTCCCTCCTCCTAACTCTCCCCATCACTCACCCTCACCCTCAATTTACTTTCCCACCCCTTGGTGCGTTATACTGTACAGAGTTATGCTTCGGTTTACCCTCTCGTCTCCTCCTTTCCCTCCTTCATTTCCCTAACGCTAGTCCTCCTCACCCTTACTCCTGTTTTCCACAACCCCTGCTATGCTATTTTATGCTGGGCTGTGCGATGCTAGCAGCTCCTTGTCACATGCCCGCTTTGCGCAGCGTATCCTCGCCGTATTTTCTGAAACGACGGCCGGCTAAACCACAAGCTTAAACAGATCCGCTGTTGCAAAAAAAAAAAGAAAAAGAAAAAGAAAAAAAAAACATCAGCCCCACGACTCAATTTTAATAGTGAATCTTCTGCAACGAGGTGAGAGCTTTGGCTACTCGCTTGTTCATTTTCAATCAAGAAACAGCGCCAAAAACACCTCGCCTGTCTAGTGCATTTTCTGTGTCCCCGTTTTTCGCGGAGATTCCAGTTTGAAAATAGTAAAGAGTGTAGTGAAAGAAAGAAGAGTGGCCATTAAGAACTAGAAAAAAACTGAAAAGATAAGAAGAGCTTAAGTACACCGTACGCCTTTCCTCTTGTGAGATATTTAGGAGGTAGGCTCATCCACATGGAGTACGTGCGGGTGATGTATGGTATCATAGAAGTAAGAACAATCTGGAACGTAGACAACTGCAGCGTTGTTTTACAATCAAGCGCGAATCATGTCATTTCTTATTTTTAAAAAGTTGGCTGTCAAAATAAGCCCGCCATGTTGCGCGTAAATAAGTGGTACTTGTACGCTCTCAATCCCGTCCTGCGAAAGTGCTAGATACAGCCAGGAAACTGGGCATTTGCTTTATAGCTAGCACATTATCCGGGACGTGATTAAGGCCGTAGCTTGCTGCACTTGATGACTGTTAATGATAGTCTTTACGTGGTCCTCTAACTATTACATGGAAATCAACGGGGCTCATAATACGCTAATGAAAACCCTGTGTTTATTACCGTGCGCTACATGTCGGTACATCTTTTTGCTTTCAATCAATTATGCTCTTTCCATTTGGTAGGGTAGTGAAGCATACATGTGTACATTTTCTCTTCCTGCTTTTTCTCTGGTGTATATTTCGCTCTGTATATATTTAAGAGGTAGATGCATTATTTGCCTATGTTCTTCGTAGAGAATGTTACTTTTTTTTTCGCGCATTCAAAAGCGTTCCACAGACCGCAAACATTAGAGAAAACACTGGATCTTTGGTGCAGTAGCACTAAGAACTTTCAGGATCCCTTATGCAGCCGCCTAATCCAAGTCGTATCATTCATGTATTCTCGCTTGTTAATTGACTGTTTTGCTTTGCTGTTGGCTACACGTCAAACATTACGTCGGGCTGCGGACTAGTCAAGCCGTCTCTAGGCAGCTTTTTCTCCGTTGTCCTGCATCTGCATCTACACGGTGGAAATAAAGATTTCATATGATTTGAAGTCGAAAGTGACAGCAATCTGCTTCTTTTTCTTCTGTGTTAATTTACTGACCCTTCGTCGCCCTCTTCTAAATCTTACTGCATCTGACGAGGTTTTGCACGGCCTCTGGGATCGAAGACACTGCAAGCTTTCTGCACCTTATCTGGTCTTGCGCTGTCTCCGTGACCGGCCCACCTTTGACCAATCGACGATGTCGTGTGATGACGTCATAGCGACCCCATTATGAGGTCACGAATTCTCGTGATTTTCGATCTGCGATTCTTCTTTTTGTAACATCTCTTTTCTGTCCTTTTTTACTCCCCTCACCCCCCTTCCCCAGCACAGTGTAGCCAGCCGGTCTGAGAACTGGCTAACCTCGCTGTCCTTCCTTTCCTCCTCGTCCTCCTCGTGATATGCGACGCCATGTTGACGTCATATGCTGATGTCATGACGTCATAAACACTTTTGCATTACTCGTGTGGACGCCTCTGGACGTAGACGCCACCTATGCCGACGGTGAAATTTCTCGTTTAATGAGGCATCTAAGGCTTTCGCCTTAAAATCTAAACATGTAAGGTTCAACCTTGTTCGTTGAAGCGCGTTGTGCAGGTCTCCTTTCCAACAGCCTTCTCAATGTAACTTCTTTACCTTCTGATGAAAGGAGGAGGAGGAGGACAGGGAGGTTAGCCAGTTCTCAGACCGGCTGGCTACCCTGTGCTGGGGAAAGGGGTAAGGGGAATAAAAGATGATAGAAGAGAGATGTCAAAAGAAAGAAAAGAAAATGGTGAACAATGATACGGTAAACGGCACTGCTTACAGTCTGTCTTTTAGATTAGTCGTCCGTAAGAAACGCAACAGCGCTCTCAAAGCTTTCCGGGACCATGATCGGTTTCGGCCAGTGTCCTAAGACATTTTCCTCGGAGTATGGGCGATTGTCAAGTCTATCGAACACTTTTGACAGTTCTTTTCTTGGTGCACTGAAGCGAGGACACTCACAGAGAAGATGGGCGATTGTCTCCTCGCAGCTACAGTTATCACATGTCGGGCTACTGACCATTCCGATTCGAAATGCGTAAGCATTCGTGAAGGCCACCCCGAGCCACAGGCGGTACAGAAGCGTCTCCTCGGCTCTAGTTATTCCCGATGGAAGACGGAGCTGTAGGTGCGGGTCCAAGTTGTGAAGACGGGCGTTGGAAAATTCTGTCGAGTTCCACCTGTGCCGAGTGTCAGTTCACGTGCAAGAGAAGGAAGCCTTGTAGCAACAGTCCGTTCTTGATAACGGTATAGCTGCACCATGGAGAGCATCATGAGCAGATCGGGCGGCTTCATCTGCACGGTCATTTCCGTAGATACCGCAATGGCCCGGTATCCACTGATATATTACGTTGTGCTGCTTCTCTATCACGCGGTGATGAAGCAGTCTTATTTCAGCGACTAACTGTTCGTTTGGTCCATGACGATATGGCGGCATTATGCACTGGAGGGCGGCTTTGGATTCGGAGAAGACTGGCCATGCCTGTGGTGGTACTTCAGCTATGAACTCTAGAGCAGCACGGATGGCGGTCAGTTCTGCAGCCGTCGATGATGTCAAGTGCGACGTCTTGAATTTTACAGTGGTGGATTTCTCGGGAATGACCACTGCCCCTGCCGAGCTTGCAGAAGAAACTGGACCGTCGGTGTAAATGTGAAGGCGTCCACTGTGTTTTTCATGCAAGAACAGTAGTGTGGCTTGTCGTAGGGCCAAATTTGACGACTGTTTTTTTCTTTTGTATTCCGGGAATGGTTGTCAGAACTTCCAGTGGATGTAGACACCACAACGGCAACGGCGGTCTTGCTGCGTGCGTGGAGTTCGCGGGCGTCAGTGTGCCATGCGAAGCAACAATACTGCTGAACGCAGAATGTGGCCTAGAAGTTGGAAGTGAGGCGAGGTGGTGTGATGGAATCCGGGCGGCATGTCTTATGTGCATTCTCAAAGCATCGACTCGAATGTACGTCGTGATTGGGTGATCACGAGCAATGGCGACAGTCGCTGCTGAGGACGCGCATCTCGGAAGTCCAAAGGCATATTCTCAGGGCTTGAGCTTGAATCGACTGGAGGATGCGCACGTTCATTCTTCGGGTCCTGCCCAGCACGGGTAAGCTGTAGCGCATGAAGCCGAGGAAGAGCGCCATATACAGTTGCAGCATCGCTCGTACAGATGCACCCCATGATTTCCCCGCAAGAAATCTTAGGACGTGGGTGATCGTGGTGAGTCTCTTTTTCATGTAGGCGATGTGGGGGGGCTCCAGGACAAGTCACGATCTATTATTACTCCCAAGAAACGGTGCGTCTTCACATAGCTGACAGTGCGCCCATTGATTTTGATAGCGTATGGGGTCATTACCTAGAGCGTAAACGCAACCAGTGAGCATTTCTCAGACGACAGCTCCAGTCCCCGTCCTTGGAGGTAGCTTGACGTCAGTGTAGCCGCTCTTTGAAGCCTGGCCCGTACGTGTAGACGAGTGACCCCTGATGCCCAGATACAGATGTCGTCTGCGTAGATTTACAGATGCACAGACCGCGGAAGAACGTCAACAAGGCCGATGAGCGCAAGGTTAAGAGTATGGGGCTCAGTACCCCCCCTTGAGGTACACCGCGACAAGTACAATGATGCGTTGTTGTGCCATCTTCTGTCTGAACAAAGAAGGTTCTGTCCTTCAAATAGCTGTAAATCCATTGATAGATGCGACCCCCCAACCCAATGTTGCCCAAGACATCCAGGATGGCTTCATGCGATACATTGTCATATGCACCTTTCACGTCCAAGAACAATGCCGCAGATAATCTCTTTAGGTTTTTTTGTTGATGTACAGACGTGACAAGATCAATATCATTATCTATAGAAGACCGTCCACGCCGAAAGCCGGTCATAGCATCAGGGTATATCTCGTTACGTTCCAGGTGCCACTCTAGGCGAGTCAGTATCATCCTCTCCATCACCTTTCCAAAACAGCTGGCTAGCGCAATGGGGATGATAAGAGGCCAAGTGCAGAGGGGATTTACCTGGTTTGAGTAGCGGGACGAGGCGGCTGGACTTTCATGAAGCAGGAACCAATCCGTTACACCACGAATCGTTGTATACAGCTAGGAGGGCGCGTCGAGCTGCTTGTCCGAGGTTACAGAGGGCCATGTAGGTAACACCGTCAGGTCCAGGGGATGACGAACGCTTGCATGCTGCCAAAGCTGCCTGAAGCTCCTCTGCAGAGAACAGGTTGTCATCCGGGAATCTCTGGACATAGGTGCGTTTCCTAGGTTACTCAGGGTGTACCCGGATCCATTACTGGCAGCAACCCTGACGCAGAAGTCTTCTGCTACATCAATCTCGCGTCGACTTTGGTGGAGAGCAAGGCATTTGAAGGGGCGGTGCTGTTGTGGCAATGTTCGTAGGCCGCGGACGATTCGTAAACAGTGGATGTGGTGGGGCAGACGTTTCAACAAGCGGACAAGCGTGACGATAAGCGTTTTGTTGAAGGCGAGGGTACGAAGCATATACACGCACGCGCTCAGGATTGGATTGGATTGGATTGGATAAACTTTTATTGGGTCCTCCAAAACATAAATCACTGTGTTGCGGGCCGCTCCCACCTGGGGACCGAGGAAAGAAGTTGCAGACTTGAAGAATACAAGTCCGTCTGTCGAAACGTTGAATCCTTCACAACCCCTGTTTACATGAATTTTGTTATTACTGGTTTTCGTCTTCCCCTGACTCCTACCTTGTTTTACCTACCCTGTGGTATGAACAAGATGGGATACGACCTACACAAATCTCACCCTCCACAAATATCATTGTTATTCTGAATTAAGGGCCTAATCAACGTGCGCATGTAATACAAAACCTCGTTCATTGATGGTTATTGTACAACGCTCCTGTAGAACAATCTTCTCGATTAGCTGTGTCTTAACCCATTAAGGCCCACGGAAGAACTACTGGTCCGACTTTATTTAGATTTTGCATATTTTATTAGCCACAATAGACAACTACGGGTGCGAATTTTCATAGATTTACGTGTATTTCGTCAGGAGTTATGGTACTGTACTTTAAAAAGTACGCTGGGCCTTCGTGATAGCAGTGGGCAAGGTGGCTTGATGCAAGAATGGCGAGTACGCTGGGTCCTTGCCAAACGAACAACAAAGTTATCTTGGCCCATGCAACATAGTCAAGGACCAGTGCTTTAAGGGAAACGTAACTTCACGCTTTTCGCAACACCATTTCGATGTATTTTGGCAGAATTCAAATGTTTTGCCAGTTTGTTGTGAAAATGTCCGTGTGGATAGAGGGTAATAGCAAGCACATTGGAAGCTGGAGAGCTTTCATACTTCTCTTGAGTACAACAAGGCGCTGTCAATGTACTGCTATTATGCGACTAAAGGACAATAGTTAACGCGTAGAGGATCTGCTAAAACCTCCAGTGTGGTAGCAGACCCTTAATGCGTTGTCTGTGGCTATTTCGATCAGCTGGGTAAATAGGGGCTGGTACCACTTTTTCTCAGGGATGAAAATTCTCTAGTCATTCGCAGCTTGATCTTAGAGCTCAAACCCCCCTCATGGCATTGTTACTGCGGATGAAGGAGGACAGTGGCACCACGTTTTCTTTTTTTTTCATTGAATGGCCACCTCGATAGAGAGCATAGTGACTAAACTGTGTAGTCTTTCGTCAGCATAGCAATTATGCTGTTGTCTTTGCCATTTTCGAAACAAAGCTGCTTTCCTGAATCAAACCAGAAGTTATCTTACCCACGTTTTTTTTCGTTCCAAGGTTTTTTTTATCGTTAGCAGAGAGCATCCGGTCGTACCGTCGTCATTCCCCTCCTTCTCCTAAGTTCCCATGTTAGGGTGAGAAGCGGCAATTAAAAGATCAACATGCTCTCGTATATCCACAGCGACATCTTTCGCAGCCTCGTGAGTCTGAGATAACCGAAAAAACGCCATTCATAACAAAAAAAAAAAAAAGCCTGTTCAATCTACGATTCAACGCGCAACAAGAGTTACATGTATGCTCCCACGAAGTCCCAGTGTACTACATAAAGTTCAGCAACATTTGATTACTCCTCACGGCAAAACTATGCACTCTATAGGCTTTTCGCAGTTTGCAGGGGATTGAATTGCTTTTTGCTGAAAAAAGAAGCAGTCCGTCTTTTCCACATATTAAATGTAAAACTTGCAAATTAATTTAGAACAAGTAGTACTGACCACGTGCGTCTTCAACGGGCTCCCATTTTCCTAAAGTTTGACGACTCATAAAACAGAAAAAATATAACCGAGCCAATATTCCAAATTAGGATTATCTTGTTGCAATTTTTGGCATCAGAAATTCTAATAAGCAAGATCAGAATATTCTGTTTTGTATTTTTTATTCCCGAAAAAGGAAGTGTACTTTGTAAAGTATAGCGGGCCCTAATGGGTTAACCATTATATAATGGAAACGGTACGCAATCCATGATTTAGACGCAAAAACCACGTTCTATTTAATATTGGCGCCGCGCACAAACTTCGCAGCCAAATCCTTCAACCGGGGTGCGTGTTGGTTTACACGCACAAAAGGTCATTGTAACGCAAAGGAACATCGAGAGAGAGCACATGACATCGCGAGCGCTAAAGGCAAACTGAATGCATTTTGTTACGCACCAAGAAGTCTTGTTGTAAAGCCAATAGAAACGTAACACGGAAAACGTCCCACTGCGTGCAGTACTTTTGCGTGTTATGCTTCTATTTTCGTTTTTAACCATTATTTTTTTATTGCGTCACATTCTGCATTAAGCTTGCCGCTAGCGCTCATCGTGCCTTGTCCTCCCCTACATCCACGATCCTTCGCGCCGCAGATATTTCAGTTCGCGTAATAATCATCTCGAATTTCGTGACCAAGCGGTCATATAGCTTTGCCCGTATATAACCAACCGCGAGATGCCTTTGGGAAATCGAACAGCCGGAGGGAAGCACTCGAACGGCTCGAAGACAGATGCAGCGCCGAGAAAACCTCATAAATTCTAACCTTCCTTCTTGCATAACGCACGGGTAGGGAGCTTCGCCGCCATGCGGGTATACTCTCCGGAGCTGCGCTGTCGACAATCGATAAGGAACCGCCGGCGTGCGGTCCGTTGCGCCACAAAAAACGAATAAAGTCCCGTGGAATGCATTCGGAGCTACCTCGCATCATGTCGCCGCCGAGATACACTCAGTCGTGATCTTTTCGCAGTCTATATTGCACGCGTTCTAGATCTAGTTTATCGATTTCTTTCGTTCCGAACATGTTTGTTCTCGTTTTTCTGGTCTGAGGCTGCAAGGCGGTAACATGTCGTGGCCTTTATTTTCTTTTTTTTTGTGTGTGTGATGTACTGTTTGCCAGTCCCCGGCCTTTTTTGAAGCAATGCACGGTACACGCTTGCTTGCATTTTGAACGTGATGAATTGCTTTCCCGGTGGATCGTATCATGCGCTATCCCTGGTCGATCCATCTATTTTCGGATGACGAGTACTTGTTCGGGCTCTCTATATCGCCTTCCCAATGGTAGATGAGAAGAAGTGCGAGACATGTTTTCCTCGTTCATTGTCTAGTTGTATGTAGTAAAGTAATGTAAAAAAAATGACGAAGCTTGCGCAAAGCCGCGCAAGGCTTGAAAAGCGAAACTAGACGATACTGAAAACTAATCTGGTTGCTTCTGGGTTGTTTCATGGCCTTCGCTAGGCGACGCACTTTGAAGGTTGTTTCTAGGTTGTTTCTAGGTCGTTGCTAGCTAGGTGATGCTTGGTTGTTCATACCATGATTCTCAGAGCAGAGAGGTTAGAGTTAAAGCCCAGACAGTCACAGACACGACACGCAAGCCCAAACTCCAGCTAGAGAAATTCGCGTTGAAACTAAGCGTTCACACCTCTCATAGACCTTCGGGCACGTCGTCGTTGGCGTAGGCCTTCCATCCAGGGACGCTGGCGGGGTGTGCACCCTCTCCCCCCAGATATTTTTCAATTTTGCTTGCGTATGTGTACACGCACACATACAAACGCACGCACGAACATGCATAAACAATGGTTGAGCCCCCCCCCCCCTCCAACGAAAAAATTCTAGCTACGCCCCCTGCTTCCATCACTTCGGGGCCTATTCGCGCGGGCGCGCGCGCACGCACACACACACACACACGCACGCACACGCACGCACGCACGCACACACACACGCACGCACGCACACACACACGCACTCACGCGCACACACACACACATACACACACACACGCACACACACACACGCACACTATGACCTTCCCAATCGGTAACCTGCCTTCGAACCTCGCCTCTCGGTGGAGACCCTAAAGTGTGCCGCAAGGAATGCCGAAGTGCAAATACCCTCCGGCTCGTATCTTAATTGTATCTACCTCGAATTTTCGCTCACGGCCAACGCTGCTTTTCGCTCTCATCCAAACATGTTGGCGCCAGCACCTCCGCCAATACTGTTGCCGACGCCGCCATCACCGGAATTTCTGCGATACGAAGCTCTTTAACGCTAGCGTGTTCAAAAAAAAAAATAATAAAAAAAGAGGATGGGAGGCAACCCTAGTCCACATGACTTAGGTACCTGGAAATGGCGTTGCGTTCCCGAAGAGGATCTCACAGGCCACGTGGAAACACGCTCGGTATCGAGATTGCTCCGCCATGTGTCACAGCGATCCCAGCTGCTCACAAGGACAGCGCCAGCTCTTTTAACGCGATAGCGTTAAAAGAGCTGGTGCGGTCCTTGTGAGCAGCTCAAAATTTCGAAGAAAGATGCAAATAAAATAAATAATAAAAATTTTCGGGTCCGAGTGAGGATCGAACCCAGGCTGTCTGGGTGGCAAGCAGGTGTTCTACTTCACAGCCATGCGTCTGCTTGGACATGCTGTGAAAAGTTTGAAAACATTTCACGCGCATAATTTCTCGTGGTTTAAAGCATGCTACCCATTACATAGTATACACTGAGCAGTTGAAGTACGCACTAGGGACAGGATATCGCTATCGCGTTCAACTCTTAAAGGCGAAGCTTAAGGGTTCCCCAATTTTTCATAGCCCCATTCAAATAATTTTCATTAGGTATCCTAACATATACCTGCGTCTTTTTTCAAGTAAAGTTATGCTACGACTACATGTGCATCCGATGTAACTATTGAACCGGTACCGTCTATAATATGTACCAGTTTTGTTTTTTAAACCAAATTGATATTCGGGAAAACTGGCAGTAAGTGATCCAACGGAAATATTTGGATGAGAAAGACACTGTCACCCGTTGCTCCTGCCGCTAAGAAAATTTCGAAGTTCTAGCACAAACTTTAAAGGCCGTCCTAATTGCGACTCAAACAGCCAAACGAAACAGCTATAGCGCCCAATATCCAGAGCACGTATGATGCGATGTGGACAGCCGCACCCTGGGGGGCTTTGACTAATGATCACTTTTGCTCTGGGGATTGCGAAGCTAATATCCCTGGGGGCCTTAATTTCCAGCACGTATAGCTCGGTGATCCTTTTTCGGCACATACGGGGGGAAGAACTAAACTAGTGTAGTAGCGGTGCCCTCGTCGGCATGGATATCACGTCAAAGAGATCCCGATCTCGCTGTCGACGTGGCCAGAAAACGTGAGAAAGTGAACTCGCGCGAGAACAGTTTCGCGAAAGCGCAAATGTCTCGTGGCCGGTGGTATGTGTGGCGTTCTTTCACGAGGTATAAGGCGGCTGCTTTACAGTAATATCGTGGAAATGCCTCTGAAGTGTTTATAGATTATTGGTAAGATGGTGGGCGAGTTGCTTCATAACTCAATAAAAAAAAAGTTCCGGAGCATGTTACACTTTGTAGCGGTTGAGTCGTACAGGTGATGTCTAGATTTCTAGCAGGACATAACGAACCACTGTGGGAAAGATGCGTATTAAATTACCTTTACTGTCTCAGAAAGCGACGGGTAGGGGAAGATGGAAGCGTGCGGTGAAAAAAATCCCTAAACAGGGATTGCGTGCTCGAGCCGACGTTTCGAGAAGTGGAGTTTTCTTCCTTGTGCACTGGAGTTCGCTTTAAAGAAGACAAGTCCCCTCTCGTCGAAACGTCGGCTCGAGCACACAACCCCTGTTTACGGATTTTTAAATGCGAATGCATTTCTTAGTCGGGCTATGTCAGGCATCCGGCGTTGTGCGGCGTTGTCCGGCGTTGTCCGCGCGCCGGCAGGTGTTATCTCTCCGCTCTCACTCCCTCTCCCATAGCAACAGCTGCGGGCGCGCGCGCTTATCCTCGCCCCTAGCAACCGGAGCATGTGGTGCGAGAGAGTGTAGGAGAGGGTGAGGTGCACTGCTTCGCCTGCTCCTTCTCTCGCCGTTCGCTCTCTCTCCTCCCTGCGCCCCACTCTCCCGTCCGCTCGCGCCTCACTCTCGACCGTTCGCTGGCTGGGCGCCTCTCAAGGCGATGGCAGAAGTCGGTGTACCGGCGCAAGAAATGCATTCGCATTTTCTCACGATTCCCTTGGGGAGGTGGGGGCATTTTTTTCTTCACCTTCTGAGTCACTTGCCTTGTTCCACCTCCCCGAAGTTTGCTGTATCTCACGTGGTGGGGCGATGCCTCCGGGATAGGCCCATCCTTGACCGAACGATGTTGCCTTGCAAGGACGTCAACGTGGGACGTCAAGACGATGGCATGATTACGTCAAAATTTTTGCTATGAGGTCAGCATGATGTCCCATAGTGATGTCACAGCACGATGCCCTCGGTGACGTAGATCACGCGGATTTTCGCGACCTTTCATTCGCCTAACATGTTTCGCTCAAGAAATCCCTCAGCGGGATACCCTTAGGCTTTCACCTTGAAACGGTTACTCCGACATAACGTAAAGAAAACGTAAAGAAACAACAACAAAATGTATGGACGGTTCGCCACCTAAGCAAGTGGCATTTTCAGTATACACTGTCACTAATGAGGAGACAAGGCTACTCAGGACACATGTCATTGTAAACGGGCGGCAAGGGGCCTCCTGCCGGACGTCTTCAAGGACGTCTATCAACGTTTATTCCTTTTGTTGTTAATTTGTTATGTTAATTCGGAGTAAGTCTCTTTTTGATCATGTCTGCCGCATGGGATAGTGTTTACAGTGCTCGGCTGCTGATCCGATCCTAGCCGCGGGGTGCGAATTTCGATGGATACGAAAGGGTAGACGCCCGTGTGGCTACTGTGCGATGTCAGTGCACGTTAAAAAAACACCAGATGGTATAAGTTTACGAAGCCCTCCACACCGGCCTAAAACATAATCATATTGTGGTTATGGAACGTAAAACTTCGCATGTAAATGTCATTTATTCAATAATTAATTCACTAGGATTTTGGGGCATTTTTGTATTGGGTTAGTTCATACAGAATACATCAACTGAGGCACCAACCAACTCACCTGCAGACCTCAATGCGCAAGCAAAAAACAAACAAAAAAACGAACAAACATAAATCCTACCAAAGCTCTTTATAACTGTCGTTTCTTCAAGTGAAAAGGAAGTTCACGTAAAAAAATTACACCATCTCCCACTAAAGGGCAACCATGAGGGATGCGAAGCAGCATTGGGGGTGCACACCTTGTTTCCGTTTACGTTCACCCGGCCGTCGTAGCCAAGCGTCGGCGTCGAGCTACCGCTTCCGCTACAGAGACAACGCGCTGCGGCGAGGGTAGCGAGGCTTTCGAGACAACTGCAGCGACCGGGAACCGACAGAGCGACCGCACGATTCAAGCGAGACTTCCTTCGACCGAGCGCACGCGCTTTGAAATGAAAGAGGGAGAGGAGAGTGCGCTTTAATAGGCTGCAGCGCGGGGGGGGAGCAGAGGAGGAGAAGGCGACCGAACGCCTGCGTAAAGGTGAGGAGCGCGCGGGCTGCAGCGCGGGGGAGGAGGAGAGAAGGCGACCGAACACCTGCGTAAAGGAGGAGAGTGGGAGAGAGAGAGTAGGGGCGCATGCGCCGTAAGGGTGGTCAGGACGCACACCACCACCGGATTGAACTCCGCTCTAAGCTGCTTCGCATCTAAAAAAACCAGTAGAAAAAAAGGACAAATAACACCTTAATGTCCGCTGTAAAGAACAATACTATAGGAAACCCGGACTTGATTCCTTTCCAAGAAAACCTTTCTCCCTTTTGCCGAGTTTTGTTGTTGTTGTTGTTGTTCAGCACTCCTACGTGATGAGTCTCTGCGATCGACTAATTGTAGCCTGCGCGCCGATCCACCTAATGTCACTGCAAAGTGAGTTTATGCAGGAGACAATGTGTTGCGTTTATTACAAAAGGCTCTATCGCAGGGCATCGACGGACGCTGAATGTGCGTCCGGTCTGTAGTTTGTTTCGGTACTCTGCTGAGCTTAGAATAGAAAATTGAGCGAGAATAGAAAATTACTCTGCTGAGCGCACGGTAGGGCTCGCTTTAGAAATTTAGGGCATAGCAACTGCCTTCTGCGCTATTTTAAAGAATTTTGACGTGCCGTCGCCTGCACAACGCAGCGCGATGTCGGACTCTGACGTAGACGGGGGGCTTTGTTCTATAATCATGCTTTGACGAAACTATATACAAGGTCTAGCACCGTTGGTGGGACAGTATTGAAGATACGACAATTGGCTTTCCCATGTTGCTGCATCCAAATGGCGCCTTCAAGTTCTATCCGGAACAGGTGTCGTGTGTGTCGTGACAGGTACAGCTGTCGAGCGAATGGTCATGCTGTCGAGTTACAAAGTGGGATTGCATCACAGCGGCGGTGAAACCTTCTTTCATAGTAAAAGTGTGTTGCCATGACGACGTGGTATTTGCGACTTGTGGTTTCAGAAAGGTACGGGAAAACGCTTTCACGTACTTGTGTACGTTATAATCACATATTTCACATGAATTGTGCGATAAATCTGCGCCGTCGTTTCGGCTGTAGATTATGTTGCGCAAGTTCGCAGAGCTTGCAAATGATGACAAAAGGAGTCAAGCAAGACATTGCAGGCAGCTACGCACCAGCGATGTAAACACTGAGCAAACAGCGTAAGAAGTGGCCTTTCCCTCCTCCTCAACCTCACTTCCCTTTCCCACCTCTTGCTATACTGTACTATACTCGGCAAAAGCCTGGGCCTCAGCGCCAAGACTCGACAAAGCTAGGCAGGGCATTGCTGCTCTCTTCCATGGCTGTGGCGAGGGTGGGCGAAGAGGCTAAGCTAGGTAAAGCGCGCAAATTTGACCGGGGGTGGGATTGGCGAGGAGGCAAAGCTAGGCCGCGTGTGCAGCTGCGCCGAGTTTGGGCGAGGAGAAGTTGGCAAAACCAGGCCGAGCGCGCAGCTCTGGCCAGAGTGTGGGCGAGGAGAACTCGGCGCAGCTGGCAGGGCGTTGCTAGGCGGCGCACGGCGACGTCATCGTTCGCCCAAGTTTTTCGGCGCGCACTAAATGGCCTAAGCTTCAGCTTAAACAATATTGGTGTTAAATAGAGAGAGAGAAAAAAAACAAGCGGCTAGTCCCTCAGGACTTCATTAAAGTGCTTTGTCTGTCTGTCTGTCTGTCTGTCTGTCTGTCTGTCTGTCTGTCTGTCTGTCTGTCTGTCTGTCTGTCTGTCTGTCTGTCTGTCTGTCTGTCTGTCTGTAGACATCACACTGCAATACGCTATTGGCACAAAGAGAGGCACATTGTTTGAACCTAGCCAACCGGCTTAGTTTTTCACCCTGCACAGTGTGTGTTGTGTGCAATGTGTCCCTCTTTCTCTCTCAATTTCCCTCTCTATTTTACTCCCTTATTCCCCTCCCCATGTGTAGGGTAGAAAACTGGACATAGTCTAGTTAACCTCCCTACCCTTTCCTATATTTCTTCTCTCTCTCTCTCATATTGTCACAAGGGCACATTGGTACAGACAAAGCTCTTTATTGGGTGAACAGGGTTCCAGAAAACCAAGTGGCACCAGCTGTACACTTAAATAACATTCTCAATACAGTGACAACGGCCAGCACAATCGTCGATAATGTGATCGCCTACGGAACCCGTCGTCTTTTAGAAATTAGTGATCGATGATCCCAGCATTATCACTGGGGCTCGCGTTAGTTCCAGAATAACTTCGGGCAGTGTCGTGCGTGCAATGTTATTAGAATATTTTAAAACAATCGAGAACTTTCCAGAATATTGCGGCACGGCCAGCGCCGAGCGGTGTTAACAGTTCTTGTGGGTGAAGCCTTTTCACATCAATATGACGAAATAGAAACAGAAGCGCGTGGCGATATCTGTCACCCCCCAGTCATAGAAGTTTCTGAGCCGTGACATCGATTTGCATGACAGTTCCGTTGACAAGCCGCCACCACCCATGCAAACACAACCGCCTCGCGTCTTATTAAAAGCACTAAGTCGCCCCTCCCCCCCCCTCCGCTCCCAACTTATTTCAGTTAGCACGGCGACAAAACGACAACCTGTCACCTACGGACTCACCGGGTTGGCGTGTCCCAACGGAGACTGTTTGCTTGTAGACAGTTGCGACAGGCAGGCCTGTCTTTTGCGTCTGAATGATTCCTTTAGGCGAAGCCCGCGCAGTATTTTTTTCTTCTCTCTTGGCTCGCATGTTTGTTCTTCTTCTTCGCGATTGGTTGGCGCAACTCGGCGCTTCCTGTGGGGAGGTGAATGCGACGGGAACAAACCCGGAGGTTTCGGAACCTGCCATGCGTGCCGATCAATTCCTGCGCGTTCACGTTTATTACTTCGCGAAGACAATGCTTCCAACTTCTTTGTGCGAACGACGATCCGTTCAGTTTTTTTCGGGAGCGACGGGGATTGAACAAAGCCAGGTGCCTGGCTGCATCGCACCGACAGCTGGGAGTCCCGACTATTTTTTTTTATTCTTTACATTCTATATCCTTTGTTAGCAATTTATCAAGCGCTGCGCGAAGTTTTCGTGGAACGCAATCCCATAATCCTGCCATGTTTTCCATTCAAGTTCGACGAAGTGTACCTGTTTCGCAAGCCTTATATGCTTTACAAAGCTTTCACATCCTCGCATGTTCTTAGTGAACAATCTGGATTGATTTTAATGGAAACGCTTGTTTGCGCACCAGGAATTGTTCTTTGCGGGCGAGTAAACGAAAGGCGATGCTTTGCAGTGTGTCGGCTAGTAATGTGACATTACCGCCCACGTGGCACCTGCCATTAGAGGTGTTTATTCAATGTAAATGGCACAGCCATTTACATTGGCGGGAAACAAAAAGAATAAAGGACACGACCTTTCGATCTTCGCTGAATGCTATGCAATGGAGGATTGCGAGAAGCGCGAGTCAAAATTATACAATTAAAACGAGCGAATAAACGTGGACGTAGTATATCCGGCTGTTACTATTTTGGTCATGATTCGTGCATTGTAGACAAAAGGTGTAAGTGCAGTTTTTATGGCAGCCATATTTTTTTTGAGACCATAACAAACAAAAAAGAAGATATCGTGAGTGGAGAAATGTGCAGTTAGCTCCACTCCATGAAAGCTGCCGAAAGAGCAAAGCCATGAAAGCTGCCGAAAGAGCGGCCCGGGCGCTCATCGTGGCGCTGCACAGGAGAGAGAATGAGGCGCGCACGCTCCGCAATTTTCATACCGCGGAACTACTGTGGCGCCCCCAGCGGAGTATGCAGCTGTCGCACCACCTGTCGTGCGCGCCGCTCCGTAGAGTAGAGTATTCCTAAAAGAGAGAACGGGGGGAGACCGTAGGAGAGGAGAGAGAGGGGGAGGAGACACGCATGCGCTGTGGGGGGTGTGGGACGCGGGCGCCGCTCCATAGAGTAGAGGATTCCTAGAGGAGAGAAAGGGGGGAGCGTAGGAGAGGAGAGAGAGGGGGGGACGCGCATGCGCTGAGGGGGGTGTGAGACGCGGGAAGGAGGGACGGACAAAGCCCCCGCAAGCACATGCAAGCAAGATCAAGGAATGGAGTCAACCTGGGTGACAGACACCACCGGTAGTGCGTGTTATTCTTTGCTTGCACCCACCAACTGCCTAGCCATTGCTAAGCAGCCACTCTGTGCTCTCGGCCGTGACTCTGGTTACTGTGGTGGTGGTTGACGGCCTCATTGTACTACAGTGTTCTGGTTCGCATAGTGGGTGCTTCCTTACTTCATGAAAGTGACCGGACGCGGGACGGACGCGGGAGGGAGGGACGGACACAGCCCCCGCCATAAGATGCTTCGCATCTAAAAACTCACAGCTCTTCCACTATACTGTGCAGATGGAAACGAGCGGCTGCACGTTCTGCTGCAGCGGCTTCACATGGTTTTCGAGCCTATTAGTGTTACTATGGGCGTGGCGCTCCCGTAATTCCAGCTCTTCTTCCTCCGAGCCAACGGCAGGTGATCGTCCCCCCAACGAGCTCAATGGGCATCTGCTGATAGCAGCGCTAGCGCGATTTCCACGTCACGAGACATGGGAGCACGATGATTGGTTGGAAGTGCCGCCTCCGTGTATCGCGACACTCGAAAAGGCGAGATACTCGGAGGCGGGAATCTGTGGTGAGGTGTGTCGAAAATAGTTTTGTCCGCGGATGCGATGCGCTAGAATTTAGCCATGCACATCTTCACTGTAGCAAAACGTAAGTGTGAAGGATTTAGAGTATCGCGTGCTCACCTGTGGGAAGTTTTCTTTCACAAGGGGTGAACAATAGGAGCACCATATGGTGAGCAATAGCCGTCACAGTTCTTGTCAACCACTGTCTGCACATGGAGCCAATGAGACACTGTAAACGGTTGGTTCTTGTTCCATGAGACCTTCATTCATGCCCTGCAGCAGTGACTCATGTTTTTCGATTTTTTTCCAACAACTTCAGAACAACGCGAAAAAGCTATCACACAGCGCAGACTGAAACTAACCTCTGCCTGACTCTTTATTCTAAGATCATGTTAGCCTTTTTGAGAATTATGAAGATAGGCAGGATCGAAAAAAAAATTAAGCAGCGAACTACCATATATCTGCTCGTTCTTTCAACTTTTAAGGCGAGAACCTTTATTGGCTCATACTCGCGGCGTCCGTGCTCTGGAATGGTGCCAACTGTAGCCTCTCCCCCCTCACACTCTCTCAGCAATCACGTGATGGCACAGCGGTACATAGGAACAGTTGCGCTGCCACAGCTGTGGCCTCTCCCGCTTACACTCTCTCAGCAATTACGTAATGGCACAGCGCAAATAGTCATACACACTATTTGCCAGTGGAGCTTTCTATGACAGTTTCCTTACGATCAAATTCTTAACGTGCCGTGTCGCGGTTTTGATGCTTTGGATTTAATACACGTTTAATCTCGTCTGCTTGATTCGTGTTGCATATAACAGCTACGAGATTCATGCAAATAATCCTGCACGCTATTTTCTCTGGAACGTTCTAATATAGTTTCCATCCGATCACTTTCCTAACATGCCGTCTCGTGGTTTTACGGTTTGTGGTTTAAATACACGCTAATCTAACCTCGTTAATCCTTGTGGTGTATAACAGCTACAAGATTTATGCAAGTAATCGTACACGCTATTTGCCTCTGGAACTTTCCATGAGAGTTTCCTTACGAGCAGTTTAACATGCCGTCCGGCGGTCTTCCAGTTGGGTTAATTAAGTACACGTTTAATCTTGTCTTGTTTATCCTTGTGGCATATATACAAGATTCACGCAGATAATCCTACGCGCTATTTGCCAGCGGAACTTTGCAAATTTTCTTACGATGACCTTCGTGAACATGCCAGTCGCGATCTTGCAATTTTTTCGATTAAATACACCGTTGAATGTTGCCTCCTTAATCATTGCGGCATATAAAAACTTCAAGGATTCGTGCAAATAATCCTACATGCTTTTCACCTTGTGGAACTTTCTATGGCAGTTTTCTAACGATAACGTTCTTAACATGGTGTCTCGTGGTCTCGCAGTTTGTGGCGAAGCAGTAAGGTGATGGACATCTTAAGCGAGAAATAAGATTTTTCCGGCTACTTCTCTTTTGATGGTATTCATGCATCACAGACAAAACGTAAATATTCCAGTTCTATGACAGACAAGTTTTACACGGCGGTAACGACAGAATATCAGATAGCCTCAAAAAGAACTTGCGACGCAGTCTATGGAGAGACGCGCGCGGGAAGAGAGTTCTAATATAAATACATACGCGATCTTAGACGAGCCGTACCAGTTACAACGCACCTTATGTGCACAAAGCAAGCACCGAAAACGTAATTTGTTTCTGGTCGTTAGTTTTAAGATGCTTGTGTGATCCCGGTCTTTCACTTTTTTTTGTTTTTCTAGTCTTTTTTTTTTTTTGCTAGAGAGGTGTTCTAAAACGCTACCGACCTTTCCGACAAATTTTTAACGCTTTCACTTTCGTCTTTGTGCGCCTGGTTTGCTTTCGAGATTTTATGGAAAATCTTTAGGGGCTGTTTCAACGTTAATAATTTTGTTTGCTTTGTGGAGGTGGGAAAAGGATCAAAAGGCTGCTTCACTTTCTCTGCGTTTGTTGCCGGTCACGGGGCTGCTGTATGAGCGCAAAAGACCCGTGAAATCAGGCGATGAGAAAACGAACAAAAGTAACGATGTACTTTATCTGCGCGCTAATACTCACCATGGAGTGCAAGCAGGAAAAAAAAAATGAAAGAGGATTTAGCGAAGAAGTAACTCAACACAGCTTGATGACAAGTAAAGAAAACACGCAAAAAAATAACTAGGCAATATTTGGAGCTAAGAGGGAAATAACGGACAGCAAATTGTGAGTTGGGATAGAAATTGTAAAATGAGCTCTTGGGAAACAATACGACGGAAGAGAAATGGATTCTCAGGGTTATTAAAATGATGTTAATTTTACTGCGTTAGTTTTTTCTCTAGCGCCTGGCTAGTGAGACGTCTCAATAATAATAAAAAAATCACAGCATATCCGCGGAGTGAATGATGATGAGTGGGCGAAGCTCCGGAGGTACATCATCAAAGACGTGACGGTGGTTGGTTGCATGTGGTCAAACGATATGCATGTGTCAAACGATATGCATATGCTGATGACGATGACGATCGCGATGCCATACAACATATGGCATCGCGATCGTCATCGTCATCAGCGTCATCGTTATGACGCATAGTGGGTACATTCAATGTAGTGTGCCGTGATGGCAGCGTCATCGTCATCACACAGATACTGCTGGTTACGCAGGTGGCTACTACGTACTACAAACTACAAGGGACGCACGACCCACGGCAAAGACGTGATGGTGGTTGGTTGCATGTGGTCAAACGATGTGCATGTGAGACCATATCGCGATGCCATGTGTTGTACGGCATCGCGATCGTCATCGTCATCACGGCAGACCACATGCCATCGTGGTGTGCCGTGATGGCAGCGTCATCGTCATCACGCAGGTGGCTACTACAAACGTGGGAAGCACGACCCACGGCATAAGGAGCTTCGCCCCTAAAAAAACGGTTTATCCGTTCTTTCTTTCGCACTAGCTGTTTTCGCATTTCTTTGCTCGCGAGCTTAAAATGCACGCGTCTCCCTCACAAGTCCAGGCTTCATGGCTTTCCTTGTGGGAGCAAATTGGCGATGCCTTCGTGAACCGGTCAACACTGTATAAAAAAGTAGTGTGTGTGTTCACTCTTCTCGGCGAGTTCTGACTCGCCACGAATATTACTCTTTTTAAAGAGTCACTTTAACTCTGTTTTGAGTCCCACAACTCCCCTACGAGAGTATACTGGTCTCAAAGAGAGTTCCCGTGTCTCTCTAAAGAGAGTCATTTAAGTAGCAAGTTAGAACTCTAAAAAAAAAGACAGTTCGCGGCGGGTAGGTGATTCTTCTCACGAGAAGACGAAGACGGAATCGCGAAAGATGACGTGGAACATTAGTAGATGCATGCATTACGGATCTTAAGCCCGGTCTAGCTTTGGTTGTGTTTGTAGTTCGGCTATCATGATAGCCTCAAGTAATTCCCCATCTCTATACAGAGTAGCATGTCAGCGCTACATAGACGCCGGCAAAAATTTCTGTTTTTCTAATAAAGAGTCTCTCTCTCTCAAGTAATTGGTTTTTTGGGCTACTGAGAACGGTTACATCAAGACACCAAACGACGGTAGCAACAACGACGCAGCAATTTCACTTCGATTTAATCAGGACTTGATAGCAAACATTGTTACTAGAATTCTCGCACGAGTTCCTCGAATATTTCTTGAGCCTTGAGGCACTTCTCAGTCTGTAATTTGTTGAAACGGCTGCAGTCGGAACTTAACCTTCGGAGTTTCATCCTGCGTTCAAGTATGTAGCGTATATTCCCTTGTAAGACCAGCACTTAGCAATTCTGGCCCTTGCATGGGCACGCCATATGCGATGCATTGTCGGGTGGAAATATGTTTCTTTGTATTACTAGGAGAGCTGCGTAGAAAGTAATTCGCAGAAATACATGCAGAATGTTTGGAAGCGTACTGTTCTTACATTTCTCTTCACTGCACTCTCTGAAGTACACACGGCAGTCACAGCGCAGTCCAGACAACTAGAATAACGGTTCAGGGATGCCTAGCGTGTCTGAGTAAAGTCCAGAACAGTTGGTGTGCATCACTGAGTTCTGCCAGTGTTTATCCAAATAATGGAACACTTCCTTTCGGCTATTATGAGCGCACTTTATATGACATTCGTGTGCAGATGCAGATGAAAGCATTTCTGTTGTGTCCAGCTGCTTGCTACCCATGCCCTTAGGCGTACGTGAACAACTCGAATCTTCAACGTGGCATGCGTGCCGAGTGGGGCGTTTTCTTTCAATCACAGGCAGACACAGTAACTCGTGCTCTCTCCCTGCCAGAGCGCGCCATTCCACTGGGCGCTGCAAACGCAGTTTCGCACGTTGGTGTTACGTACCCACTAGCACAATACTGGTACGTACATAAAGTTTACGCACCTTCAATGTTACGCGCAATAACACGGCTCAAAGGAAGCTTCAGCATTCCCCGATTTCCTATACAGTCGTTTGACTAACTCACAGAGCAAGCTTTAACAATCATTTCTAAACTAGAAAGGGTTTGATTGCGATCTCCAGAACGTGTGCTCCCTCCTTGTTTAATGAGGTTCGCATGTAGTAAAGAAAAATCGTACAATCTCGCGAAAAATTTATGCACAGTAAAACGTTTTCAGCCTGATGAGACGGAGCAATCTCGTTAATAGCTTGGACCTGTACAGGCGTATTTCCCTCTCCAACTGGAAAACGGTAGTTCACGCAAGCGTGCGAATGCTGGCATATCACGCAAGGGGCACAAGCGGGTGCAACAAAAGCGACAAAAAAATACTTTTGTTGATATTTTGTCGGATTGTAGACTTTCTAATTCAAACAAATCTTCTTTCAAGAGAGAGAGACAAGTTAAGTGAAAGGCAGAGTGACTGACATGGTTGCGCATGTTCTCCAATCACATTGGCAGACCGATCATAGCTGATAAAAAGTTTGAGAATTTTTAAGTAACTCGGGCGTTCATTTTACTCCAGAGTATCGGTAGCAAACCCTACGTGCGCCTGGATTGGCCTCCCTGCTTTTTTTTTTTTGTTTCCCTCCTCGTTCGGTATGGCTGTCTTTTTTTCTTTCCATCACAATAAAGAAGCTCCGTTCGCCGTAAGAACTTCTCGCTATACTAGTATAACTAAACTAAAATTACCCAAGCTGCTGCTTTTTGAAAAGGCAGGCAGAATGCGACCTTGCATTTAGGCAATGCCAAAAGAAAGAAAGAGAGAATGAAGAGACGGATGGGCTAACCTCTCTGCGCGTATTGCACAGTCCTACAGTGGGAATGCGGAAGCAGGTTGGAGAGGCAGTGAAAACAGTTAAGCAGCAAATTTGTATGCACTTGTAGCTTTCGCGAAAGCACACCGCCGAAATGATAGGAATAGCTGTTTTCGCACCGAGCGGGAAAAGGTCTGCATCGTGGGCTACATACAAATTTTGCTCTGTTTGGCGAAGGTAAATACATTTGCGGGGGAAAAAAATAAAAGCTTGAACAAGGCGCTTTTTTGAGTTGGGCTACTCCTGGTGCTGCAGCGTACTCCGAGGCAGATATATAAAGCAAGATCTGTAGGAAAATCAATTTTAGAAAGAGCTCCGGAACGGCCTACCACCTACGACAAGCAAGCGTAGAATATTTTACATGTAGCCACGACTGCTGATATACCGGCGCGTTTCTTTTACTGCTTTATTGGTGCAAGTACCATAGTGATTTTTTTTTTACGTCAGAATGATTTACGAATATTCCGACTGGAAAGTATAAGCGCAAGAAACCCGCGTAGCATTTTATACCGGAAAGCATGTGGCCTTGATTACCTACCACGTCGAAGCTGTTATGCAAGACGGATGATAATAATAATATCCGGGGTTTTACCACCCAAACCACGATATGATCAGGAGGAACGCCGTAGAAAAGGGCTCAGTAAATTTCGACCATCTGGTTTTCTTT
Source organism: Rhipicephalus appendiculatus (assembly GCA_030522465.1). Lineage (NCBI taxonomy): Eukaryota > Metazoa > Arthropoda > Arachnida > Ixodida > Ixodidae > Rhipicephalus > Rhipicephalus appendiculatus. Next base: position 35,334 of record JALIZH010012112.1, on the reverse strand, counting down.
ACCATGCACTGACATCGCCCAGTACAGGGGCCTCTAACATTCCGCCTCCACCGAAATGTCACCGCCGCGGCCCGGGATCGAACCCGCGACCTTCGGGTCAGTAGCCTAGCACCGTAGCCATTACACCTTTGCGGCGGACGATGCAAGGCGGTTATGCAATGGCTACGCAAGGTTGCCAAATGGTGTGTTTTTGACACTGCCGCACCATTAAAAGGTAAGAGCTTTGTTATATAAGAATACTGGGTTTTTCTTCACATTATTGTTGATTCTTCAGATACATTAACTCTGTGATTCGCTTTACCGATATTCGTGCGAACCTGAAATAGGTTCGGTCGTTTTCTATTCGGATTCGGCGATCTCGTGGTGTAATCGATCAGTGTAACCTGAATACTGCTTAATAAAGTAGCTGACTGGGCTAGTTGCTTGTGCATACTTAAGATATACAGAGCAAACAAACACGACCCAAGGCATAAATCTGGCTAAATCCGGCTAAATCTGGCTAAATCTGGCTTCGCAAACGCGAAGGAATAAATTTGCCTAACGTCAGATCCAGGGCTAAAAATATGTGCTCTGGCGTAGATTTGACAGTCTTGTCGCGAAAAATTGGGAAAAGTGATAACCTGGCCTTAAACTTGTTCTTTTCAGCTACGACTCACAAATATGGCGTGCCTTTCCGGACAATAGTATCTGAAATAAATTCCTGGCAGAATTAACTAAGGCGGTTTCTACAAGATAAGCTCAAGCTTTTCCCAGTAGACGACCCTTTCAGAATAAAAAGTTCTGGAGAAGTCGTTGAATTTCTGACGCAGCAATCCGGGCACTAGGTTGAGGGCTTTCTCAATTGATATAAACGACCTCTACTACTCCCTTCCCCACAAAGACTTGCTAAAGTGCATAGAAGAGTGCAGTCATGTTTTTGGAGTGCTGCAATTTCATAACACCGCGTGCGTGACTGCTAAAGAGTTCTTAGACCTCTTATCTCTATACATGACGTCAACAGTAGAATGGAACGAGACGTACATTCAAAAAGGTGTTTCAATCGGGTCCTCCATAGCCCCTTTTATGAGTGACCTGCTCTTAGCAAAATTTGACAGGGCATTGAATGAAAAGACTTGGCAAGTTATCCGTCGTAAGAACTTTTCGTTATGGGGATGATTATCTCATAATTTTGCATTGTGCCTTCACAAATGCTTCATTCAGGTCATACATGTTTTGGAAACTTTTTCGCGAGTGCCTCTGTCCGCTCGAGGTGACTTACGAGATGCCGGAGAAGGACCGCATCTGCTTCCTTGATCTGAATATTTCATTCTCGGAGGGCCACACGCGCTGGTGTTACGAGCCCCGTTCGCAGAAGCCTATCCTTACGTTCTCGTCGGCTCACAGCAAACTAGTAAAGAGAGCTATCGTTCAGTCGTGTTTCACAAACGCTCTAGAGAGGTCCTGCCAGCACGTCTCGGAAGCTGGTCTACTGGCACAGTCGAAGCGACTTGAAAGAGAGGGGTACCCGCGCCCTTGGCTCATTTCTGTGGCTGAGGCAATGCACAGAAAAAGAAAACATAAGGGCAATGAAGGCGACACTGAGCGGAAAACGACACTGTGACACTGCGGAAAAACGGGACGGAGTGGCGGTCATACCGTATATGCACTGTATGTCCCATCGCCTCAAGAAGATAGGACAGCGTATCAACGTGAAGGTTGTTAACGCGATAGCGTTAAAGAGCTCGTTTCGCAGAAATTCCGGCGTCGGCGTCGGCGTCGGTGTCGGCGTCGGCGTCGGCGTCGTTGGTTGTGAGCGAAAAATCATCATCTTGTCCGTGACCGAAAAATCGAGAAAGATGCAAATAAAATAAATAATAAAAATTTTCGGGTCCGAGTGAGAATCGAACCCGGGTTGTCTGCGTGGCAATCAGGTGTTCTACCACACAGCCATGCCTATGCTTGGAAGTACTGTGAAAATAACTTCCTCTGCTTGGAAATGCAGTGAAAATAACTTCCATGCTTCGCAAACGCAAGCGTCCTTTATATAGGCGTCGCAATATAACATGTAATATCCCAGGAATATTGCGTGGTACAAGTGTACATTGCCATCGGGCGTCAGAATATGTGACTATCATAACGATTTCATAGTTTAAAGCCAGGCACCCACTACAAACGACACACACCTTACTGCGCGTATTCCCTTAACACCACGTAGTGGGTGCATAGCAAGTTCGAAAACATTTCCCACATTTGCCGCGCATAATTTCTCCTGGTTTAAAGCATACTATCCATTACATAGTATGCACTAAGTGATTGAAGTACGCACTAGGGACGGGATATCGCTATCGCGTTCAACTCTTAAAGGCGAAGCTTAAGGGTCCCCCCAATTTTTTTCAGTGCTCCTGACAAGTTGTCCCAGTTTGAAAATAGGACCTGTCCCGTAAAGAGACGCGGAAAACAATGCGCCGTCAAACACAGAACAAAGTTTGTTGACTGTGTGCAAGGTGTGGTGTGTAGGATCCCCTTGTCTTGCGGGACGTGTTACGTAGGCCAGACGGGCAGATGCCTAAACGAACGCTTGCGTGAGCATGCCAACAACCATAGGCGTACCAACCGGGGGGGCAAGGGGGGGGCGCTAGCCCCCCCACTGAAAAAAAGTTAGGGGCGGAGCCCCCCCCTTTCGGCAGTGGTCACTGTCCCCTGCACACTGGGAAACAAACAACTGAATCGAAGTTTTCCTTCAACACATAAATCGTGTAATTAGACTGTCGCCTGCACGCTGGGGAACCAACTGAATCGAAGTTTTCCTTCAACACAGAAATCGTGTAATTAGATAATCAAACTTGTCCTACGCTTCCACCGTGAATATTGTCCTCCATGTTCCACGACCATGCACTGTAGGCTCTCAGCGGTGCAGGCGCTTATGCGACGCTTTCACACCTTGCGTTCCAGCATAGCAGAGCACGCTATCGCTGAGCAGGCGCTCTATGACGCTAGATCGCTCAGTTATGCCTTTCTTTGCTCTCCCTGACCTGAAATTTAAATAATTAACGACGCAATTATGGGCGGGAACCAAGAAACGTTTTATGGACCTGTCGTACCTTGTGCTTTTTCAGAAAATGCATTTTTTTTGCCCAGAAGGAATAGTACCACCGCTGCTCTATATCCAAGCTGCTGTGAGCCGATCAGTGTGCAGAAGTGTTAAGTATTTTAGCTTGTCCGAACTGGACGCGATGAAAAAATATTTCCGATTTAGTCTCCGATCAACCTGCTTGGCTTTACTTATTATATGTTAGCTTGCAGTGATCGCGGCTGCTTATATACAAAAAGGGGACAAATAAGGCAGTGGACTCGAGCACATCGGGGAGCCCAGCTTTCAAGTTCGCAACCTATTAATCTACCGGACGAGGAAGATGGTCAAGTTCCACGCTTTTCTGGACAAAGAAAGGCTGAATTAGCAGCCGGGCTAGTTGGTCTTGATTTTACTTGAACTGACTTTTACAGAGCAAAATACAACTGTGACGGCAAAGAAACACACACGCGCAGCGCTGCATATTTGCCACTCGCCCTTTCTCTCAGCAAGGGTGAGTTCAAACAGTTGTATACGCGCGCAAACATCTCAACATCGCTATACTATAATTGAAAACATTTAATATACTCATATGAATTCATCTCGCACACAGCTATAAGGAGCCACTGCCAATGTGATCGGCAGGTAGGCTTCTTGAATTATGTTCTGAAGGAGGCACTGTCTGACGATTTCAAAAAAAAGTTTAGACCTTATTCAGCATTGTAATTCGCTGTTGAGTGTGCACACGTCATTTTAGTGCCACGAGATTTCACAGATTTTTGACGTCGCTTAAGAAGCAGGCGAATTTATGGCGCTCCAAAAATTTTTGACAAATGCCGAAGAGCCAATCGCCAACAATATGCCGTACTGTAATAATAGCTAATTCTTTTATTTTTCACGTAGTCTTGCATAAGTGATCATTACGCGACAGATAATTTTCAATTCATTTGTTGCGTCGTGTTACAAGCAAGTGCTCTGTGCATGGCTCAGAAAATTTCCACCAATCTTAAATAGCGGGACGAAACAATGCAGGGTAGCTGAACGCTATAATGGCCCACATTTTTTTCGAAAAAATGTGGTTGCACCATTGTATCGGCGTATTTACTTGGAAGTGCCCGAGGGCCCTCCAAGCAATGTTGCAAATACAAATACGATGACCTTAGACAATGTACTATGCCTCTAATAACACAAATTCTTAATTATTCACAGAAAACTGGTTGTTGACGATTTAACGATAATAGTAACATAATGATAGTGACAATATAATAGCCACGCGCTAGAAAAACAATTGCGACTAGGATGAAACAAAGCAAAATATACGCAATATACGCTAACCTGAATATGTGCAAGAAAGTGCAGTATATGTATTAACAAAAAGAAAAAATTCAGTCATTGCTTTTAAAAACGCTAGTAATCGTAAGCAACTTTTTGACGTTAACAAAATTTAATTAAATTATTCTACTGGGAAGGCCGATATTCACGTAATTGTATTCATACATAGAGTTATCTAGTTAATGCATAAAAAGTGTTGCTTGTAATACTATTACATGCACAACACGCATATGCGTGGTTGTCCTAGTGTGTTACGTAAACCTGTCTAATTTTACTATGATGTTGTTAAACAATGCTGAGCAAATTGTCTCTCTATATATGAAAAATCACATGAAAGTGAGCGCGGATGAAGTTGTCTCTCTTTTTCTATGTATATATAACTCTCATTTCTACTCATTTAGTTTCCTAAATGCTCCTGGCTTACCCGGCTATTATTTCTGCTACACTTCACTCAGATGGATTAGTTTACTATTTTTTTCATTGTTGTTGTCGGGTCATGACAAAATTTTGCGCTCGCGTTTATGTTTATCGATAATCTGCTCGCAGTAGAACCTATGACGCGTTATTGACGTTTGTGCCGGTGACACATGTATTGTGGCTTCATTTTTTTACTCCCTTTTCTTGCGCAAATGTGCTCGCGTGTATTCCCGTTTTCTTTTTGCCATCACGCGTACTGTTTCCCCACGTGCTTTTAACAATCGCTGGTCAGCCAGTAGCACTGCTATGAAACGTCATTGGTCGTTTTATTCTACGTTACCGTGGCATGTGTACATCACTCCGACGAAGGCCGGTCCCGCGGCCGAAACGTCAGTCTTTTGCTTGTGATTTTGCCCACGTGCATGCTTTCTATAACAATATATATATATATATATATATATATATATATATATATATATATATATATATATATATATATATATATATATATATATATATATATATATATATATATATATATATATATATATATATATATATATATATATATATATATATATATAGTAACGGCAGCCGGCTTAGTCAGGGAGGGGTTTGCCCCCCCACTCGCGAACAAGTTGGTACGCCACTGCCAACAACGTACGTAATTGCAAAGATGGCTTCCTGGCGTTGCACGTAAGCACGTGTGGATGCACTCCGCAGTTTGGAAGGACCATAGTTGTGGATAAGACTATGGATGAGCAAGCCGCGCAGATCTAGTGAGGCTGCTCAGATGGTGCGGGAAAGGAGCGGATGCGTCAGCAAACCATCGGTTGCACTATCCGACAGAGAGTTATGCTTCTTAGAATGCGGGGGATTGCGCAGCGGGCCACAGTAATTGACAATGCTTTTTGATGTTTTTTGGTGGTTTCCTATCTTGGCATCATTTTTTTTTCATGTTCTTCTTTCTTTGTAACCGTTCGAAAGTACTTATTAGACGCTTTCATGTCAATAAAATTTAGTTGGAAGTGAGCGCTTGTCCCGCGTGTTTCCTTTCCGTGGTTCTGTTTGTTTGCGCTGAATATTGCGTTCGTTTTACATTTATTCTTTTACAGCTAATCCGTATGAGGCTAAGTTCTGGAAGGACACATCCGCGGTCAAAAGACGCACGTTTTCGGTTAACTGATTAACTCGACTAATTCGTCGTTTTCGCGTCAAGAAAATGGACATGCAATAGAATCAAACATAAAGGTGTATGGTTTCGCCGACATGACCGAATGGCGTGACAACTTATCCTCAAAGACAAGGCCACTTGCATAGCAAACGAATGCCATGCCATTTTTGTACTTTCGAAACAACGCGGTTTCTAATGTACTACAGGAGTTCGTTACGAAACTGCTGTTCGCCACCGTTTATGATATATTATAGAGTTTGAGGATTGTCTTGGTGACCCCAGAGCGCATGCGCCGAACCCAAGCCACTCTTGTGCTCTTCCGCTCGCGTTGACCGTAAGACAAAAAAATGCCCCCACCTCCCCGAAGGGAATCGTGAGGAAATGCGAATGCATTTCGCGCGCGCTTCACTCCATTTATATATGGTGGTTGTGGTTCGAAGAAGGAAAAGGCGCCTAATTTCTGCAGCCCGGTCGGGAGCACGGCGCAGCGCCTTTTTTTATCGCGGGAGCTCCGCTGAGCTCCCGCGATGCAGCGCCCTCACGCGCCAGAGCACGCTCCTTATCTCCACTTTGCTAGGGGCGAGAATAAGCGCGCGCGCCCGCAGCTGTTGCTATGGGAGAGGGAGTGAGAACGGAGAGATAACACCTGCCGGCGCGCGGACACCTCCTCAACCTATCCTCCTCCCCGCGGACGCCGCCGCCGGACAACGCGGGATGCCTGACATAGCCCGACTATCAAATGCATTCGCATTTAAAAATCTAAAACTAGCGTAGATCCCCAAGGCTCAGACACGACTCAGGCGCAGTGCGGGCCACGACGCAGAATGGCCTGCGTCTCGCATATCGCCACTGGTGGCGCCCCGTGTGCTTGACCCAACGCAGCCTGCGTTTGACACAATCCTCGAACTCTGCTCAACCTCTGAACGCAACAGCAGCCCATCCAACGCAACTTGGGGACCCAGTGTCCTGGGTCCCCAATTTTCAGACTCTCTATGAATGATAATGTTCGTCATGCGCAAGAGAAACGCCGGGATGTTCAAGTGTGTCTTCATTCCCTCAATAGAAAACTTGAGAATGGGTGCCTAAGGCGCTAGGTCCCCAAGCTGCTTCTTTCTTATTCAACTCAACTCAATTTCCGTCGCTTACTTTCTGCTTCCCTTTATTTTTGCCGATTCCCATTGGTTTCACCCTCCCCCTACTCCTCCTTTTCCGGAAGAAACCAAGAAATCACTCTTAGGTGTCTCATTACGCACTTCCTGTATATTATTTTTTTTAGTGCCACGAACACCGTGTAGCACTCTTGTTTTTCTTCCAAGGCACTTCCGGTCTGGCCCTTACTTCCGATTTTCCAATAATGGAGAAAAAGGCCTGTAAATATACAATTGGTACTAAATTGATGGTTCTGGATATATATAATAATTATAATAACAGTTATAGCGGATACATATGGTATCAAAGCATAAGTCACCGTCTGCAAGCTCTCTTTCCCAGTGCAGGGTAGATAACTCGGTCTCAATGAACACAATATCCTTGCTTTTTAACTTAGGAAGCTTTCTTTCTCTGTCTAGTTAGTTTGCAGCGGGCCCATGACAATGTATGTGCATGGGAAACCACCGGTATTAGAAACCATTCGTTAAGTCGTCTACATATGCCTTCATTTTCCGTCACTGTACTCATTGTTGTGTACTATGAATGCACCGTTTGCCAGAGCCAGCTTCATCGCATACGCTATTGTTTACAGCGAATCACAAAGGATACCGCCGGGACATCGGGTCGTTCACTGAGAGCACCAGCGCGGGCTTCGTTCTTTGTAAGCGTGCATTGTCTAGGAAGCAACCATCAATGGGCGTTTCTTGCTTTTCGCATTTCTTCTGTATTCGGGCGTGTGTGCACGCGCCAACCAGCGCATCTATCATTGACGTTCCTTGCTGGCATGCTTAAAGGCTGGGTTTCTAATTACTTATTCATTCCCTATTCCAGCGCATCCCATTTAATTTATATAGATTGCGCTCTGCTCGTTGTGGCATGGAAGAAAATAATAATAATCATTTGGGTTTAACATCCAAAGACCACGATATGATTATGAGGGACACCGAAATCGATGACTGTGATAAATTTGATCACTTGGGTTTCTTTAACGTGCTCTTAAATAAGCACGAGAGCCTGAAGCATTTTCGCCTCCATCGAAAATGCGACCGCCGCGGCTGGGATTCGATCCCGCTACCTTAGGGTCAGCGTTCGAGCGCCATAACCGCTAAAGCATCACTGCGGGTACGGCAGAAAATAGAAATACGCATATGATGATGCGACAAATACTTATGAGGTAGCGTTCACCGCCTTCTCAACATTAAACTTGAACAAAGCGGGCTGTCACTGCTGCGTAGCTAACGCTGTTGCAACAATAATGTCACAACGATATGCACAAACGGCAAAACACTAGCGTCCACTTCAAGAGAACAGCTTGTGCATGGCTTATAACTTTTCAATTTCACCCCTTTGATGCTAAAGTTTGTTTAGTCAGTGATGCTGGTGGTAATAATTATCACTGTTTATAAAGAAGTACAGCAAATTCAGCAAAACTTTTTTATGATATCCCCTTCCAGGCGTCACATGTATTCCTGCATGTAAGTCTATTCACGAAAGTTGGCAAACATACCGCTGTTTAACAGCATCGACAATAAACTGTTCCAGCGCACTTCATTATCAAGTTCCGCAAAGCCAGCATAGAGTTTCAATCGAGGGCGTACCCACAGCGAAGGCCTTTTCCAAAGTTTATAATTGCTGTCACATTATCTCTCGCTAATTTTAGCGATAATTTGTAGAGATTCCTGAAACCGCTAAGGATTGCAGCTGGAAAGTTTTCGTGGGTCACCAGATATCCCCTTAAACAACTGACACCGTACACCCTTCGTGCATCCCTACGAGGAGTTTTCAGGGAAGTGCTCAACAAGCATGTTTACGCCAAAGTACTCGAGCCTTTTACGCCCACGCCTACCGCTTCCGAAAACAGCTTAAATTTAATCGCGCTAGTCTCCCGGCACGTAATGAGGAACGGCTGAGACTTTCGCTCTAGGGATTGGCTCGAGCAAGCAAGATGCTTAATGGGTGCCAGAGCGTGTTTGCTCACCGTAAGCGTGGCCATATGTACTCCTATAACTGTCAAGCGCAGCGCACCCAACTCTGCCTTTTTTTTCATGCACGGCGCTCTAACTGATTCCGCCAGAAGGGAGCTAGTGCTCGGAAGGAGGTACTTGGAGTTTCGACATTCGAACGCGAATAGCATCTATTTAACTAATGGGACGAGATTTATGTGGATGATGTAATTGGCCTGTGACCGAATTGCCTCGTGGGCTTTTAGGGGGCGAAGCTCCTTAGGGTGTGGGTCTGTCCCTCCTCTGTAGACGTAGTAGTAGTAGGTAGGTAGGTAGGTAGCCACGTGTAGTGGAATGTACCCACTCCACGTGATAAAGATGACGATGACGCAGTATAGTGGAATGTACCCACTACACGTGATAAAGATGACGATGACGCAGTATAGTGGAATGTACCCACTACACGTGATAACGATGAAGTATAAGCGCGTTCCAGTATAGTGGAATGTACCCACTACGCGTGATAAAGATGACGATGACGCAGTATAGTGGAATGTACCCATTACACGTGATAACAATGAAGTATAAGCGCGTTCCAGTATAGTGGATTGTACCCACTACACGTGATAACGATGACGATGACGCTGATGACCATGAAGTATAAGCGCGTTCCAGACCACACATTCTCCTTCTGCCATGGATGAAAACGATCGAGCTTCTCCCACTCATCATCATTCACTTCGTGGATGTTGCGGTTTTTTTTTTTTTTGCTACTTGCGCCACTTTGTGCAAGCATTTTATTAACATAAATTTGCAGTCGTAGATAGCTAATCATTCTGTCTCTCCCGGTTTATCCGTAATTGCATGTGCTTTAACGTTATTGACGACGCGTCACTAACTAGCCCGTCATCAAAGTTTATTGAGGTTGATGTTTGCCCTTATTTTTTGTATTATTGAGCGTGAATTAAGAAGCAACAATGCTCACAAAAAATAAAATAATCGCCTTGCTATTCAACCTTCGCTTTGTCAAACCAATGAATTTTTTGCGAACAATCTTGTAACACATTTCTCTGATTGAATTCTGAGATTCAATTGAGTTGCGCTGAACTTACAACTCAATTTATTATTTTTAAAAAAAAACGAACGAATACAGCTATCAAAGAGTCTTCAAAACGCTGCACATGTGTTGCAAAACAACATAAATCATGTCTTCTCTAACAGATAATTCTTCATCTAGAAAAGTGGTTGGCGGTTTACTGATAAACTTTCGCAGAATCTTATGAAAAATACTTCGGCTAATTGAGGCGTGCGCTGAACAACACGTCTGTAATTTATACTATCTTTTTTAATACGTCACACAACCACATGATCTGCAATGGGCTGCCAGATGAGACGTCACAGCAGCACCCGAAAGAGTCAACTCGTGCTCACGCAGGTGCACGTTTAGGCAACGTTTCGTCTGGGCTATGAATCCGCTGCCGCATGACAGTGGAATGGCGTAAACGACGCCAGTAGCGCAAGGCCACATATTTGGGCACTGGATGCACACTTGTTGCCTTTTCCTGGCTTCAGACACAATGCTCTATCACCCAAAGCACACACCTTGCCCACTTTATTACGCACTGAAAACAGGAACGTTTACGCCATACCGTGAACCAACGTTTTTCAAACCATGCGCAGTTTGGTGTAGATATGGAATGACTGCACGCCTTTATTTTTCGTGCTATTTTCCGGGGCACTGCGGTCACAGCGACGTCGGTTCTTAACTTTAGACAAAGTGCGTTGGCGGGCTAGTTGGTTTATTACGCTAAGGTTCAACAGCGTGACGAACGCGGACAGAGAAGAAAGAACACGCACGCACAAGCACAGCGCTGACTTTAAACTGTAAATCTACTGTAAACTGCATTTCCAGTTGAAAGTCAGCGCTTTGTGTGTGTGCGCGTGTTCTCTGTCCGCGTTCAGTCGCGCTGTTGAAACTTAGCATCCTAAAATTTAGTCATCAGTTTTCCCGAGACGGAGAAAATCACGTGACTCGGAAAACCATAATTCGCAGAACGAGCAACCCTGCGTATCAAATGCACGCTCCATAATATGTTTGCATGACTTGTGTAGAGCGGAACCCAGCACAGTAGACGCGATGCCTCTCTTTACAATTTTGGAGTGGCTTGAATTACAGTGTAGGATCGGTCTTGATGGATCTTGGTTGGTTATCGCCAACAAACATGACCCGTGACAAAATCTAGTCTTAGACCGAGGAACTGCAGCTCATCGTTTTAGGGCAGCTCCAAAGTAAAATTCAGACCCATTCCATATTTCTTAAAAACCTTCGTACCGTTAGCAAAAAGCCCAGTGCAAACGTTAGTATCCAGTAGCACCAAAAAATCATCAATCTATCAAAAAACACGTGAAGTTAACACATCCAAGTGCTTATGGAACTACCTGTCTACAAAAACAAAACAAGAAAGATATTGCTGATTACAAGTGCCACACATGACCCAATGCAGATGTCCGGATTTTTGAACGAGGGTATTTCCCTCCCAAGTCAGAACGGTCGAATAGAGGTACGCCTGCACAAGCTCTAGAAACGACTCAACGGAGAGGCCGCACTGGCCCTGAAACAGCAATTTGTCGTTACCATCTGTTAAACTGTACGGTAGCAGGAAGTATTGGAGACGCTTTCGCAACACTGCCTCCATAAAACTGCCTCTACAAAACATGATCACGTCGGAGTGCAGATACATATATGTTGGGAGGTCATTAAAGCCAAGTCAGACGTTGGAATTTTCTGAGCCGGTAAAGGCACCGTCATAGATGCCCAAAGTCATTAAACTTCAAGTACCCTTAACGTAGAAGAAGGTATATAACGGCTGCATCTTACCGGTACTTACCTACGGAGCAGAAACCTGGAGACTTACAAAGAGGGTTCAACTTAAACTGACGACGACGCAGCGAGCGATGGAAAGGAAAATTATAGGTGTAACCTTAAGAGACAGGAAGAGAGCAGAGTGGGTCAGGGAACAAACGGGGGTTAAGGATATCATAGTTGAAATCAAGAAGAAGAAATGGATATGGGCCGGGCACGTAGCACATCGGCAGGATAACCGCTGGTCATTAAGGGTAACTGACTGGATTCCAAGAGATGGCAAACGCGTGAGGGGGGAGACAGAAAATTAGGTGGGTAGATGAGATTAAGAAGTTTGCAGGTATAACGTGGCAGCAGAAAGCACAGGACCGGGTTGATTGGCGAAACATGGGAGAGGCCTTTGCCCTGCAGTGGGCGTAGACAGGCTGATGATGATGATGATGATGATGATGATGATGATGATTATGACCCTTAACGCGTTGAGAGCGCGACGTGAGGGTGAGCTTGCTTCAACGTGGAACCTTCGTGCAAGTTATACACACAAAAACCTATGGGAGGTTTACGTATGCAAATTGGAACGTTCGCGATGGGCGGGTTCTTCTCCAAATATTTGTCCAAGCTATAGGCTCCGCTCAGTATGTAGTCTATTAAAACGCCGTTACAGTCAAGGGGTGTCGCTTTGAACCCCGGCTTTGTTCAATCAGGTTTTTTTTATACGGCGCTTTCATGGAAATACCGTATATACTTGTGTAAAGGACGCACTTTGTTTTCGAAATATAAGCCCATTCACGGGTGAGCCATTCGTGCCTTAATTTCGAGATCCAATATGCGAACAGTGAGGTGCCTTATTTAGGCTGTTATAGTGGCACACCATACAGCCTATGTCCTGGTATCCAAGGAGAAGAAGAAGAAGATGTTTAATGGCAAGAAGGAGGAGAGGTCGGCCTGGAAAGCGGGTTTCTGGCACGCTACTTCTCAAGGGGGTAAGGGTAAAAAGAAAAGAAAGAGAAAGAGGGAGGCATGATGAGAGGTGACTATGGTATGGCACAATGAGTCACTGCACACACTGCCCTGTGTGGAGTAGGAGACGCGCGAAAGTATGTACACATTAGTCACATTAGCCTATGCCCTAAAGACGAGCATCTAAGCCTGTCTCGCTCAGCAATCTGAACAAACACTATTTGACAACAATCCTTACGTGCCGGCTGACTGTTTCTCATGACCCTATGCTTGCACCACAACGCTATGCTAGATTTCTTCTATCGTCGCTGCCGCTTTTGTAACTACCGCCAACCTTTGAAGAGGTTCGTTCCTTCTTTTCTCGTTGGCGTGAGGTTTTCCCATTTCCCATAAATATTTTTGACATGGCATAATTATCCAATGTGATGCCAACCATCAACTCGAGAGGTTTCTTGTTCCGACCCCACTAAAAGAAAAGATTGCCCAAACAACGATACACAGCCGCACACAGGATCACACAGGATCAGTGGAAGTGCAACACTGTAGCATTTCCACTCCAGACCGGAAGGCGTGATGATATTCCAGTAGGAAACGACGTCGGGCAACTATGGTAGTTCCACTTAACCCGGCTGATGGAGGGCCTTGACACCAGGTTTGAACGCAGCGTCATGCATCAGGTTAGGAAGCCCTCTTCTTGAATAGCTGGCAATCTGGTACCTCACTGACAGCACACAAAACTGCCGCGGGCTGCAGAACTACGGTTCATCTCAGCAGTGTCTGCCGCTGAACTAGTTGGTTCGTACTATGCTACAGATCTTAAAGCTATGGCCACTTAGCGCAAAACTACAAGATAGAGGGTAGAGGGATCAGATGGGCGCTACATAGCATGTGTTGTCATCCAGTAGAATGTACTATCTGAAAGGTCATCGCCCTGTACCTAAAACAACACAGATCTTTATTTGTAACTATGTTGTAAGTTGTAGGTGCCATATGAAAAAGTTGGAGGACGCTTGAACTTCGCTTGAAGAGTAGAGCGCGATAACCTAATTGGGCACTTACTTCTCAATTGGTATAGCCTCGCTTCGTTTCTCGGTGGACACCTCAAACATGCCGCAAAGAAACGTCTAGTACGTCTAGTACGTCTAGAACGTCTAGTACGAGTAACATTGGCAGTTCAAAGCCATCCTAGAACGACTACTGCAAGTACAGCTGTGAACTGCCAACTACGCCATAATTATTCCTTTTGCGAATACGCGAAGTACCACTACTCCTCTGTAAGATGACAGGCGAGCCTAAGCAGCTGTCAATTTTGTTGATGCTTTTGCTGCTGCAGCAGCTGATGACGATGATGACGATTAAATATGTCTGAATGCTTTGCAATGGCTGGACCTTTAACCCCCCCCCCCCACCCCACTCGTTGTGCACTTCACATGTCTTGACGCCTGGCGCGATTATACGCCTTCTACCGCGCAACATTACATGCGTTAAGAAGACTCCTCGCATTACATGACATTCGTATAGGCTTTTTTTTTTTTTTTGAAGCAGTCCCAAACATTGGTGGGGGCTCTGAGGTACCAACACCTGCGTGCCACGCTGAAGGCCTGGGTTCAGCTTTCAGTAAAACTGGAATTTAATTGTTTATTTAATTATTTCCATCTATCTATAAATTTTCGCTCACGGATAACGCCGATTTTTTGGCTCCCTACCAACGACGCCGACGCTTACCCCAAAATGTCTGTGAAACGAGCTTTATAACGCTATCGCGTTAATAGCGCAGGGGCTTTAAAAAAGTGCGACACACTCACTGACATACAGGAGTACGCTTACGACTATTCATGTGCTTGTCCCACCGTCATGACGCACAACACAAGTTTTTTTTTTATATATATATATGAAAAATACAGGGAAGGTAGGCTACGTAAGAGCCGGCTATCCCAACATCATGGCAGCAATATAGAAGGTACATACAAAGATAAGAAAAGAAAAACAATAAAAGAAGAAAAAAATAATTAGAAGCACTATGTACATATATACAATATAGGGCTTGTAACGCATGACAGTCCATGGGGATAGTCCAGTTCATATAGCATGTTAAGATCGTGGATAGAGTCCGTACAGATAATTTTATGCACTTGACTATGAGTTGCGTGCATGCGTTGTTTTTTGTATTGTCATGTGTCGCTCTACTTCATGCTGCAGTTACCGAACACAAGCTCGCGCGAACATCAATTCTTTTGAACTTCATTTCTTGTAATTTTGATTTAACTTCTTCCATGTTCTTCCATGTCTTCACATTACGTACCACTAAAATTCAGAGGTGCTGCTTTTACCCAAGTGCATACGGAGACCTACGCAGTTCGCGGTGGACACTGTACACGTAGACGCATAACGGGCGATACGGAAGAGCACTCACGACTAACATTAACGAGCCGGCGGCACCAGCCTAATCAAAGCCGCCTCGCTATGAGCATGTATACTTGCCTCCCTATATTGGGCGTAAGGAAAACTTCGTCAGATGGACCCGCATAGGCAAGTAGACGCTTCATTAATGCATACTCCTTCCCGTCTGTTTATATATGACGAGCGTTAAGTATACAGTTCTCGTGCGTCTGCAAACATTGCTCTCGCCAAGGCTTTTAAATCACTGACACGTGGCTCTACGCCTGCGGGCCTTTCGGCGTGCCGGCGAATTTTTCTGTAGTATAATTTATCGCATACAGCATAGCGTCTTTTCCATACAGTTGAATTTTAGATGAGCACCTAGCGACGTTTTTGTTGCAGTTGCCTCTTATACCGTGCACTCTAGGAATTAGCGAGAAAGTTATAGAAAGTGATGCAACAGAAAGTGATAAAACAAACAAGCAGCTGTCTTGATTCCAGGGGGCTAGCGAAAATGACGCCATACAATATATAATCGTTAACTTTTTACGTCCCAAACGCACGATATGAGTACGAGGGGTGCAGTAGCAGGGGGGCTCAGGAAATGTTGGCCATCATGGTGTTTTCAACGCGATAGCGTTAAAGAGCTCGTTTCGCAGAAATTCCGGCGTCGGCGTCGGTGTCGGCGGCGTTGGTTGTGAGCGAAAAATCATCATCTTGTCCGTGACCGAAAAATCGAGAAAGATGCAAATAAAATAAATAAAAATTTCCAGGTCCAAATGAGGATCGAACCCGGGTCGTCTGCGTGGCAAGCAGGTGTTCTAACACGCAGTCACGCTTCTGCTTGTGACTACATATAAAATAACTTCCTCTGCTTGGAATTGCAGTGAAAATAACTTTCATGCTTTGCAAACACGCGTCCTCTATACAGGCGTCACAATACAACATGTAATATCGCAGTAATATTGCGTGGTACAAGCGTACATTGCCATCGGGCGTCAGACAATGTGAATATCATAACGACATTGTGGTTCAAAGCCATGTACCCATTACAAAAGGCACACTGCGCGTATTCCCTTAAGACCACATAGTGGGTGCATAGCAACTTCGAAAACATTTCCCGCATTTACCGCGCGTAATTGCTTGTGGTTTAAAGCATGCTACGCATTACATAGTGTGCAGTAAGGGATTGAAGTACGGAATAGGGACAGGATATCACTATCGCGTTCAACTCTTAAAGGCGAAGCTTAAGGGTCCCCCAATTTTTTAACGTGCACCTGATTCTAAGCACACTGGCCTTTAGCATTTCGCCTCCATCATCCGGGGTTTGATCCCATGACCTTCGGCTAAGCAGTCGAGTACTGCAACCTTCGACCTTCGTGGCTGGTGAAGCGACGCAGTAGCTGGGATGGCTTGTGATCGCAGAGTCCTTCGGATTGAAGGAACCTGCTGCAGCCGTCACTGTTCCGACATTATTGCCCTATTTACGAGCTCGCTCGTAAGGTTCTCGAAAGGGTCCGTGGCCAGGGGTACGAGAATCAGGTCGCGAAGCCCGGTGGTGATCTCGGGCGGTAGCTATGACACGAGATGATTGAATTCTTGAGTTTGCGAATGACTTGGGCTGCTACTGCGAGCTGGCTGTTTACTTGGGCAAGCCAGAGTCGGGGGGTCCGCAGGCCATTATTGGGTAACCATATTAAAGGACTGGGCGCGCGGCTCTCTATACAGAAGTCTTGCCGGCGCAGGGTCGCGGAAAGCTTGCAAGCGCAAGTATCCCGCTTGGCAGACGCAGGGTTCCCCCCGTGAACTGGTGGCGTCTGTCGCGGAAAGCCTTCTCAAAGAAGTAAGAACTGATGTACGTTCTTCCACAAAAGAAGACTGAAGCCGACTTGGTACACGGCGAGTAGGAGTACCCTACATTCATTAGCTTACGCATCGCTTGAAGAAAGTGGGCAAGAAATGCGGTGTTGACGTGCTCTTCACTGCACCGGGTAAGCTGACGCGGCTGTGCCCAGCTGTGAATGAGAAAAGAAGGCAAGGATGCTAAAAAAAAAAAACGCTGCCAGATTCGTTTTCTGTGTTGAAGGCGTCGTCTACCGCATCCCATTTGTCCTACGGAAAATGTTAGGTGGTACAGACGGGGCGCTGTTTGAATGACCGGCTAAGAGAGCATCGAACAGCGGTTTCATCGCTTGCCGCGGGGGGGCCACTTGGCCGATCATTGTAACGCGGTGTGGGTGCGCCCCAGCATTCGGTGCAACTCGGGTGTTGGGACGGGGTCATGACGAGATCCGACGTGAAATCTGTGAGGCCATGCATATACACAGGGAGGCAGATAGGTGTGTAAGTGTGCCATCAATTGTCCTATCAAAAAAAAGAGATTGGATTCTTGGAAGAGCGCATGCGCGACGCGTAGCTTGGCACGTGCAGCTTGCGTTGACGGCAGAATAGTGACGTTACTATCAGTTTAGACTTTTGTTGTTTTTCACTTTACATGTCCCGTTTTCATAGTAAAATTTTCAGTTGAAGTCTAGCGGTCGTCTCGTGAGCATCTTTCTCTGTCCGTGTGTTGTTCCGCTATATTATGTATTGTAGGTGTGGCGTTCATTCGTCGCTGCCTGCACCTTGTCGGCCGTGCAGACAGTCCGAAATGTGAGGTATGTGGCACTCCGGTATGTGAGGTATGTGAACACCCCTTGTGCGTCTACCCGCGATATAGCATACGAAGAAAATCGATGCCAGCCTTTTTGTCGAATTCCGTCAAGAAACAAGTATCGGGAAAAGTTCTTTCGGGACCTACACGTTGTCATCAGCGCAATATTTTCAAAGCTCTGAACAAGTTTTTGCGCGAGACAGAACTGGACAAGTGACTGTAGATTATTTTAGGGGCCGAAGCACCTTAAGACCGCACAATGTCCGTAAACCGCCGTCCGGCGTCTACAGCAAATGTAGCGCAGGTTCGTGTGAACAAACCGAAACATCTGTGAACAACAAAAGGGTTATCAAAACGTTTCAAAACGCTGTTAACCAGAACAAAATAGACGGCCACGATTCATGATCCGATGCACACTGCTTCTCCCCATCGTCAGCATTCACTTCGTTGAAATGCGTGGATTTTTTTGGACGTTCAAAGGTTTCGTTTCATCACCATTTATATGCTCATCATCATCGACACCTTCACTCTATTTCCACCCCCTTTCGTTTCACAACGCTGAGTAGCAGGCCAGAAAATGAATTCAGGCCGAGCTCTCAGCTTTTCTCTCATAATTATCTTATCTCTCTCTCTCTCACTCCCCCCCCCCCCCCCGCTGTTGCGAAGCGCAACACCGGTCAAAATAAGATATATATTTGCTGATATCTACTTCGCTAATCGAATAAACGCTAGAAATAATCACTTGTAATGCAGGTACATCACAATGGCGTTGACTCGGGCTAGTTGGTTAATCATGATCATAAAAAATAACAGCGCAAAAAACGACGGACTAACACACCTACACAACCGTGGATGGAATTGAAGCTTCGCGAACTACTTAGCGAACGTAATGACGTTCTCAGGTTTTGCTCGAAGCAAACGTTTTCTAGAGTACGAACTACTTTTAATGCTGCAAATGAGTTCTGCGGAATCCCGCAAGGTGGCGGAAGGGTTAAGAAAGGGATAATACACAAACGGGTGGTTGTCTATTTCCCTTTCTTACTTTTAATACTGTAGCTTACTGCAGGGAAGGTAGGTACGCAGGAAGGAACGGGAATACCGATTTAGAAAAGTATTGCAAAATTGGTTACCCTCTATGACAGGGGCCTCAAACACGCGGCCCACGGGCCGCATGCGGCCCGCGGCCCGCACATAGCTATATTAGTGCCGTATTTTTTTTTATTTTCATAATAAGTATGTTCGTGAGCTACACAGGCATGACTGGTCTAAAGCATTGCTTTCGTGAGGCACCCGATGTGGTCACCATGTGTTGAAACGTAACCCTCAAACAAAAACAGTATACATTTCAGAATCGGCGTACAGATTTTACTCATTTTGGAGCTCGGTATTGACATGTTGTTGAATGGAATCCTGGCTCCAAATCTTCAGAAATGACCCGTATATGACATATGGGAAAGATTTTCTTTTGAATGGTAGTGTTTGCTGACAATGTGTACGAACTCACCCCCCCCCCCCCCCTCTCCCTCCCGTCGTCCCGCTGTTACATATTTTCCTGACTCGGCCCTTGCGGGACTAAGTTCTGCAACTGCGGCCCGCTGCCTGAGATGAGTTTGAGATCCCTGCTCTATGGCATACTAGCCTGTGCAATAATCTTCGTGTAGCGGCGACTCGTCGTGCTGGCGCTTCTTTTTTTCATTTCATTCGTAAAAATGCCGTGCGTAAAAAATAATTGAAAAAAAGGAGCTTGTACACCTTACTGCCGCAACGATTTACGACTGCTGAGAATCAAAGCTAAGCGTACGCGAACGAAACCGGCATAACCTTTTACGGCGCAAAGCTTGCGCTCTTGATTACCACTTCGAACGGGTTGTGGACGACGCCATCAAACGCCGGTTCTCGGTGAATGCCCGGTCGTTAAAGCATAGATAGTGTGTTGCGATCGAAGCCTGAACTATTCGGTATGCGTACTGAGTTCTCAGGTGTACTTTTGCGTTACTTCACATGCTGATTTGCTTCTCGAATATTTTCGCATGGCGATTGGCTTTTTTTTTTTTTACCAGACATGTGTTTTCACCCGCGCCATGGAATAGGTTCGGCCGTTTCAGGTGTGATTTGCAAATGCCGCGGTGCAACAACTCGTTGTTACATGTTTGTAGCGTTCGTCCCATCTTAATTTTTTCCTTTTGCAGACAGATACTCCATTCGTAATCTAGGCGTAATGATAAGCAGTCACCGGATGAATGAAACCGTGAATAGGAAATTGCTGATCGTAACAGTTTCCCCAAGCTATAATTCGGCAGTAGGGGCCGAACTTACAGAACTTCTCTTTCATAACAACGTTTTCCTATTGGTCAGCCGCCTTCGCTAACGATATGTCCCACATCATGATCGGCTACAATAGTCTGTAATGGAAAGTTTTAGCTTAAGATGTGTGTGTGTGTGTGTGTGTGTGTGTGTGTGTGTGTGTGTGTGTGTGTGTGTGTGTGTGTGTGTGTGTGTGTGTGTGTGCGTGTGCGCGTGTGCGCGTGTGCGTGTGCGCGCGTGCGCGTGCGCGTGTGCGTGTGCGTGTGTGTGTGTGTGCGCGTGTGTGTGTTTGAAATAGGCCCGAAATCTCGCATCGATAACTATCCGACTGTCAAAGGTTGCTTGGACCCCACATTATGGTGTGCACGCCGAAATACGGGCAGAGTGGTTATGGTGCTGCGCTGCTGAACCGAAGGTGGCGGGTTCGATCCCGGCCGCGGTGGCCGCATTTCGATGGAGGTGAAAGTGCTTGAGGTACTTAGATTTAGGTGCACGTCAGAGAACCCAAGGTGGCTGAAATTTCCGGAGCCCTCCTCGACGGCGTGCCTGATAATCATGTCGTGGTAATGGCAAGTAAAAAAAACCCAGGGAGTATTATTAAAGGGGTACTCACACAAAAATTTGGCCTCGCGTTTTTTTTTGCTGCAATGTGTTGCTGGGGGGCCTGTTAGTCATAATACGACACCTCGTTTTCTGCAGCGCGCGACAGATATTTAATTACAGGCTCCTCATTACCGACCAGTTTCAGTTTCGGTTTGAGAGAGCTCGAAAAACGACAAGCCGCCGGGTGCAACTATCACCACCTAGCGTGCGCAGCTCTCGATCACGTCAGCACACGGAACTGTGACGCACTTCCACACGGTCCGCATCAAGTAAGTCCTTTCGAATAGGAAACGGGACAGCAGTGTCGGCAAACACAAAACTTTCAACGCGTGCGCCGCGGCCACGGACTCGCGACCAGCCGCCGAGAACTATAGACTGCTGGAACAAACGCGACAAAAGAAAAATGGCGGCTATAACGTCATCATAACTTGTTGCAGCGTGGTCCCGTGAGGGAAGTAGGGGGGGGTCACCAAGGGTCACCTCTGATGGTGTCAGTAGCGCGAGGGAGTCGATCGCTCACGCAAACTTCAAAATTAATTTAAAATACCTTCCAAGCTATATTCGCTGTTGATATTTTGCAGATGATATACACATGTTCACGGGAATCGAACCCGCAGGCTGTCTCGGCCGCGAAATTTTGTGTCAGTACCCCTTTAAAGGCGACTTGTGATCGCCGTCCTGTAATCTGTCTGAGAGCTGTCATTCATAAGCTTAACTTAGAGCGCGTCAGTGGTCACCACTATAGATACTATCCTTTCCCATCTGCTGCCTCTTCCAGCTTCCATCTTTCGTCCCGATGGCGCTGTCTTCAGCCTCCCTGCCTGAAACAATAAGCACCGCGGTGCGTGAAAGCTTTGTACGTGGTCGAGCTTTGCAGGAAGCCGTATTCTCATTCACCCATTCCTCCGCCTTCGCAACAATGTGCTCATTGCATTACCTATCTCAACGTGCGCATTATGATTGTCACTGGGGAGCGTGACTGTCGTAACCGGAAGCTATTGTGAACACCGAATCACAAAGGAGGATATGGACGTGTTGTGCCGCTCACTGAGGCCGCGGCGTCCGCGTTCAGAATTTTTTTACTACGTTATGCTCATTATGTAGCAGTCCAGAAATAATGCTGCTTCTTTGTTTTCTTTCTTTGTGAATGTCTGCGTGTACAAGCGGCAGCCTTCATATGCAATTTTGAGGATGTCCCTTGTTTGCTTGAAAAGAGGACGTGTTCCTAATTACGTATTTGCGTATCCGCTTTTGATTATGTAGTTTACGGTCTGCTGTTTGAATTACTCGTATGAAAGAAAACAATAAGTTGGCAGGCGGGCGGTGGCAAGACAAACACTGAGCAGCTAGCTGTACGCCACTTTCTATGAATGGTACACACGAAGCGGACCGCCGTTCGGGCCCAGCTGAAACTTAACCACGATGATGCATAACGAGATGTCCAGACTTTTAAATGCGAATGCATTTCTTAGTCGGGCTATGTGAGGCGTCCGGCGTTGTCCGCGGCGGCGTCCGCGCGCCGGCATGTGTTACCTCTCCGCTCTCACTCCCTCTCCCATAGCCACAGCTGCAGGCGCGCGCGCTTATCCTCGCCCCTAGCAACCGGAGCATGTGGTGCGAGAGAGTGTAGGAGAGGGTAGGTGCAGTGCTTCGCCGCTCCTTCTCTTGCCGTTCGCTCTCTCTCCTCCCTGCGCCCCACTCTCCCGTCCGCTCGCGCCTCACTCTCGACCGTTCGCTGGCTGGGCGCCTCTCAAGGCGATGGCAGAAGTCGGTGAAGGCGAAATCTCTCGGCGCAAGAAATGCATTCGCATTTCCTCACGATTCCCTTCGGAGAGGTGGGGGGCATTTTTTTATTGATATTGCCAAAATAAAAAAAAAATGAAAAAAACTCACGGGGTACCCTATGCATTCACCTAAGACTACGAGAAGGCGAAAACCATCTTCTTTCTCGTTCAATGTGTTAATCCTGCCGCGCCACCCTCCGAGATCTTTCTGTGCGTAACGTGGTTTTGCTCTGCCTCCAAGATCGTAGGCACCTCACCGGGTTCTGCACTGCCTCCGTGATCCGCCCACCGTTGATCAAGTTACAGTGTCATGTGATGACATCCTCAAGGAACGTTAAGTCATGCGGTGTCCATTACGCCATGATGACGTCATAGCGATGTCACAATCTTTGTGACGTCATAATGACGTCAGACGTCACGTGACGATGTTTTCTTTATCACTGGTGTTGACGCCACCGACGGGAAACACCAACGTGGGGCGCCAATCAATTTTCGCGCCTGATGAGGCATCTAAGGCCTTAATAGTAAATGTTGGGGTTTTATGGCGCCACGGGTTGAATCCCGGCCACGGCGGCCTCATTTCTACGGGGCCAAAGTGCAACGAGCACCCATGCGCACATGTTTAGGCGCACGTTAAAAAGAGCCGCTTTTGTTTCTCCACTGCGGCGTTCTTCGTAATCACATCATGGTTTAAGCCTGTTAAATCTGAGAAATCGTGGTCATTATTGAACAATTTCCTTTTTTTATAGATTTCGCTACGGAACGGAGGATTCGCTTCCGTGCAGCTGTTTCTCATATTAGTGTTTTCAGCCAGGGCGGAGCTACAGCAAATACAACCATTAACAACAAGCCTAAATATCGCTTGCATTATTACCATGGAGAGCATACTAATTTCAGGTTCATATAAGCTTTCACGTTGCGATTGGCCTTCGCTGAAGGAACAGAACAGATCTTAGAGATGACGTTGTGTATAGAGATAGTTCCTGTTATCGGTGTCCTTCGTTTCCTCCTTCTCATGTCGGCAAGCACTGTTTATTGTTATTGTTACTGCGTGTCAAAGAAGGCAGAAAAGACAAGTTGTCATACAATTATAACGCACAATATTTCGATATGACAGCCGTCCAATCAGCTGCCTTCTTCAATTTGTGTTCTGAAGGAACACGGCTTGTGCATGAGGGAGGACTAACCAAAGGTTTCAGAAATAAGCAGGACAGCATGCAAAAAAAAGAAAAAAAAACTGGTGCGGTTATATATTTTCTGTGGCATATGTTGCTCGATGGAGTTTAATATTGGTTTTAGTACTCTTTTTTTTTTTAGGCAGTGCGTAAATGTGCCTTCTATTGTTTTTGGACAGGAATTAGCAGCTTGGAGAAATTAGGGGCCTGGTAAAAAATTACCTGAAATAATTAGGAAAGACTATAGAAATTAAAGATAACTTGTGCCGATAAAGTTGATGTTCTTGCTTAATACGCGCCTAGTTCTTAAATACTACACCTATTATTATTAAGCCTACAGTTTGTGCATAGCACGCAGAGCTGCACGTATCGAATACATGAAAGCAAAATCTTTAGATAGTTACAAGCGACAGACTTTAAAATAGTTTATATGTAGACACTTTGCTCAGAGGCAGTAAAGTTTGTGCTGTCCCCAATATTGATGTCTATAGCCATCAACATTATAACAGGAAACCAAATAGAAGCATTGTCAATTTAGCTAAACTTTTCGATGGCTTCAAAGGGAGCGGTGCTCGAAGGTTGTATTCACGAAAGTTTGCAAAACTGCAGCTGTATATTCGAGACAGCACTATTAGTGCAATCACGGGATTAATGGATGGATTGATGTGGTTGTAGCCATTTGATCGGCCGGTAGCTCGCACTACGTATAGCGATAACTCATAATGAAATACTGACTGTAGGTAGTGAAAGACTTCACTTCACTCCTGCCTTGATTTTATCCACCAATCAGAGATCACATCCTCGTGGTTACTTTCTACTTGCTTAAAGTCTATTTCGCTGTCCCTGAGCATTAATGCTTTGAAGTATAGTGAGAGCCCCCTAGAGTACACATGTAAACGCAATGTTGGCTTTCCTACCAGTAGGTTTCCTACGCAAAACCTCTCGTTCCCACACTGCTTTCCTCACTTTGAACGCATTCACCCATGTTCTAGCGAACGTGCGCCTCCGTCTCAAAGGCTTTTCAAAACATACTGCAAGAACTTTACGCCTGATTGTTAGTTCACAGAGAGAAAGGGGGAAGCAAGAAAAAAAAGGTAAGGACTTGTAATGAATGAAAAAAAAAATGGTTTACCTGCTTGTCTGTGGTCCATGCTGTTCGTGATGAAAGGGAAACTTGATCGCACATGCGCAGTACCTATTTTGCAAGCTACCCACTAGGATGTGCCGCCAAAGCAATCCGGGAGTTGCCAGACGCTCTTCCTGCCAGCCAAGAGGCCTTTACAAAGTTTTCGACTGTGCCCACATTAACTTCGTGCATTTCATCGTTCGTTTGCAAGCATTCCCGAAATGGCTGAGGACTGTAGCTGGAAAGTCTTCACAATCAATTAGAAGTTTCCAGAGAGCTCTTGCCAAACACTTCTCAAAGGCCTCCTCGATGTTTGCAGGGGAAGTGCTTAAGACTTGTTCTTACGATCGCTAGAGCCTACAGCAGCCCCTCCTCGAAATCGCTTACGTTTGACAGCGCCATTTGGTTAGGAATGGTTTAAACATTAGCCGTACACATTGTATCCAGGGATGCCAGACGCCTAATGGCTCCAAGAAATCGGATTTCGCGCGTGCTTTAAGCCCGTCCGAGCAACGCTCTTTAATCGTCGAACCTGAAGCGCGAGACGCTGGCTCTTTACCGTGCACGCAGCGCGTTGATTCTGATAGAATTGAGGGCATAGGCGTGGTTAAGACGACGTTTGTCGAGACTTACTCTAATGACTCACCCGAGCGTGGCATCCTCGCAGAGCACTTTGCCACATACTGTTAGTAGCGAGGGGACAAAATTCAAAAGCTTCTGCCCTACCGAGAAGGGCTTTCTTTCTTTCTTTCTTTCTTTCTTTCTTTCTTTCTTTCTTTCTTTCTTTCTTTCTTTCTTTCTTTCTTTCTGTCTTTATTTATTTATTTATTTATTTATTTATTTATTTTTAACGCGAGAGCGTTAAAGAGCTCGTTTCGCAGAAATTCCGGCGTCGGTGTCGGCGGAGGCGTCGTTGGTTGGGAGCGAAAAATCGAGAGAGATGCAAATAAAATAAATAATAAAAATTTCCGGGTCCGAGTGAGGATCGAACCCAGGCCGTATTCGTGGCAAGCAGGTGTTCTACCACACAGCCACGCGTCAGCGTGGAAACACTGCAAAAATAACTTCCCCTGCTTGGAAATGCAGTGAAAATAACTTTCACGCGTCCTATATGCAGGCGTCACAATACAACATGTAATATCGCAGTAACATTGCGTGGTACAAGCGTACATTGCCATCGGGCGTCAGAACAATTGACTATCACGACGACATCGTGGTTTAAAGCCAGCCACCCATTACAAAAGGCACACACGTTACTGTGCGTATTCCCTTAAGACCCCGTAGTGGGCACATAGCAAGTTCGAAAACATTTCACGCGCTTAATTGCTCGTGGTTTAACCCATTAAGGACCACAAAATAACTACTGGTCCGATTTTATTGACATTTTGCTTATTTAATTAACCACAACAGATAACCACACGTGCAAAGTTTCATAGAGTTGCGTGTGTTTCTTCAGGAGTTATGATACTGTACTATAAAAAGTACGCCGGGCCTTCGAGATAGCAACGGGCAAGGTGACTTGATGCAAGAATGGCGAGTACGCTGGGCCCTTGCGAAACGAATAACAAAGTTATCTTGGCCCATGCAACTTAATCAAGGACCATTGCTTTAGAGAAAGCGTAATGTCACGCTTTTCGCCACACCATTTCGATGTATTTTGGCAGAATTCAACTGTTTTGCCGGCATTTTGTGAAAATGTCCGTATGGATAGAGGGCAATAGCAAGCACAGTGGAATCTGGAGAGCTTTGATACTACTCTTGGGTTCAACAAGGCGCAGTCAGTGTTTTGCTGTTATGCGACTAAAGGACAATAGTCAACGCCTAGAGGGTCTGCTAAAACTTACAATGTGGTAGCAGACCCTTTATGCGTTGTCTGCGGCTATTTCGATCATCTGGGTACAAAGGGGCTGGTACCAGTTTTTCTCAGGGATGAAAATTCTCTAGTCATTCGCAGCTTGATCGTAAAGCTCAAACCCCCTCATGGCATTGTTACTGCGGATGAAGAAGGAGGACAGTGACACTACGTTTTTTTTTCTTTTCAGTGAATGGCCACCACGATACAGAGCATAGTGACTCAACTGTGTAGTTTTTCGTCAGCATAGCAATTATGCTGTTGTATTTGCCATTTTCGAAACGAAGCTGCTTTCCTGAGTCAAAACAGAAGTTATATTACCCACGTTCCTTTCGCTCCATGTTTTCTTATCATTAGCAGAGAGCATCCATTCGTACCGTCGTCATTCCCCTCCTCCTCCTAAGTTCCCATGTTAGGGTCAGAATCGCCAATTAAAACATCAAGAGGCTCTCGTATATTCACAGCGACATCTTTCGCAGCTTCACGAGTCTGAGGTAACCGAAAAACCGGCATTCATAACAAAAAAAGCCAGTTGAATCTATGATGCAACACACAACAAAAGTTACATGTATGCTCCCACGAAGTCCCAGTGTACTAAATGAAGTACAGCAACATTTGATTACTCCTAACAGCAAAACTATGCACTCTATAGGCTTCTCGCGCTTGGCTGGGATTGAATTGCTCTTTCTGAAGCAGAAGCAGTCCATTTTTTCAACATATAAAATGTAAAACTTCAAATAATTTAGAAAAAGTAGTACTGACCACGTGCGTTTAACAGGCTCTCGTTTTCCTAAATTTTGACGACTCATAAAACAGAAAAAAAACATAACCGAGTCAATATTCCAAATTAGGATTTTCTTGCTGCAACCTTTGGCATCAGAAATTGCAATGAGCAAGATCAGATTATTCTGTTTTATATTTTCTATGCCCGAAAAAGGAAGTGTACTTCTTAAAGTACAGTGGTCCCTAATGGGTTAAGGCATGCTGCCCATTACATAGTATGCACTAAGTGATTGAAGTACCCACTAGGTACAGGATATCGCTATTGCGTTCAACTCTTAAAGGCGAAGCTTAAGGGTCCCCCAATTTTAGATGCGAAGCAGCTCTTTGACTCACGTGTGTAACGCCATACGTTACGTGCGTCCGTACGAATGCGCCGCAACGCGTTCTCCTCGCCGTAGGTGTTGGAGCGTTGCCAAGTAGGTCACGCCACAGCTGCGCGTTGACGTCACGCTCCCCTCGCACGCTTCCCTCGCAGGTGCGCGCTGACGTCACTCTCTCTCTCACCCGCAGCATGCTCGCGGCAGCACCCGCAGCTGCCGGCTGCTCCGCCCGCTCGCAACACCTCTGAACGTGTCATTTCTCTCTCGCTTCACCCTCTCCACCGCCCACAACGCTCGACCGCACGTCGAGTGGAAACACCCTTTCGGCTCGTTTATCTGCAATGACGCCCGTTTCAACCGGGTAAACGCCGTGCGCACCGCTGCTGCATTGCGCATTGCGCAATGCTCCCGCCTAACCGTTTCCCTCCTCCATGCCGTCAATTCAATCTCCATTCACGTGCTCAGCAGTGCAACACTTCACTTGCTCCAGCCAACAGCGACGGTCGTGCGCTCACATCCGGGCAGCATTGAAATGGGGGCAAGGTAAAAGGTCAGATCGCCATATTGGAATCGGCTGACTGCCGAGAAGCCAACGAGCCAGAGAGCGTTATTTATTGTAAAATGGCGCGTACAAGTATACGCATGGGACTGGTGAACCTTCAAGAGCCGCATTTCCTGTACGCTCGCCAGCGCTGTTTTTTTAACGACGATAGTCTTTCTTGGGATACTTCATCGCAGAAATTTTGGTGTCTGTCTGTCTGTCTGTCCCTCGATTCAGCCACCCGGCCAAAGTTTAACCACTTTCTGAACGCCCATTCATCTTGCACAAGCGGCTGCGTTCATACTTCTGAACATTGTCGATCAAAAAGCAAATGTTACGCATTACTGACGCGCAACATCAATACGTTAGTATTAGATGGTGTGTTTCTTTATTAGAAAATACATAGATACGTAATTTTAAAGACCCTAGTGTTTCTTAGACTGCGCTGAAAATGCGACGCTATGCACGAAAGAGCCTGGCAGGGGCCCTGGGTTCTGCACAAGCTCGTGTTTCCCGACGCGACTGCCAGATGGCGTCCATATCTCACGCAGCACCTCCTCTATATTATCAATGCCAGCCAGATGCGGCCGATTCAACGTAGAGGAGGCGCTGTCTGAGCAAGGCAAAACATAATAGTACGGCCGGCAGAAGAATATCGTCTTTCGACGACATTTGCAGCGAAGTACGCAGATACGCGACCATCTTTTTTTTCGCATACGACGCCACCAAATTATGTGAATAAGAACCTCCACTTGAAACGTTGTCGTTGGAAATAAAATAATTTGCCTCCATGTATGAAGACTCGCCTAGGGAGAAGCTCACACGGGAGAACTTGAAACAAAGACTAAATTACCCACAAATAATCGGAAGGACCTTCGAGGTCATTCCCTTTGAAGTCAGAGTCGAATCCCATTACGACGCATTTTCTTTCCCAATTTAAGCTCGCCATTTTTTTTTTTCCTTTTTGAGTGTTGACCATTGCCGTGAAAGCTCTCAAGAAGGAAGAACAAAAAAAATGAAGCGATAGAAATGTTTCAAACACTCGCACTGCGGTGATAAAGATCTCAAAAATACGCAATACATTTTCTCCGCTGCACAATAAAATCAAAGCCGGCAAGCCCGTATCGGGTGCTTTGGTATGTCTAAGGATTACAAGTTATCCCCGCTTGCGCAACTTTAGGTTATGTGTATTTTTGGAGAGTTCACGGAGCGGGGTCTTCGCGCAATCGCTTGGGTCTACAACCTCCAGAGACGCACTGCTTCGCCGCCAAGAAAATTATGTTGAAGGCTCAGAAGTAGGAGTGTGTAGGAATTCCGCAACCAGGCCTCTCGCAGCCCGCCTCCAAGCCCGTATGCAAATGTGTTAAAAAAAGAACCGGGCGCTGGTTAAAACAAATGACCTCATCGGTACTCTGCGAATAAAAAAAAAAAATAGTAATACAGAGCAAGTCCAGATAAGAATCTATAACGTGCTACGCTGTAATTCCCTTGAGGTCGCGTGGTCGGCACTCTATATTTTTTAAATGCGGCTTTCTTGCCCTCTGTGTATTTGAAAAGAGAAAAATGCCCCCCACATCCCCGAAGGGAATCGTGAGGAAATACGAATGCATTTTTTGCGCCGACACCGACTTCTGCCATCGCCTTGAGAGGCGCCCAGCCAGCGAACGGTCGAGAGTGAGGCGCGAGCGGACGGGAGAGTGGGGCGCAGGGAGGAGAGAGAGCGAACGGCGATAGAAGGAGCGGCGAAGCACTGAACCTACCCTCTCCTACACTCTCTCGCACCACATGCTCCGGTTCCTAGGGGCGAGGATAAGCGCGCGCGCCCGAAGCTGTTGCTATGGGAGAGGGAGTGAGAGCGGAGAGATAAGCACCCTGCCGGCGCGCGGACACCTCCTAAACCTATCCTCCTCCTCCGCGGACGCCGCCGGACAACGCCGCCTGACATAGCCCGACTAAGAAATGCATTCGCATTTAAAAGGGCATCTTTTTTTTGCTACACAACAATAATCGTCATCTACCCCGCGTACTTTTCCTGGCGTTATCACCGCCGTCCTGGCACTTCCCGGTCACGAATGCCGCGCGCGTTATCAGCGTGACATAGCATTCTTGATAGGAATGTGCCGAGAGTCGGGTTTTCAAGAGAGGAAACGTGAGCAAGCCAGATGACCATTACTGTTGTGTAGCAGAAATACCCCCAAAATACTCGACTTTTTCTTAGAGTGTGCCTCAAACGCTAAATGGCGTCTCCATCGTGAGGAGAGTGTTCATCTCACTCGGGCGCTTCCGTCTGCTCGCCTCAGAAACTTGCGACGAACTTCACTCACGAACGGCCATCTAAGGAGACAGAGCAAATGCTATGCAACGTTTATGCTATGCAGCCATCATTTTCCACAGTTGTACGAAACGTGCGCCAAAACCAGCGTACGAGTACAGTGGTCAGCACTGGAACTCTAGAATGACGGAGCAAGGACGGAGCGACGTGCTCGCAAGTGCGCGAGTGACATCTACAGTGGTAAATAAGCCCCACTGAGCATACGCGTTGCCAACGGTGCGACCCCCCCTCTTGCATTTTTTATCCTTGTTTATTACCGCGGATCCAACAACTGCTTTGGCAGTCGAAAGCGCTCTGAACGGTTCAGCTCACAAACAAACAAAAACAAGCAAAAAAACAAGCAAAAGCGAACCGTTCTCGGTATGATATGATACGGCAAACCGAGAATAAGTTCGAAGTATAGAAGGCGGCGATCCGGGCTATTGCGCTCCTTTTTCTTTTTGTTTTTCGGCGCTATACAGTTGACAGCGCCTCTCTCGGTCAAATCAGTTGTCACGGCAGCGGTGATAAACAAAGACGGAAGCTGCAAGGCAGGCACGTCACTGGGGCCGCGCATGCTCAGATGTGACTCGTATCGTAATGTAGATGTCGCTCGTGCTCCTCCCAGTCCAATCCCATATAATTTCCTATAAATACACGACAGCGCACTCTGTCCCCTGTTCTTTTTATTTATTTTCACTTCCACTTGAAGGCTACAATGCAAATTCTTTTTTTTTTTGCGACCACCCGATGCAAAGCGAAAGCCACAGTATCATCACTATCATCATCATCATCTATGGAAGCTGCAACACACGGCGCTTCAGCCAGCATGGGAATGATGGGTAGTACGCGGATTTGTCTAAGCTTCGCACTTTCGGCTCCGTTTGGCTCCGTGTGGCGAGCATCCGCTTCGTCGCCAGATGAAGTTCAGCAAACGTTCAGCAATTACACTTCACCACCTTGACCTTTACAGGCTCACGAATTCAAATGGGCTCACGAAATTCACAACGATCCATTATTTCATCCGAAACAAACACCCAAACGCCACAATTAACAAAGCCACTAGTGCGCTCGAAGCTGCAAGCACGAAGACTAGGCAAATTTGTGTACTACCCATCATTCCCATGGTGGCTGAACGACCGCAGCGCCAGAGTTCCCTCTAGTAAATACTGTAGGAAACTCTATGTCCAGCACAACGTTCTGTCGTTCTAGATAAGTGTGTTGACCACTGCACATTCGCAGATGCTCCGCCCCCGTTGGCTTCCCTTCGTTGCCAAGAAAAGCTTTCCGTGAGCATACTAACTAGGACTGCGGCGATATTGTCTTTTCCGCACTTCCCCCCTCACCTTATGTGCAGTCGCCTCTAAGAAACGCAATAAGGCATTTGCATGTGTTGCGCGTGCAACAACGCCAAAACAGGGGTTCCCGGGGTCGAATCCACAAAGATTCTTTCGTAAGGGCGTGTTCCTATCGGTCAGCTGGTTTCACTAATGTCATGTCCCGCGTCGTGATTGGCTCAATTATTCTCTTACGAGAATTTTCAGCAAGAGATATTTCTTGAACACAGGCTATGGCACTTTTTTTTTACTCCAGTGTTATATCCTGGGAGCGCTTGTATTGAGCATCCAAAGTTCATTGTTGGATGTTGTATGTGTGCATAATGAGCAATGAGGCCAAAAAAAATGTTAGTGTTTCTTCACAACCGCAAAAGCTGTGATCGGAAAACAGAACAATCAGGAAAGCAATCAACAAACATTGAACTGGCGACACAACGATATGAGTCAAGAGATGCTTAGTCGCAACAGCTGACACCTTGAGGAATATTTAAGGCACATGCGCGAGCAACTACGTTCTGCAAACGAAGTGCTTTGACCACAGACTGGTTAAAACAAGCATTTTTTTTCATTCGACACTTCCCTGCCTTCCATTCCTCCATTTCACTCTGCATACTATAGAATTTATAGCGATGCGTGACATTCACGCAGTAATTTTCGAAATGATGCTGTGGTGCTTGCGCACCTTCGCTGGCAAGTAGAGGGCTAAACGCGCGCAGAGCGAGAAAAACACTGTATAATCGTTAGGCTTTGATTGGAAAATTTTCTTCCAAGAAAGCCAACTGACAGATGTAGATTGTACGCTAAAGGGCGCTCATGTAAAATTACTCGTCTATAAGTCACTAATTAGACCGAAATTAGAAAAAGAAGTTTTTTCTTGGCCATCTGTTAGTGCGCATTTTGCGACGTCATATCCGTGACGGAAATACGTCAGTGAAGCCGTGGTGGACCCCGGCATAACACTTTCGTGTTTTTAAAAACTCGCAAGGTCCCTGGGGCATTCAGCTAAGATGACCCGAAGGCGAAAGCCGTCTTCTTTCTATTTTCAGCCCATGTATAAGGTAGCAAGGAACACGGTCCGTGGCTTCACGTGCCACTGCCAAGCGCCGTCTTCATTTTCTTCTCTTGAGGTCGCGCGCTCTCCGGTTCTGTTCGCCACCCAAAGGAGGGCGCTACAACGACATCGTGTGGCTTTGCTTCACATGACGTCACGCCAGAATTCGTGTCTTCATGATGACGTCGCAAATTTTTGCCATCTCTGACGTCATCATGACGTCATTGGTGAGGTCATCTCGTGATGATGATTTTTCGCATCACTCGTCCCCGACGCCACGGCACGGTTGCAGCCTACGCTCCAATTTCCCGTTTGATGAGTCATCTATGGCGTTCGCCTTAATATGCATGCGCCGTACGGAGCCCGCATCAGCCTTATTTGATGAGTGTATTAGAAGCGGTACAATATCTTTCCGCTAGATTCATTCACTCTTCTTATACTTAAGACATCAGTATTTCATATTTCGAAAGCACAATAAGGACTGCCCCCCCTTTTGTTTTCGTCGTCGCATCGCAAATCTTGTCCATTATCATAGATTCTTCCATTCGTCACTCAATCAGCCGCATTATATAAGAGCCCCATAGCGCATATCTCACCGCACCATTCATCCTCTTCAGGTTGGCCGCCCATCATCTCGTACTGTACTTTCACCGCCTCGTTCTTCAGTCGGAGCAGCTACGACGACCTGCCCCTGGGACATCGTCCGAATGCTTCATCATCTGCTTTTCAAGACCACGTTGTTGAACACCTTCCATATTAATATAATCTTCACTGATTATTGGTAATATAAAAACCAAAACCCCATCCTTTACGGAAATGACTCCTTAAGAACGAGGTCCTTAATGTAATAAACTGAAGTGCACAGAACTCTTTTGTGAAGTGTCCAGTGACGGCGGGGTGTTTCCGGCAAACCACGCCTGCTGCTACGCTACCGCCGCCACCGCCAACGAAGCAGGCGGGAAACGGCTGGCCTAAATTGTGCGACATCACTTTCCAAAGCTGTCGCACACAGATATAAATACATACATAAAGAAAGAAAGAAAGAAAGAAAGAAAGAAAGAAAGAAAGAAAGAAAGAAAGAAAGAAAGAAAGAAAGAAAGAAAGAAAGAAAGAAAGAAAGAAAGAAAGAAAGAAAGAAAGAAAGAAAGAAAGAAAGAAAGAAAGAAAGAAAGAAAGAAAGAAAGAAAGAAAGAAAGAAAGAAAGAAAGAAAGAAAGAAAGAAAGAAAGAAAGAAAGAAAGAAAGAAAGAAAGAAAGAAAGAAAGAACAGCCGGCAGCGTGTCTCTTAGCTCGAGCGATTTACCAAGTTTGGAAAGCTTGGCACGGGTCATTTGAATGAGCACACACAACCGGAACGTAGATAAAGCGCTGCAAGCGAGGTGTCCTTGCGAAACAATGCTTTCGCCTTTGAGAACTGCGCGGCGGCTCCCTAATGATGACTGACGACTCAGCTCCTGAGGGAGGCCGAGGTTTGGACCGGAAGCCCGAAAAGATATTGCGCGTTCAGCGAGTCACGCATTGCTGCTAGCATGTCTTGCTTGTTTGTTTTAGACTCTCATGAGGGAACTGCTTGCTTTGGGCATATTGCGTGTTTTTTCGGTGGTCAGACATTCGCCGGTATTGCAAAAAAAACACTGTTTTACTGATGCGAATTCATCGAAGAACGAGAGAGAGAGTGAGAAGAAGCGAGACATGAATTAGAGAAAGGCAGGGAAATTTGCAGAATCAAAACATGTGGTTTACTACTCTACACTAGGAGGAAGGAAAAAGAATGGTGGGAAGAGCGAAAAGAAGTAGTAGCAAAAAGAAGAAAAAAATCACAGCCATATCCACGGAGTGAATGATGATGAGTGGGCGAAGCTCCGGAGGCTTCATCGGTAAACAGTGAATCTTCCGTGAATTTTCGTCCAGTACATCATCAAAGACGTGATAAACACTGTGTGTATATATACAAGAAATTTTATTTATTCGTAAATGGTAGCTAGACGTGGCTTCCGGTCCCCCCTTCATTATAACGGCTTTATGGTCGGTGAAGTGGAGGGATAGTGGGGTTCTTATATGGCTCCGTAGAGGATTCCTAGAGGGGAGAGAGGGGGTGAGCGTAGGAGAGGAGAGAGAGGGGACGCGCGCGCCGCTCCGTACAGTAGAGGATTCCTAGAGGAGAGAAAGGGGGTGAGCGTTGGAGAGGAGAGAGAGGTGGAGGGGACGCGCATGCTCTGGAGGGGTGTA
>JALIZH010012111.1:0-97650 GCA_030522465.1 Rhipicephalus appendiculatus | reverse complement strand
CCATGGGAAAGCCTGCCAGTGAGCAGTAAGGATAGTGTGTGGGTAGTGAAAGCAAGGGCTGTACTCTATCTTTCCAATGTGCGATCAGTACTTGAGTACGCCAGGTACGGTTTAGGGATCCCTGGACACAAATCAACAGAGACAAGCTGGAAAGAATTCAGAGTAAAGCCGTGTGGTTTGTTTTTTTCAAAATTATTCAAGGCAACTCAGTGTATCTGAGGCAAAAAATTTAATTAGATGGGACAGTCTTCAAAAAAAGACGCTGCACTCAAAAAATTAAAATTATTCCATGACATCTACCATTCACGAACTGGGATCGACCGCACGAAATATTTGCATGACCCTGACTACGTGTCTAAGAGAGTGGACCACGATTTAAAAGAAATATCCTGTAAAAGTGCCATGTACAGCGAGTCCTTTTCCCCCAATACAATTAGAGCCTGGAATCGGTTACCAGCACACATTGTTAGCATAAGTACAAATGCAGCGTTTGTCCAGGCGCTACGTCATGTCATTGTATAGGCATAACCATGTTGTGATGTACTAAATAGTTATGATCATATTTCCGTGTTTTCTACATGTAACCCCTGCTTTGTATTATGTACTTCATGTATCCCCCCCCCCCCCCCCCCACTGTAATGCCCATGAAGGCGCTGTGGGTATTTGATAAATACATAAATAAATAAACAGAAAGAGGACGATGTCGCAACCTCAGAGTAGAGCTCGATCGATGGTTGTTTATAGAAACGCATTCGACGACATGGACGTTTCTGCAGCTTTCTCAAGTATTGAGCTTTCTGTTCACTTTCACGGTACTGGTGCTTTTACTTTCACAACATAAAACTAGCAACTACATGTATTTGCCATTCAAATAAGCTTTAGAATATTGGTAGTACCACACAAATTTTGTGGTTCCGTATGAAGTAACGCAACTCTTGCGCAACACAGTGAACCGCACTAGTCTAGATCCCCCTGATAACCACATAGAAGCCAACAAAACTATGATGTCGCAAGTGTAGGTGCATGCAGCTGACAAAGCTGCATATCCATGTGAGAACACATTGTACTAAGGTAGCAATGACGATACCACAATCTTGGGACTTCATGTAAAAGCGACTCTTTGACCGCCATTTGTGTAAAAGACTCGGGCTAGCGGTGTAATAGGCCAGTATAATCGAATTTTCACCAACTTATTTGAATCCAGCGATGACGCATACAAAGGTTGTCTCGCCGTCCCAACATGTTCAGTCGCACAATCACTACTACTGTTGCGCAGTTAGCTCTAGCTTTGTATGTGGGCGCACGGAAAACCAGTACTCGTTTCACCGTTAATCGCATTGTCTCGCTCTTTCACAAGCAATGCCCTAAGTGGATTGACATTAGTCCATAATTAATCGCAACGGGCGAGGTTACCGTGTTAGCAAGAGCTACGACAGAGCTAGGACCAAGAGGAGAAAGCGTACGTACTGAGAGATAGCCGGCCCTTTAGGGTGCGGAAACGATGTGCCTGATAGTGAATAATTTGCGTTTCCTGCCATCTTCCACTTGCATCCAATGTCCGCTTGAGTGCGACAATGGTGCCCGTAGAGTGCCCCCCGGTTGTCCAGATTATTTGCTCATTAACGTGAGTTGGCTTACCGTGTGTTAGTGCAATAAACACAATGTATATATATATATATATATATATATATATATATATAGGAAGGACATGTTTCTTGTTCTCGTTTGGAACTTCGCGCCAGTATTTTATTTATTTAGTACATACTGCCGTCCGAAGACCACGCAGGAGGTTAAAAAAAAAGGAACATAAAGACAGAAGTGAACAAGTTACACAACAGATTACAATAAAAATTACCAGTGAAAGATTCACATACTAACAAAGATGATTAATTATGCATTTCTGCAAAAATTTGCACGAATTTGCAGAAACAGTGTTATGCACACAAAGGTCAGGTAACACACCCGAGATAATGAGTCGTCAAAAGGTAGTAGGGCGATATCAACAAAATAGTTTACACGTAGGGTTGCATGTGTTTTGCGAAGTCAGGATATCCACGTTGTGGAAAAAGCATTTGAAGGCAGTGCATTTCATTCGCTAATGGTTCGCGCAAAAAAGTGTTCGGAAAGGTTCGCACATGCAAAGCATGGTACAAGATTGTGATTGTGACTACGTCTGGTTTGCTGGGGAGTCGTGACGTATTTCAAGTCATGGGGTATTGCTCATATGTTAGTATTAACATGCCCTCGAATGTTGTCAAGAATGCAGCCAAAAGAAAAATGAATACACACAGGTATAATATCTATATGATAGCTACTAATGCACCTGTTTTCTGTAATTATAAAGCCGAAATATTCTTTTATTGCGATAGCAATTATATGGACAGTCTCGACGGGTTTTGTCGTCGCCGTCATGTCCCGTATAAAGTCCAAATTGATAAGATCCCCCCAGCGCATTGTACGTTCTACCCAGGGGCAATAGCGCGGGAGCGGCGGCAACGAACGCTGCTGAAGCGGAGATCAAATGAGCCGGCCCATCTCCGTCGCTCCGAGGCGCATGCGATAAGATCCCCCCGTTTGTTAGAACGTTCGTTGAATGCTCAAGCAGAGAGGAAAGGCCCCACCCGTCTTTAACGAGCATGAAAGGACGCGAGGGGGGGGTGTCTCAAGCAGCAACGTCGCCCTTTGATCTTACGAGCGCGGTCGTCGCTGGCGCGCGTGTTATCTGGCTATCTCGGCAGCCGTCAGGGGCCGGCTCGTATTCTACCAACTGGACCAATCGTCCACTTTGATTCGTATTCTACGTGCTGCGCTCTCAACGCGTAGAGACGGTGCGAAAATGTACCTTGAGCGGCCGTATTCTCTCACACCACCGTTTTGTAGAGTTGCGTGAGATCGGACACAAAAAGAGTTAGCTACCAGCCTCGCTTCGTATAACATTACCATTTGTTGCTATCGCATTCATTGTTTCACTCTTACGGTGAAACTGTGACTTTTTTGCTTCTGTTGACTCCTGAAGGGTGGGAAGGGGCTGCCATGTCCAGCTCAGTGCAAACGGTGTGGCTCTAGTAAAAAGCCATACTTTTACTATGCCTCTGTGATCTCTCTCATTTTTTTTCATGCCCAGATTTGCTCCTTTTGAAAGGAAACGAAATGTCACACTTGTTCTGTTCAAATAGAAGAAGAGCTATCAGTTCAACTGATCTGGCCAATCAATATGAAATTAAACTGACTTTTTTGATTCTGAATCAGTTCTTACTAGGAAATTGTCTAAGAAATTGTCGATTGCCTTACGAGAAACGAAACTACCGAAATGATCATTACAAAAGAAGAAACCATATTGTGTGAACTAAGAACTCTTAGTGTAGGAACAATTTAATGTCATAAATGCCTCACAAAAGAATCTAGAGGCTTTCTCAGTGAACAATGAGTCTGAAACCTGCAAGAAAAACAATTTCCAGAATATATTTTTGTGCTCTTGTAAACTTGTGTTCTTCTGCTAAATTCAAATATTTGGAAAGTGTATTAGGAAAGCTCTGCGAACTTATTTACAAAATAACTTGCCACAAACGTGTAGTATCACCTGATTCATGATAAAAAGCCCAGATGTGGCTTCTTCGGGTTCTGCCCGCGCAGTGTGGCGCGATGTCCTTCACTCTAGCGCCCACCCGCTAATTCGAACTCCGTTTATTTCGAACATTTATATGGTCTCCTTCGAGTTCGAATTAAGAAGATTTTACTGTATTCATGTTAAAGATGAAGCAATACTACTTTTCACAATAGCAAATACCTCAGATGGGTGCACTGATGTCCACCAGCCGAAAACAATTGCCGACGGACATATCCTCTAAGGTGGCGTGGGAGCTTATCAAATGGGACGTTGCTGCTGGCGATAGTTTGAAGAGCACATGCAGGCCACCTCTTTTTTTTTCCTTTCCCCCCACCCCGCTTCCCCTTTCACGCTGACAGCTAATCACCACGAAATAAGTGCAGCCGGACGGGCAGCCTCGGGCAGGGAATGAAATTGGAGAGCAGCTCTGCAATAGCTCATCCTTCGAGGTCTTCGGACAAGTCTGACAGGCCGAGGCAGGCCGAAGTCAAACTGTGAAAAGAATAAGTGTCTTCGCTGGTCAACAATTCATTCGCGTCGCACGTGCCTGTTGAATGCTGCCTTTTTAAAGACGGGAAAAAAAAGCTCGCCGTAGTTTTCTGTTTTAGTGCTACTGTTATGACACAAGTGAAACGAAAATAAAAGTCAGGCGCGAAATGGCCCACTTTCTGCGTGGACTCACTATATTTATTTGGTACCAAGCTAAAATAAATGAACCGGGCGAGAAACTAATTGTGTAGTTTAATGAGACGTCGGATGTGTTTCGTGCGAGACAACAAAAAGAACGAGCTGCCGCCTGCCAGGGTGATTTCGGCCCCGGACATCTTTTTTTTAACCGCTATAACATAATTACATTACTTCGTTTTTCGAAGTACGTATACTTTTGAAAAACATCTACGTGGACAAAGCTTGTCTTCCTTCCTCTGTGTGATTTTCAGTACTGAGAGTTTTTCCCGTAGGCGTAGCAAACGAAATTTTATGGTCAATTCTAGTAAAAAAATGTAGGCAAGAAAGACACACAGTTTTCAAAATTCTGCTTCAAATGGTTGTTTCACCAGTGCAAACTGGTTGCACAAGTGTAAATGTTTCCACACAGATGATGCCCCCGTGTCCAGCGAAGAAATCAACATCTCGGGTGCAAATTTTCTTATTTCATATGAATGACGGGCAAGTGCACATAGCGTCCCCAGTGACAGAATATGAGATAATCACACATGGCACATTTCACGATTTCAAAACATCGCGCAAGTAGGTGAACAACCACCATGTTACAACAGGAATTAGCATCGCGTGACGGCAACAAGGTGGTGATCTCAGCAAACCGACCTACCTTGTGGTACTTGTAAAACGTTCTTCTGTACTCTGCGGCGCAAGTACCCCAGAAATGCACAGCTGATACTCCGGCTAGGAACGAGCCTATCTAGTCATTGCTGTCTTCGTCGGTGGAATGCGGACATCAGCGTCCGCTTATATGCAAGCATGTAGGGTAGAAAACAATACTGAAGTAATGCATGTTTTTTGGGCTAGTTGGTTAATCGATTTTGAAGACATGTTTACACTGCGCGAAGAAGACAACAACGTTAGACACATAGACACTTAGAGGGTTTATTTTTTGTTGAACCCGCGCTTCGTGTGTGCATGTTCTTTGTGTGTAACGTTGTTGTCTTCTTCACGCAGTTTAAACATGTCTCGAAAACTAGTGTGTTTTATATACTCAAAAAACCTGATAACGTTTTCCGTACACATCTTCCAATTGATACCTCCTGCAGCTCCTTCCTGACTCTTTGATCATGGTTATCGTGACAACTGTTCAAAAGTAGCCCCACCTCATTTCGAGACATCTAGATTCCAATAAATTACCTTCAATTTTTCTTTTGTGTATCAAAATTCGTCACTGCAGTCTTCCGCAAGCGCGCATAGCTCATGCTGCAATCGGTTTACACTTACCTCTTGGTGTGTGCACTCCTTCATCTGCTTGTAGCATACGCAACATTATTGCCCCTAAGCAAATCGCTTCTGCCAAATGCCGTAAGGTGGCTGGAGGCTTAAGAAAGGGAAAATGACAACAACCGTTCTCAGCATGAAGCCACACAGAAATTCATGTGGAGTTTTTAGAAAAAAACGCTTCTTGGATGCCGGAAAAATCTTTATGATCTACTGATCGAACCCGAAGTTAACGTCTTTCCGGGACGGTCGCTCTACCAATTAAGCTAACCGCGAGACTAGCAGCATCACAAGTTGACGTCGTATGTCTTGCCTTCACCAGCATTTGGATTTGCAATGCAGCATTGAGGGTTTCTTTTTTGTGGAACCCTGCTAAGGGAACTCTGCTATTTCTCCAAGAATTAGTGGTGCACCGCAAGTACGTGCCCTTAATGTACAGGGTACCCGCGTTTTAGAGATCACACTTGCACCTGTCACGCATAAGTTTTCGGGCAGTTTTCCTTTTTTAGGGGCGAAGCTCCTTATGGCATCACCTGGGCGGTTCTCGGTTGTCTATGCATCCTGAGTAGCCAGTAGCGCCTCCCTTAGCATACAATAGATGGCGCTGTCCCATAGAGATGCATGCAAACTGCAGCTGACTGACACTCCCACATTTAAATGCACATACCTACCCTATAAAGTGGACGTAGGTGGTGGTGGTAAACATTTATTAAACAGAGAGGTTGTAAGGGAAATCAGCCCCTAGTAGGTCAGCTCCCTGACAGTACAAGGAGGAGTCTCTAGTCAGGTACCCCATAGGTCGTGGCCACTGTCCATGGCTTTTTGGGCCGGAAGGTCCTGGCAGCCTAGCAGGGCCGCCTCCCAGTCCTCTCGAGTTGGGTTGGGGTTCGGGGGGTAGAGAAGGAATGAATTGCATGCCCATACCATGTGGTAGGTGTCAGCCACCTCCGCACAGTACAGGCAGAGGCCAGAAAAAGCAGAGTCAAAATGCTTAAGCACTGCCGGGCACAATAGCGTATTGGTGAATAGGCCAAGAATTCTCTCGTCAGCCTTCCTTAGTCATTTGCAGTAGAGATGACCGCCATAGCCGATAAGTGGTAGATCATCGGCGCGTTATTCGAAGGTCGCCGTTTCGGTACCGTCGGAGGCAAGTTATCTTTTTGCCTACTTTTTTTTAGTCACATTTAGGTTACAATTACTTCTAATAACAACCTCTACACTTTCATTGGCATGTCTGTTAGTTCTCATTCATATCCTGTCTAACAAAGAAAAACGTGCCCTTCAATTTACACTTGTGTCCACCTGGTACAATAAAATATAAAAAAATCTTACTTCTAGCGCACCCTGTCTTAACATTCCACTATCCTACAATTGAAATATGAAGCGCATATTTTTGGCAGACGAAGCTCTCACAACTTAAAGAGAAAAAATTACGCCATCTCCCAATAAAGGGAACCATGTGTAGATGCGAAGCAGCGGGCGCTAACGCTTACACTGGCGGCGACGTTGACGCTGGCGCTCATCGCGGCGTTGCGCAGGAGAGAAACCTGGGGAGGCGCAATCACGCAGTGATGGAGCGGTGTTTCCTACTGGAACATGCCAATCGCTGCTAATGGGCAATGAGAGACAGAAGACTCCGACTGGACACAGATACCTGCAGTCCGCTTTTAGTTAACGCGCACGCTGCGAATTTTTATTGTTCAACAACGCACAGGAGAAATCTCCCACCGGCACTACCTTGCAGGTCAAGATCCAGTGCCATATATATGGGGTGGCCAGTGAACGGTTGTGCAGCGCGAGCAGTCGGTTTTTTCAACCAAGAAACTCGCTAGCAGACGCTGCCTGCGTCGGCGTCGCGAGGCGAGAGAGGGGGGGAGCGTAGGAGAGGAGAGAGAGGGGGGACACGCTTGCGCAGTGGGGGTGTGGACGCCGCGGGGAGGGATGCCTAGAGGAGAGAGGGGGGAGCGTTTGAGCGGAGAGAGGGAGGGGGACGCGCATGCGCAGTGAGAGTGTGGTCACTGCGGGGAGAGATGCCTAGAGGAGAGAGAGGGGGAGAGGAGGTTTTTAACTTTATTTTTTATAGGCTTTGCGCATGCGCAGTAAGGGTGGTCGGCCGCACAGCACCACCACCACCACCGGATTGAACTTCGCCATAAGACGTTTCGCACGTAAAATAAGAAATAGACCACGTAGTCGGTAATAGACGTAGAAGTGATCAACACTGCTAATGAAATTAAAGACCAGCTCTAGACCTTGTCATGCTAAATAACCAACGAGCTATGTGCTTGACAATGAAGGCACTCACCAT
Source organism: Rhipicephalus appendiculatus (assembly GCA_030522465.1). Taxonomy (NCBI): domain Eukaryota; kingdom Metazoa; phylum Arthropoda; class Arachnida; order Ixodida; family Ixodidae; genus Rhipicephalus; species Rhipicephalus appendiculatus. The sequence continues at coordinate 89,791 of JALIZH010012111.1, read as the reverse complement.
AAAAGTTGCTCTAAAATCAATAGAACTTATTGAATATCTAATCAGTGAGCAGCAAATTGCGAAATTTACTTGTGGATTTGAGTGTACCCGAAGAACAATTCGACTTGGAAAAGAGTATTCTATATGGAGGGACAACGTTGAGGTAATATAATTGGTATATGTATTGTCACACGTAATACACTGACAAAAGCAACGAATGAAGATACACACGTTTTACAAACTATCAGCAAATATTTTTATGTCTGCTGAAGGCAACGTTACACACATAGTAAAATGTATTGCTGTGGACAGTAAAATGGGGACACGCTGACAGAGTGTAAAGAGCGCGCAATAACCAGGCAACAAGACAAGAAATGAAAAATGGTATTCGCAATAGCTGCAGGAGTACTACGTGCAAAAACACCGATGTGATTATGAGGCACGCCGTAGTGGAAGGCTCCCGAAATTTGGACCACCTGGTGTTATTCTTATTATTCTATTCATTATGCTGAAATGACAATGGACTCGTAGTTTTCTCATTCTCATTTTGTAGAGCTAGGGTTATTTTTATGAAAGACATTGCTTTCCAAGATCAGTTCGCTGAAAACTTTTAATCACGGATATAAAAAAAGCAGCGCAAGTTCTTGATTCCTTTGAGAAACGGGAGCTGCATAACGAACGAGCAATTCTTGCCAACTTTCCTCAAGGCGCTTAACAAAGCAATTTGTACGAGCAGCTTCTCAGGTGTTTTGTTCAGTAGAGCCGTGCGTGCTGCAGAAGCTAATTTGCATAAGGAAGTTCCGGGCCGTATGTTCTCTCTCTGAGCTTCACACTCTCCTAAGAGCTCTGTTTTCTGAATAATAAACAGGCTTCTTTCCGTGGAACAACTTATGCTGGTATTTTCGCGTATGTAAACTGCATCGTCTCAAAACTAAAATGCTTTCACTCTTCTTTTCGTTTTTGCTTCCTGCAGTTGTTATGACAAGAAACACGACGATGCGACTTAGAATGTCAAAAACTTGTAACGATATGAAATCACAGAGCAGTACCATGTTGATATATACTAATTAATCATCCTTATTAAAATGAAAGTGCGCATAGTACTCAGAAAGAAAATGTCTAGTCGGTTAGTCCATCAGTATGCAGATTTATCAAAATTATTTCAAGAATTCATGCCTAATTTTTCCTGCTGATGTGAAGCGTGCAACTTTTTTCTAGGTTGTGGTCTTCCCTACAGCGTTGTTTTCCGCAAATACGTTCACCGACGATTACGATACTGCCTAATGCAAATTCTGAGCGCCGCTTCGTGTTTGGGCAAGGCTAACTATATTTGAAGGTTTGGCTTTCCTCAAGGTATCGACTGCGCCATAAATCATATTTTTGTGCAGTAGGAGAGCACCCACTACGCTATTATTCGTCTTTCTGCGGATAAGCGAGGTAACCGTTACACATCTGCAAGGTATTGTTTGCTCTTGGTTGATTCTACTTGTGGCCCATGACGACGAATAATTATGGCTGAACACTTCGCAATGGGTGGGAAGCAATAAACCACACACTCGCTGCGCAATTAGCATTGTGTTGATGTGAACCACTTTATTCGAAGCAGCGGATTGAGGCATGGGCCTAGGCCGCGCCAGGGGCGGGGGAGAGACCCTGTCTCCCAGCCGCCTCCCATGCTCGCTGGATGGCCCATATTAAATGCAAAGCATTTCTTAGCGAACTTCGGCGACTTTGAGCGTATCTATCTAGCTATCTATCTATCTAGCCGCCTACGACTTTGTGCTCTCCTGGCCGTATCGTTAATGGGATTTATACCATATTTGGTATGGCATAACATGGCCGTATGACGAACATAAATGGCTGATCATATAACGAAATCATTAATAACTTGTCATGAACTACATCATTTAAATGCCACGCTCATGGCGCGCTCGAGGCAATTTCGTTAGCTTGATATACACCAAATTTTGGATTGAGTGACGTGACTGTATGACGAATATAAATGACAAGTGGTAATATGGAAACCATGACTTGTCATGTGCGACATGACTTGCATGCCACGCTCATGGCGCGCTCACGGCCGTTTCGTTAGCTTTATATACACCAAATTTGGTACTGAGTGACATGACTATTACGAACATAAGTGGCAGGTGGTAGCATGAAAATCTTGGCATGCATGTCATCTACAACGCCATTTACATGCCACGCTCATGGTGCGCTTGCGTCCAGTTCGCTAGCATGCTATACACCAAAATTGGTATTGCGCGACGTGACTGTATGACGAACATAAATTAGAGGTCCTAACATGTAAAACATGACATGCAAATTATGCAAAGAATGATTTGCTCCTGCCTGGCTGCTTCGCATTACATCGATTCCCACAGTGCGTGGGATCTGCCGGCTTTTTTTATCTTGCCGATTTGAGCTGATCTGCGCGGCTTTCCACCGCGCCCCAAGCTGTTTTGAGGAGACCCCATTTTCATCATGTATTTGTGCGCATTCCCATAAAATGAGTTTTGATATTTACTTTTCTTCCACGCTGTATTACGTAGGTAACTGCTATTCCTTGCGCGACATGACACTTGTGTAGGGTCCTTTTGTAAATGAACTTCAAGCACCACCCTGGCTCTGTGGTAGAATACGCGACTGTCACGCCGGGGGTCCGCGTTCAAATCCGATTCAATCCTGGGAATTATAATCATAGAAGTACATATGTAGTGTTTAGGCATGCATCTGCCGCTTGCTGGTTTAAACTATGAAATGAAAAACGTAGTCGCTTTTCATTTCTTTTGCTCTCATGAGTGATTCCTCGTTAATTTTTCATGAATCTACTTATTCTACATTTTAAGGAACACAAATTCTTAGGCGTCATTTCATTTCGCCGAGGTTGATTATTTTTATCGTTGTCCGTCACGTCTCTCAGGACTCTTAATAAAGTTTCACCATGCATCGATGGATACCCCCTCACAATATCGGTGGGGGCTTCTAAACTGTCCGAATATTCCCGGGAGGCTTGCAATTATAGAATTTGTAAGCAGCAGTGAAACCAGTGATGTTCCGTCCTGGACAGAATTCCCTTTCCGAGGCCCGAAAATTCCCGATTTCCGGCATTTTTCTCCGCATACATCGCCAACAATCCCCGCATATTTCCCTGCACAAAAAAAAGCTTTTATATATATATATATATATATATATATATATATATATATATATATATATATATATATATATATATATATATATATATATATATATATATATATATATATATGTATGTATAGTGTTCGGCGTGTTTCAGGCTCTTCCCATCGCTTTCTCTTCTTTCCTGCCCAACTCAAAGCATCGCCTCTGAGATCGGCTTTTAATACTACGAAGGAGCTACCTTGGAGCTCGCTTTAAGCGGTATGCGATGCGGAAGGAATGCTGTACATGCTCATGCACACGGCCACTGCATAAGAAGAAAAGTTTATTATTTTTTTGTTACTGAGTGACGTGGCGTATATTATTGTGCCTAGCAGACGCTCTGTATCTATATGCACCACATTTGTACAAAAAGGACGTCAACTTTTCAATAAAGGTGACTAAATATTGTGAAATAAAACAAGCTTTCGTGGTGTTATTTAACATTTTATTGACTTCATTAGGAACGGTTCTGCAAACTACCGTAAAGAAAAAAATAAATAAATGTGAAGTGACTATAATATATATTGACTGCGAAACCTTTCAATTGACCGCAGAACTTTTGATTGACAAGGTTCATAAGTATGAACAGATTCACCAGATCAAGATGGGCGGGCTTTGAGCACGGGCTTAAACTTTAGCCGGGCAGCTGAATCGCTGGCCACACAAACCAGCAGTGTCAAATCAATGTCCTCAATGTTTCTGCGTTGAATTATCCCAAGAAAGACTATGGTCTTTAAAAACGAACCTTAGAGGCTGTGGTTTGGCTCGCTACATGCGCCAGAAACGATTGCGACATGCGAAAGCCTCATGTCCACAGTCTTTTGATCGTTATAAAAAAAATTTCGCCGCCCCTCAAAATTCCCTGCAATATCGCGAAGATTCCCTTTTAGATGTGAAGCATCTTATGGCGAAGCTTAATCCGGTGGTGGTGGTGGTGGTGTGCCGGCGTGACCACCCTTACTGCGCCTGCGCAAACCTTTGAAAAAATAAAAATAAAAAAACCTCCTCTCCCCCTCTCTCTCCCCTAGGCATCCCTCCCCGCGGCAACCACACCCTCACTGCGCATGCGCCTCCTCTCTCCCCTCCTACGTTCCCCCCTCTCTCCTCTAGGCATCCCTGCCCGCGGCATCCATACTCCCACTGCGCATGCGCGTCCCCCCCCTCTCTCTCCTCTCCTACGCTCCCCCCTCTTTCCTCTAGGCATCCCTGCCCGCGACGTCCACACTCCCACTGCGCATGCGCGTCCCCCCCCCTCTCTCTCTCTCTCTCCCCCTCTCTCGCCTCGTGACGCCGACGCAGGCAGCGTCTGCTAGCGAGTTTCTTGGTTGAAAAAACCGACTGCTCGCGCTGCACAACCGTTCACTGGCCACCCCGTATATATGGCAATGGATCTTGACCTCCAAGGTGGTGCCGGTGGGAGATTTCTCCTGTGCGTTGTTGAACAATAAAAATTCGCAGCGTGCGCGTTAACTAAAAGCGGACTGCGGGTCTCTGTGTCCAGTCGGAGTCTTCTGTCTCTCATTGCCCATTAGCAGCGATTGGCATGTTCCAGTAGGAAACACCGCTCCATCACTGCGTGCTTTGCGCCTCCCCAGTTTTCTGTCCTCCGCAACGCTGCGATGAGCACCAGCGTCAACGCCACCGCCAATGTAAGCGTTAGCGCCCGCTGCTTCACATCTACACATGGTTCCCTTTAGCGGGAGATGGTGTGTTTCCCTTTCGTCCAAGATGACTGTCGAAAATTCCCTGAAAAAGGGAAAATTTCCTGCACGGAACATCACTGAGTGAAACCCTTTTTATGGTATGGAGAGGCGACCAATTTATTTGTTGTTTTTTTTTATCTATTTTCATTATATGTTGCTCATTGAGGTATGGGGACATTTCTACTTCCGAAAGAAACTCTCCTTTGGAAGTAGGAATTTGAACTAATCATTCGTCTTTCAACTCGTTCGCTTGAACTCGTTTATTTTACAAGCGTACGGTACGCTCGCATAATAAACGAGTTCATTTTCCCATGAAGGAGACGGCGCTTTCTAACACAAGCTTACCAAACCTATTGAAGACGTGCTGGCATTAACCCTGCAGGCTTCCGTGCCTAAATGAAAACTACGCTGTGCAAGAAAAGAGTTCAGGGCAATGACGGATGAAAGGAGGAATTTCCCGCGGAGGCAGATCAGGCTCCGTGTGTTAACAGGAGAAGGGCGCCATCGTTATCCTAACAATGGATTCTTCGGAAATTGTACACTTTTTCGTCTTCGGAGCAAATAGTTCGTGCGAACCGAGCTTCTGGGCAATGCAAAAACTTATGACAACAGAAGGAAGCCCAGACAAGGAAGTGAGTGCGGCTTGCAAGAGAGGTCATCGAACTATACCAAGCGCAGACGTCTTTGTTGAGCGGTCTTACTTTTGTAGCGGTCGTAACGTAGTTTTCTTCACATGGCAAGCATAAAATAAGACCATGATGTAGAAATCAAACACATTCGACTTGCGTGGAATGCGCCTTGTAAGAAAGCCGTTAGGGAGGGCGAAACTTCTTTATGTTTGTCATGTAGTAAGTGGGTGTAGACCCTTCGCGCTATCCATTCGTGTGCCGGTCCAAACACGCCTCGCATGCGGCGATCGCTGATGTGAGTTGCGCACTCGGTCCGCAACCTTTCGATCAACATACCAAAACGCGCGCCGTTTACACTGCGCTTGAAATTCCGCGAAGTGCACTTGCTCGTGCCTTGTATGATACTTTTGCTCTTGACGCTCCCATGTCGTTCGCGCTGACGGCGTGGTCGTGACCCCTCTGTGCACTTCGCGAGACAAATGGGGCCTTATATTCGATGTTTCCACCTTTGAATGCACTTTGCTCGGGGTCAACGGCCTGCTAATGTCCTTTCGCCCCGAGGGCTACGCTGCGGATGTCTTGTACTACAGTTAAGTGTTGCGATAACGTGGGCGGCGCACACGTGTGGCGAGAAAACCGCCGAGATATTTATTTGTCCCGGTAATGCTGAAATTCTTGTTGCATTTATGCGGCAGAAAGCATCAAATTAGCGTTATCCCCGGACATAGTTACAAAATGAATATAGTAGTAAAATAATGTAGTAGCTGAGTTGTAATTCGCGATGAATGAATAAACACGACAAAGTGGAAAGATAAATAACAGAATCACAATTTTCTAAAGGATACGTTTGTTTTATACCCACGAAATACGTGAAACTATGACTAAATAGAGAACTTTCAAGGACGGAATTCCGAGATTTTGTCTATCTTAACCGCATTTACCATTGACAGGCTCCTTTGTTAATAAAATGATCAGGGTAAATACTAAGTTACTCTCCGAATAATACTGGAGAACAGTATTTTTTCGAATGAGTGTGTGTGTGGTCGGATTATTTCATCTGAAGCCAAGGCAGTGTGAAAGAAATTTAAAGTACTGTCGTATATACAACTGCTGCTAGGTACGATACCTAAGCCAATCGTATCTTAGGAGTAATATGCAGTTCCCTTCGAAGAATTTCGCAGTCCCCCGGAGACTGACGGTCGAAGCAATTCTCTGCGACGAATGTACGGCAGCCAAAAAAAAAAGAAAAAAAAAAGAAAGAAGGACAGAAACGCAGCACAGTAAGCATCACAGTGCTCAGCAAGCTACTGCGGCGGACCATCCAACTGCAGTCTCAAGTAAAAATGAAAATGCACTTGAGGCGAGATCAAGAAACGAGCACTAAGCCAAATTTTCGCGCTTTGGTGCTCCTGCCAAGTGCGAGCTCCCGAAATTAGTAGTTAGAATGTTACGTCGTATTTGTATGATGCAAAAATGTGCAAAATACCAATAAGAATGACATATGGTGATGATAAGCACCGTATATCGTCTAAATAGACATAATATTGCCTAACCGTCTCTTCAGTATGCCGTTAGCTGGAATTTGACTGTTCTTTGCAAGGTTCCTTCATGTTTTTGTCATCTAATACCTTGTTGGTTCTTACGGATTGTTTTTTTATTTGTTTTTGTGAACATAATTCGAATATCTGCCAGCGTGACATTTGTTTTACCACAGCCGGTGGGAATGTGTGCAAGCTTAAGGCACTCTTCCTGAGAAATTATGTTGCTCGCGTGCTCGCAATATTTTCTGGCAGTGTGTAGGCACTCACTACAATAGGAGCGACAATTCTGTTTTGCAGCAGCATGCGTCCTACTTTCATTGACATATTTCCATTTATATGTTGCAATATTAGCATAACATTGCTGCCGTGGACTTCCTTGATACCCCGTTTGCGTCAGTAAAAATGTGGATGTTTTATTTGCCTACTGACACCTTGCTGAGTTCGACCTAGCCTTTTACACAGTACAGGCTGCTTGCAAAGAACGAAAGAAAGTTCTCAACGCGGGTAATGCCTTCATCTCGAGCGAACACACGGTTACTGGGTAATAGCCTTGTTACACGTAGAAGATAAAGCTGTCATGAATGCGACCAATATGCGTTAAACAAGGACATGAAGTAAACTTTCACTTTGCTGACTTGAAACATAAGCTATGTATCTTGAAGAAATTTAGTGATTACAACCATGCAGATACTAAACGAAAACCCTTTTTACGCACGATATTATCCCTGATGGAATTTCGCATACCATGACGATCCTATCGATATCGAGTTTATATGAAAAAGCTAGTGATTAATGAAGTTTTTATTTACCAAAAATATTTTACTTATAAGAGGTTTGGTTCGCCACTTAAGCTCATTGTAACGAGTAGAGTACATCGCTAAATAAATACAGTGCGTAATTAACGTACATTTCTGAACCCGATGCAATGAAAGCTTGCAAGCACTTTTAAGCTCACTTTTCAAAAGTCACATGTTGTGAAGTATGTCTTCATTTGCTGACCAACGCTGTAAAAGCATCCACGTTACTAACTCGGAGATTTTGTTTCAAGTGCATATATTATCCGAGCAAAATGACCAGATTATTTCAATTTTTCACGCTATATAATAGAATCGTTTAAAGGTGCGCATCAAGGCCTTCGTAAATTTAAAGCAGTGCATCACTGTATGTACGCATCGACCAAAACATTGAAACAACATTAGTAGCGTTGACTTATTTCATTAGGAAGCACAGGAAACTGCTCGTTTAAACCTATCTCGGAAACTAAACCCACATTTTTTCACGATGCCCCAGCGCATGCGCCCTCCCCTTAGCGGAAAAGTCGCGAAACGTTTTTTCACATCGGCTGCTTCGCTTCCGGGAATACCTGTTGTGTCTGCCCCTACCAAAACCCTACCAAAATGGCACAGGGCAGCAAAAGAAAATGAAAGAGGCGGATAAGAAAATGGTTATCAGGCAGAGCCAATAGTTTTACACTTCCCGACGTAAAAACCGATAACAGCAAGATCTGATTGTTTTGAAATTCGAGCACCGGACGGGTCCTGGCATTCCGTTTGGAAGCCATGGCTTGTACTTTTAGGGGGGTTTGGTTTTGGATGCTATGTCACTTGATCAACCCGAGGAATATGTGGATAAGGGCGTGACAGATGAAAACAGAATGTTGGGCTGGACGTTGCTTTCGTTGATTGGCTGTTCGACTTGAAATTTCCGCTTTAATTGCTAGGAGTACGCATGTCGACCATGGTGATAGTGGCCGGTAATCGAATTATAGGTGAGAGACAAAAAGTAGCGATCACCGATCCATACAAAGGACATTCTTTGGGAGTCTTACGCACAGAGCCTCGGAAAACGCGAATTTCCCTTGCTTATCTGTTATTTTCGCCCAGCAAGAAGGTGCACGAATTTAACACCTATTGCATGAAAATCGAGGAGAATAGACTGACACAGGCTTGGTATCGAAAACAAAAGGAAAATTGACTGCAAAGCCCCCCCCCCCCCCCCCCCCAAAAAAAAAAAAAAAAAACTTGGACCATCTCCCTGAAGGGAACCCTGATGGGATGCGAAGCAGCAACGTTGCGCACGGCGTTGACCCGGTTGAAACGGGCGTCGACGCGGGTGCTGGAAGAACGGTTTGAAGCGAAACTCGGTGTAGCGTTTACTCGAGTACACGTTTGTTTGAAACGTAAAGACACGGGAGGCGGGTCGGAGTTGTTGCGAGCGGGCGGAGCAGCCGGCAGCTGCGGGCGCTGCCGCGAGAATCCTGCGGGTGAGGGAGAGAGTGACGTCAGCGCGCACCTGCGAAGGAAGCGTGCGAGGGGAACGTGACCTACTTGGCAACGCTCCAACACCTACGGCGAGGGGAACGCGTTGCGGCGTATTCGTACGGACTTACGTAACGTACGGCGTTACACACGTGAGTCAAATAGCTGCTTCGCACCTAAAAGTTACATGGCACCTTATGCATTCCTCGAAGACTACTCGAGCGCCAAATCTGTCTTCTTTTACAGCGAAAGCTGTTATGAGATCACAACAAGGGTCGTTTCTGCGCCTTAGTTGTCCGCCGCCGCCACCGCCGGTGTCCGTAACCAATATCGCACGAAATAAGAAAAAAACCAGAGACACCTATGACACAATGGGAATCGAACCCGGGTCGTCTGCGTGGCAGGCCAGCACACTTCCACTGAGCTAAGCCGCTGCTTTAAACTGTGGTGCGAACTGACCCTATGCAGGCTTCATGTCGGGTAAGGAATCGCGTTAAAGTGTGTTGTAAAGCGTTTTAGAACACTGAAGTAAGAACCAGGCGTCACACAATGCGAATTGCGTAACAAGTGAGTCGTTCAGTGCTCCAACCCATTACAAAAGCCTCAGACATAATTCTTCATCGTCGTCAGCCACAGCATCAACAAAGTGCACATAATGCATTACAAGAGTGTAACGGGTACCGCGCTTTTCCGAAGAATGGCGAATAATGGCATAGTAGTCGCTTCCTCACTACGGAAAAATTATGATGATTTATGGCGTTGTGGGTACCATGCAAGTGCGCTTGTAGTAGTTGCCCCAACAGTGTTTAAAAAAGGCTCTAGAAAGGCCGCTCTCCCAGCTTTTACTGTGGCTGTGCTGCGCGTTCCGCGCAGCCCTGGCGGTTTTTTCTTCACAGTCGAATCCACTGATTTTTCACACACTCCTGAGGCTCCCTTGCGACACACGCGGTGTTGCACTTCCTTCGGTGTCTGCTCTCGTTGACGAAGCGATGATGTCATACGTTGACGTAATTATAGGACCTCATGTTATAAGATTCCATAGTGTCGTCAGGTCTTGTGACGTCATAGTAAAGTCATCTGACGTCGTCACAGGAATACGTCACAAAGCGTCATCATGCGATATTGTGGTCACGCAACCTTTGTTACGCGGACGGCACGCACGTTCGCTCGATTATCACGCGACTCCGGAGTTTTTTTGCAACTGGTGAGTTCTCACGAAGTATCCCTAAGTCTTGCGAAATCGCGAAAATGCCTTGACTCACGAGTCTTGAGTTTCTGAATAAGTTATGGTTATTGGTTCATTTCATAATGTCAGTAGCCTTTAATGTTCATGCGCTTACGTGGCAGATTGAGCATTAACAAAAGTATGTTCGCCATCCGCGCATCAAAAGTTGTGATTGCGCAGCGCACTAAAACGATGCACTTTTGTTTTTGAAATCCTCTACGTAGCAGAGGCGTCGGCCATGGGTGGTAGCGGCAATCCAGTTCTTCAAAGGCATATGATACCTCGAAATGCCAGGACGGCGCAGGAAAACTGACGGCAAAAGAAAGAAGAAATGCAAAGGAAAAAAAAAGGCTGCCAGTAAGTTGAGCTGACGGCGAAAGAAAATAAAACGAAAGCGTTTCCTGCAAAGTACACATATGAAAAGCCGAACCATGCAACTATAACCTGTCCTCGTTTGGCCGCAAAAAAGAAAGAAATGATCTTTGCGAACGAAATAGCAAGAAGTGATTGCACGCAATTTCTGCTGGAACCTCGTTGTCATGTTAGTGTAAGCCGCACTGAGGAGTTATTCTGTCCGTTCTGATTTGTCGTACAGCGGTAGCACCCTAATGAAAACAGCGAAGATTCTATTTACCGTCGCAGGGTTTCTCATGGGCCGGGACCAATTGATTACCTGACTGCCGAGACGAGACAGCTGGTGCAACCAGCGACTGTTCCCGCAATCGTAAGTACGAATAGATTTCATTGTGTGTAGGGTATTTTGCCAGCTTGTTCACACACACAAAAAAAAATATCTAGAGGAATGTTGCTTGTTTCTTTTGCAAGTTTGTACAAATTCCTCGTCAGTTTGTTACGCAGAATGAAATGGTAAATATTTCTCCCACGATGTCTGATGTACTATATGAAATCTTTATTCATTGGCCTTTTTTTTGACCACAAGTCTTATTTGACAACTCTGTGCATGAGCGAGTAATGATAACATTTTTACCACGCTCGACATTCTTTTAACTTTCAAGCATTTCTATGTCAATCAAATGTGCGTTGAGCGTTTCTATCTACGTATCAATCAATCTAGCGGCCTACGTGTGGTTGATCTCGTGATTTCCACCTTAGCTTGGTTTAGACCTAAATTTTTATGGCAGGGTAAGAGTGTCAGACAAATAAAACTGTATAGTTTAGTCGTGAATAACGTGAAAATCCTGTCGCATAAGTCGTGAAACCCTTTCCTCCAGACACGTGTGGCACATACCCTAATACCACGGGCCGCACTATGCGGGTATGCACCGCGGTTTTTATCTACCCGGGAACGGCGAGAACAGCCATTGGTACTTTGAATGCGAGAGGTAGGTAGGTACTAAACTTTAATGACGTCCCGAAGAAGTAATCCCCCTGTTTTCATTGAGGGGAGGACCGCGGGCAACTCCCACGTCGGGTCAGGAAGGTCAAGGCCCACTACCGCATCGTGGGCCTTCTGGACTGCCTGGAGTTGTTGGAACAAGTCACGACTCTAGAGCAGTGAATATAAAGTGTTTTGCAAGATCTCTTGATCCGTGTGGTGCTGTAAAGAGAGGCACTCCCAGAGCATGTGATTAATGTCGCTGTATCCGTCGCAAAACTGACATCGGCATCGTTAACCCGATGAAAGTAAATATTAACAATCACGATCCCAGCAGGAATCGATCTCAAGCGTTCTGCGTAGCCGGCAAGTGTTCTACCACTGAGCCACGCCAGATCTTGCCGTGGAAAAAGGTCATAGGCAGGTATAATGTCGGCGAAACATCAATTGTGGTTGCAGTGCTGGCGATCTAATTTTAGAACACAGCAATAAACAACATACCTATACTTTCCTATGGTACACGCGTCGTGACGGCTTAGCGTCAGTTTTAGTTCCAGTGCTCCGCTTTTATAGCAGTCTAATAAACGTTACATTTGCACTCCTATGATTGAGCAAGCTATAGACCAGGGTTGCTCGAATCCGGAATCATACGGTAACGAATGATGTTCACATCATCACGCCATAGCGTGCACTTCGCTTCGGTAATACTGACGGCTGTGCTCTAACGCGAGTGCTTACCTTACTCAGACCACAAGTTACCCTTTAAACGCCAGTCTTGTCGACGGTCCTGGTAAGCCCCCCATGTGCACACAGCCTCTACACTTGCAAAAACACGTTGACCTACCTCGTAACGCCTGGCTCAAAGCAAAAAAAAAAAAATCAGCAACTACTCGCCGACCGGTTCGCCTGAAAGCGATTGGCACGAGGCATGGCATCTACCGCATTTTTACTGGGAAGTATCTAAAAGACTCCGCCAGGCTGACAGCCTCAAGAGCAACAATATTGCCGCACCCGTGTCTTGTTTCAAAAATTGGGGGACCCTTAAGCTTCACCTTTAAGAGTTGAACGCGATAGCGATATCCCGTCCCTACTGCTTACTTCAATAACTTAGTGCATACTATGTAATGGGTAGTATGGTTTAAACCAGGAGAAATTATGCGCGGCAAATGTGTGAACTGTTTTCGAACTTGCTATGCACCCACTACGTGGTGTTAAGGGAATACGCGCAGTAAGGTGTGTGCCGTTTGTAATGGGTGGCTGGCTTTAAACTATGGAATCGTTATGATAGTCACATATTCTGACGCCCGATGGCAATTTACGCTTGTACCACGCAATATTCCTGGGATATTACATGTTATATTGCGACGCCTATATAAAGGACGCTTGCGTTTGCGAAGCATGGAAGTTATTTTCACTGCATTTCCAAGCAGAGGAAGTTATTTTCACAGTATATCCAAGCAGAGGCATGGCTGTGTGGTAGAACACCTGCTTGCCACGCAGACGACCCGGGTTCGATCCTCACTCGGACACGAAAAATTTTATGATTTATTTTATTTGCATCTTTCTCGATTTTTCGGTCACGGACAAGATGATGATTTTTCGCTCACAACCAACGACGCCGACGCCGGAATTTCTGCGAAACGAGCTCTTTAACGCTATCGCGTTAATATTGCAGTGTTCAGTTTACCCCCACAAAGATTGTCAGCAATGCTCGGCGCAAACCGCGCCTCAGTGTTCGAGAAGCTTCGCGATTCTACTAGATCGCTTTGTTAAGATTGCGCGCAGGACGCGAACATTAAAGCTTATTCCAAAGCTTGCGCGGTCACCAGTGATACGGCTGGAAAGTTCGATGCGTGATGTATAAAAGACGGCGCGTCCCAACGATGATCAGTTTTATCGACGGCCGACGCTCTGTTCGCTGCCATCAGTGTGTACAGTATGTATTGCTGTAAGTTGACTTTCGGGTTCCCGGCCACAAGTTCGGCCATATAAAGAGTTTCATCTTGAACCCTCCACCTGCTGCCTTTTGTCCACGTCACGACCACGTGACAAAATTGTTGTTTATATTGTCAAGCGCTGTATATCTGCCTCCAAGAAGACAGAGTAACACTTTTTTAGCGCAGAGATTTGTTATTCTACTTCGGCGGTATGATCTAACCAGCCGCCCCACCTCCCCGAAGGGAATCGTGAGGAAATGCGAATGCATTTCGCGCGCGCTTCACTCCATTTATATATACGTGCGAGTGAGCGGACGGGAGTGTGGGGCGCAGGGAGGAGAGAGAGCGAACGGCGAGAGAAGGAGCGGCGAAGCACTGCACCTACACTCTGCTACACTCTCCACACACGCGGGAGCTCCGCCGAGTTTCCGCGATGCGAGCGCCCTCACACACCAGAGCGCAACGTTACTAGAATAAACTCAGTTTCAAAGCTCCGCCGAAGAGGCGGTCCGCGTGGCGGTCGCGAGAACTAGTGGCGCTGTAGTCAACTCTTGCTCCCGCTGCCGGCGCATGTTGTGATCGGCGCCGGTGACGCGCAAGCGGTTGCAGCGAATGGTGCGCTGTGTTCACTCGTCACTTCTGGGACTCTTTTTGACCGTGCAGAGTGCCTTGTACGAAAACACGTGTAATGTACGAAGCGTAGCCAGGAGGAACAGATTTATCGACGGTGCGGCATGCCTACTTGCTTTGCGCCGGGCCGCAAGAGCGGGTAGCGCGACGGCGACTCCACTTCACGCCACTTATTTATTTATTTTCTTTGTAAACACGGGTACAAAATGGCAGGGGCCAAGATAAAAGCTGCTATAAGCAGCTTGAGAAGCTCGTATCTTCGGTCTCTTTCGCGCTGCGGTGAAGGGCGGGAGACGCACGATCGTAGCGGAATTTCCTTTCTGTCGTGCCTTGCACGTTACCCGAGAGTTCATATTGTTGTGCAAATAAAAATTATCATTATTATTATCATTACATAGCGGCAGCGATTGGCGGACATGGCGCAGGTGACGTGGTTGAGTATTACATACACTGTCTGACAACAGTTGCGCAACTGTTACAAACACAATTCCAATTAATATACATGCAGTACATAAATATAAGTATCACTGAAGAGGAAGTCATTTATCCAACAACGTAATTTGAGCATCATCAAGGCACACACTGAAAGGTATTTGCAACATCCTACAAAAATCAGTAGAGAGAGTGACCGGATAAGCGAAAGAAGTTTAGATCGTGTTATAGTTGTGGTTTCCAATTCAGCACGATAAAGTGAATTCAGTTCTCTTTTTTCATTTTTTTTTGTCATTTGCATGCCATAATTCGTTTTGATTGGGATATAAACTAATGTGCACCGAGAAGGAACTCGAAAAAACTCTACGCAATTCAAAAGGTCGGAGCATGCTATGCATCGCAAAGACTGAACACTCTGCGAGTTTCAAAGTCTGTGACGTTCAAATCGAAAATTACGACATTGTAAACACTACTGTCATTATTTGGTGGACAAGAAATCCTGATCTCACGCGCAAACTGGGAGCTCGCGCCGGGTACCCTGGCGTGCTTGTTCCCAGCACTTCCACCGCATACATCGAAGCCAAAATCTTCAGGACCAAGGCGCCAATCACCCCCGAAAACGCACGGCACCCCTCGACAGCCTAGTGCCCAGTTTGGAGGAGCCACCAGAAATGGAACACCAAGATGAAAGGCAGGCGATTAACAACTCTGCCGAGACTCAGAGTTGCATCACTTTAAAATGCGATCAATTGTCAGAGGCCACGCTGCCTTCAAAGCAGTGGATTGTTTTGCTTTAACATGCCCGATATATTCGTATTATCAACCAACACAACTGTATTTAAGTGGTCATGTTTTACCCGTGACCAGGTTTTATTACGTTTCCTTCACATTCGAGCAACAGATCTTGTTCTTCGTGTACAGTGTTCCCATTTCTGAATCTTAGCCCAAGTAGCGGGGTGTTGCACACATCGATGTCATTCTTCGGTGCAGCGTAACAGACCGGCAATAACACAGTGTGAGTGTACTACATCCGTGGGTACGTTCACAGGAAAATGGAAATAACAATGGGCGAAGACTGCCTATAGCATCCCTCACAAGTACACCTGAGGAGTGCGCAGCCGCGCCCAAACCGCACGAAAACTCACTCAGATGAGGGGTTTGCCAAAGGCTGCCTACGTCGTCCTTCGCGAAGCCTTCTTTCTACATTTAATAGCCACTGAAAAAAAACTGTCTAGAGGCCTTCGACGAAAACCCCATTGTTTGTGAACTCTTTTGGATTTTGCGTGAGAAGTTGGAGTAGTTGCCAACGCCTCCTTTGAGCAGTACCGCTCATGATAAAGACATGATGGCTAGAGTTGTGATGTTTTACATTGCGACAAAAACGTTCATTTTTTTGCGATGAAATCAATCAGGATCTACAGCTTTCTGAAAAAAATGGAAAATGCCAGAAAGAAAGTTAAGTTGCTCTTACATTTTGCACTCTGCTATCGAATGTTAGCCGTCACGAAGACTTGTCGGGCAAACAGAGTTAGAGCATGGGTACTATTTTTTCATGAACGTCTCTGTTGCTAATAGTAGAAAACATGAGTACTTTTTTTTCTAGAAAGTTTTTGTATTCCCAGTAAGTCAACTTGTTTGCAAATACAAAGGTTTTACAAACGTTCTGGGTCGTTTTAGGGGCGAAGCTCCTTAGGACCTAGCCTTGTCTTCCGTTGTCGTCACGGTGTAGAACGGTTGCCTAGTCGAAACATATGTTAGACACAAAAAAAAAGGTTTTACAATAGACCTCTACGTAGACATAGGCTAATTATAAGGTAAGAGATCGCTGTTTCCGGCGAAAATAACCTATCGAGAAGAGTACGACGAGTCGATCTATATCTCTCCTAAAATTTGCCTAGACGTTGAGGCTTTTCAAGGAAACATGTAATACAAAGGCACACGTCGAGCACTCTACGTCCCAACAATTTACCCATAATAAAATGGTATCTTGCCACCGGTAAGATGGCGGGTTCTTGAATTCACTTTCGAGATATACCCTCCACTACAGCAATTCTCTAAATCCTCCTTGAATTGCCTAAGACGACTGGAAGGCGAAATAAATTCACATTTCTATATAAACTTTATGTCATTCAATTTACATCATCTGGGGCAACGCTCGGGTAACGTGCGGTCACTCACCGATACGATACCCACAGCTTCGCCCACTCGTCATGATTCCCTTCGCGGAGATGCGCGGATTTCTTTTTTGTCTAGGTAAGACCGCTGCGTTTAAAATGGTAGTGGTCGTCATAAAAACAACGCTGAAAATGCCCATTCGCCTAGAAGGTCCCGTACTTGGAGGTTAAACGAAATGTAGACAGCTCAAATATAGATCGCACATTGACTCTTAGCCAACCAATGAGCAACATATCCGGGCCAATGCATACAGGCGACTTTATGCATATCCACATAAGGGGTCCACAAGTGCGACGCAAGAATGTCGACTCTAAGCATGATAAAAGTTTCAGATTGATAATCGTACAACTAGAAAGCCGACGCGAGCAACAGCGCGGCGGACCAGCGCGGTACGCCGCCGTAGCAGACGATGCGCCGAGAGTAGCGCAAGAGTTGACTGCAGCGCCGCTAGTTCTCGCGACCGCCGTTCGGCCCACTCTCCTCCGCTGGCGGAGATACGGAGCTTTGAAACTGAGTTTATTCTAGTAACGTTGCCAGAGCGCGCTCCTCCTCTCCACTCACTCTCCGCTACTCCGCCCGCACCACATGGTCCGGTTGCTAGGGGCGAGGATAAGCGCGCGCGCCCGCAGCTGTTGCTATGGGAGAGGGAATGAGAGAGGAGAAATAAAAAATTACACCATCTTCCGCTAAAGGGAACCATGTGTAGATGTGAAGCAGCGGGCGCTAACGCTCACACCGGCGGTGGCGTTGACGCTGGCGCTCATCGCAGCGTTGCGCAGGAGAGAAAACTGGGGATGCGTAAAGCACGCAGCGATGGAGCGGTGTTTCCTACTGGAACATGCCAATCGCTGCTAATGTGCAATGAGAGACAGAAGACTCCGACTGGACACAGAGACTCGCAGTACGCTTTTAGTTAACGCGCACGCTGCGAATTTTTATTGTTCAACAACGCACAGGAGAAATCTCCCACCGGCACCACCTTGGAGGTCAAGATCCATTGCCATATATACGGGGTGGCCAGTGAACGGTTGTGCAGCGCGAGCAGTCGGTTTTTTCAACCAAGAAACTCGCTAGCAGACGCTGCCTGTGTCGGCGTCGCGAGGCGAGAGAGGGGGGGAGCGTAGGAGAGAGAGAGGGGGGCGCGCATGCGCAGTGGGAGTGTGGACGCTGCGGGCAGAGATGCCTAGAGAAGAGAGGGGGGGGAGCGTAGGAGAGGAGAGAGAGGTGGGACGCGCATGCGCAATGGGAGTGTGGACGCCGCGGGCAGGGATGCCTAGAGGGGAGAGGGGGGAGCGTAGCAGGGGAGAGAGGAGGGGAGGCGCATGCGCAGTGAGGGTGTGGTTGCCGCGGGGAGGGATGCCTAGAGGAGAGAGAGGGAGAGAGGAGGTTTTTTATTTTTATTTTTTAGAGGGTTTGCGCATGCGCAGTAAGGGTGGTCACGCCGCACACCACCACCACCGGATTAAGCTTTGCCATAAGGTGCTTCACATCTAACACCTGCCGGCGCTTACCCTCCTCAACCTATCCTCCTCCTCCTCCTCCGCGGACAACGCTGGACAACGGCGGATTCCTGACATAGCTCCACTATGAAATGCATTCGCATTTAAAACAGTGCAGGCATCGGTCCCTACTCATGCGTGGCATGGATAAGCATGTTCGTTTATTTATTTAACTTACGCATGGGATCGTTGCAGTTTTAGATGTGAAGCATCTTATGGCGAAGCTTAATCCGGTGGTGGTGGTGGTGGTGGTGTGCCGCGTGCCCTCCCTTACTGCGCATGCGCAAACCCTTTCAAAAAAAATAAAAAAAAGCCTCCTTTCCCCCCTCTCTCTCCTCTAGGCATCCCTTCCCGCGGCAACCACACCCTCACTGCGCATGCGCTTCCCCTCCTCTCTCCTGTCCTACGCTCCCCCCTCTCTCCACTCCTACGCTCCCCCTCTCTCCTCTAGGCATCCCTGCCCGTGGCGTCCACACCCCCACTGTGCATGCGCGTCTTCCCCCCCCTCCTACGCTCCCCCCTTTCTCGCCTCGCGACGCCGACGCAGGCAGCATCTGCTAGCGAGCTTCTTGGTTGAAAAAACCGACTGCTCGCGCTGCACAACCGTTCACTGGCCACTCCGTATATATGGCAATGGATTTTGACCTGCAAGGTGGTGCCGGTGGGGAGATTTCTCCTGTGCGTTGTTGAACAATGAAAATTCGCAGCGTGCGCGTTAACTAAAAGCGGACTGCGGGTCTCTGTGTCCAGTCGGAGTCTTCCGTCTCTCATTGCCCATTAGCAGCCATTGCCATGTTCCAGTAGGAAACACCGCTCCATCACTGCGTGCTTTGCGCCTCCCCAGTTTTCTCTCCTGCGCAACGCTGCGATGAGAGAAAGCGTCAACGCCGCCGCCAGTGTAAGCATTAGCGCCCGCTTCTTCACATCTCCACATGGCTCCCTTTAGCGGGAGATGGTGTAACTTTTTATGTGTTTGGATCTAAACTAAGAGAGCTTGTCGTGGTTCAAATAGGCAGATTCTCTAATTCAAATTTGCGCCCACCTCTATCCGCGGTTAGCTTTCCGATTGGTGGCTAGTAAGTTCACGCTGGCATGAAGTAGGCTGACACATAGGAAAAGTACGCACGCCATGTGAAGAGCTAAAAAAACCCTGGCAGCCCTATTCCGTTGTCTTAGCGGCAATGCAAAATACTGTTTAAAATTAGCTCTAGAGTTTCTGTTTACGCACACCTATACGAACGCGCAGGGGTGCCTTTTGGCTTTCGCCCCCCATTGAAATGCGCTTCCGTTGCCGGCGATCGAACGTGCGTCCACGAGCTTAGCAGCGCAACGCCCAAGTCTCTAAGCCACCTTACCGTTTTTCATACACCAGTTCGTTCGCTTTGACACAATTTCAATTAGTAAGGTGAAAGCCTTAGATGCCTCATCATACGTAAAAATGGAGTGTCGGCGTCGAAGTCCCGCGGCGTCCGGGACGAGTGATAGAACAAAAAAACAAAAACAATAATCACTTCACGACGGCAGCGTATGATGTCATCACGGCGTCACAGATCGACATAATTTGTAACGTCAATATGGCGTTACACGGTGTCTTCAATGTGTCTTGATCGCGACGATGCAGTCCATCCCAATATTGCAAGAAATCGCAAAATTCAAACGAAAGAGCAAGCAGTTACATAAAAAATGAAGCTGAGAAGTAGGCGATTGATATTTCCTGTCTCATTGGCGCTGGAAAAAGGATTTCGATCTACGTCTGCACTCGTCAGCACTGACTGTTTGTTGTCGCGTTCACAAATCGGATGATGGCATCCTCAGAAAAGGTGCATCCACTTCCTCTACCTGTATTTGGTGATCCATACAAGTATAATTCACGCAGGTGCTTTCTACCGTGAAAGGCTTTCTTCTGCTTTAGCTTTCTTCTCTTGAGACAAACGAAATGTTGCGATTGTGTTATCTACAATAAATAAATTCGGCGTCTTATCAAGTGCTCGTTTTAAAATCATCTAAATGTATGGGATTATGGTTTGGTTCAAGGGGGTAGTACGCGGGAATGGTTCCCAGGAATTAATTGGAGTCATATTCCACCAAAGTACCACGGTGTGCCACAAGGTGCGTTCAGATTCAGATCATGTTACTGGAAAGAGCGCGTCATTAGGCTTGAAGGACAGGCCTAGAGTTTTGTTCCGCATCGCCTCTCTATTGCTGGGAGAGCCGAAGCTTGGCATACGTTTTTTTTAGCTATAAAACCTCACTATGGATTCCAACTTATGCATTTCGTTCGGTCTTAATACAACGCTTTTATCGGATTTTCACAAGTTTAGTGCGGTCATCGACATTAGAACCAAGGATATGGGACAACGTTTTCAGACCGGGAAGAGAGGGAGTGCTGGTATTAGTTGATTTATATGTATAGCAACTAGTTTAATGCTTCTAATTGTTTCGTGGCAGTTCCCATCCCATAATTCGATCATTCTTGCAGATTACATTGGTGAATGCCTTACCTGACTTGATTGTTTCTTCACAGTTCTCTGTACACCCGTGTTTATGAAGATCTATCTATCTATCTATCTATCTATCTATCTATCTATCTATCTATCTATCTATCTATCTATCTATCTATCTATCTATCTATCTATCTATCTATGTCTGTCTATCTATCTATCTATCTATCTATCTATCTATCTATCTATCTATCTATCTATCTATCTATCTATCTATCTATCTATCTATCTATCTATCTATCTATCTATCTAGCCACCTACGTCTCGGTGCTCTCGTGATCACCCCCTCCACTTGGGGTAGACCAAAATTATCATCAGAGGGTAAGAGGACTTGACGAATATGTCTGGCTGGTAACGTGAAAATCCCGTCATCTACGTCGTCATACCGTTTCCTCCAGGCATGCGTGGCAGATACCTGTATTTCGCGGGCCGTGGCATGCAGGTATGCTCCATAGGTTATTGACAGTTTATATTTATCCAGGAGGGCCGTGAACGAACATTGATAATTTAAATGCCAAAGCGCTAAGAAAAACAGACATCGGCAGCGGTGATCCGACGAATGCTATGAAAAAAATTGAAGGACACTTTGTAGATTCCGAAGTGTGTTCGGCGAAAGCGTGTGGCCATTCCACTGATTATGCCATGTCTTTTTTTTTCTTTTACACTCTCAGTGGCATAAGACACAAACCTAATGGGTGCGTGTTTTCTTCTTTAATTTTTTACCGCGAATCGCAGCGAGACGCGAGACTCATCTTCCTCCGTTCGCATGCGTTAGTATTTTCTCGCGCTTTGCGCATCGTGCAAACGCCATCCGCGTTCCAGCTCTTAAGTTGACGGACCCTTTGTAAATTGGAAAGTGTATTCCGTGAACGCCTGGGTCCATTGAGACGGCCGGTCAGAATGATTGCAAACTCTGCGCTCAGCGACGCTACGCAAGCAAAGCGCGAGCGCTATAGAGTCCGACGCGACCGGCGTCCGTCTGCGCATCCCGGCGGCCACCTGGCTCCGTGCCAGAGCTCGGATGGACGGACGGACGGACATGGACGGATGAACGGACGGACGGACATGGACGGATGAACGGACGGACGGACACACGGACGGACGGACGCCGGACGAAAGTCGGACGGACACCGGACGGACGTGAGCATGAGGTATTAAAGGCTTTCGCCTTAAAGATTACACCATCCACCGCTAAAGGGAACCATGTGTAGATGCGAAGCAGCGGGCGCTAACGCTTACACTGGCGGCGGCGTTGACGCTGGCGATCATCGCAGCGTTGCACAGGAGAGAAACCTGGGGGGGCGCAAAGCACGCAGTGATGGACGGGTGTTTCCTACTGGAACATCCCAATCGCTGGTAATGGGCAATGAGAGACAGAAGACTCGGACTGCACACAGAGACCCGCAGTCCGCTTTTAGTTAACGCGCACGCTGCGAATTTTTCATCGTTCGACAACGCACAGGAGAAATCTCCCACCGGCACCACCTTGCAGGTCAAGATCCATTGCCATATATATGGGGTGGCCAGTGAACGGTTGTGCAGCGCGAGCAGTCGGTTTTTGCAACCAAGAAACTCGCTAGCAGACGCTGCCTGCGTCAGCGTTGCGTGGCGAGAGAGGGGGGAGCGTAGGAGAGGAGAGAGGGGGGGAGGGGACGCGCATGCGCATTGGGGGGTCTGGTTGCCGCGGGGGGAGGGGATGCCTAGAGGAGAGAGATGTTGGAGGGGACGCGCATGCGCAGTGAGGGTGTAGACGCCGCGGGGAGGGATGCCTAGAGGAGAGAGAGGGGAGGGTAGGAGAGAGAGGGGGAGGGTAGGAGAGAGAGGGGGGGAGGGGACGCGCATGCGCAATGGGTGTGTAAACGCCGCGGGCGGGAGGGATACCTAGAGGAGAGAGAGGGGGAAGCGCAGGAGAGGAGGTGCGTGAGGAGGGTTTGCGCATGTGCAGTAAGGGTGGTCAGGACGCACACCACCAGCACTACCACCGGACGGACGGACGGACGGACGCCGGACGGACACCGGACGGATGGACACCGGACGGACGGACACCGGACGCACGTGAGCATGAGACATTAAAGGCTTTCGCCTTAATAAATATCAGGGTCCTGGCAGAAAGCGATCCCAAGCATTCTGCGTGGCAATCAAGTGTTCTGCCACAGAGCCACGCCAGGTCCGGAACTGCTCTGGAAAGAGACTCTATGGAGGTGTAATGTTGGTGAAAAGTCAATTGTGGTAAATTTATGAACATTACATATGTGCTCTTGTGATACAAGCATCGCGTCGGGTTAATATTAACTGTAATTAATTGCCAACCAGTGAAGTTGTTCTATGTAGCATTATTCAGGCTTACCATCCTCGCAAGCAGAAGCGTTATATATCAGCTCACTGATTCTGGTGTTGGTAATACCCATCTTGCTGTTGGCATCGTTACGCAACGTTAAACAACAGGTTATATAAAACATATGCGACTGTTCAACATATGTCTGTGCCTACAATATTTTTACATATCTTTAGCGTCATGTTGTAACGTCTCACTCAATGAAAATGCCCCCCACCTCCCCGAAGGGAATCGTGAGGAAATGCGAATGCATTTTGCGCGCGCTTCGCTCCATTTATATATGGTGGTTGTGGTTCGAAGAAGGAAAAGGCGCCTAATTTCTGCAGCCCGGTCGGGAGCACGGCGCAGCGCCTGCTTTTCTTTTTTTGTTTTTTTTATCGCGGGAGCTCCGCCGAGCTCCCGCGATGCGAGCGCCCTGACGCACCAGAGCGCGCTCCTCCTCTCCACTCACTCTCCGCTACTCTGCCCGCACCACCTGCTCCGGTTGCTAGGGGGAAGATAAGCGCGCGCGCCCGCAGCTGTTGCTATGGGAGAGGGAGTCAGAGCGGAGAGATAACACCTGCCGCGGACAACGCCAACGCCGCACAACGCCGGATGCCTTACATAGCCCGACTAAGAAATGCATTCGCATTTAAAAATTACACCACAGTAGCCTTCTCTCCGCATGCTTCGCATAACATCAACTCCTATGGTACGTGGGATCTGCCGCGTTTTTGCGAGCTCCACTGACCAGCTATCACATTCCAATCTGCCATGCAGGCTCGCATCCAGTAACTTTTTCGAAGGCGGGGGGGGGCACCAGTTGAAGGCATTGAAAGACCCGTATTTTCATCATTTACAAAAAACACTCCCCTCCATCCGAATTCCGGGGAAAGGGGGGGTCCGGGCCGCTAGTGCACCCCCGTCTGGCTGCGGGCCTGCTCCAGGATGTGATGTACTAACACGAATCGTAAAATATATACTTCTGATAACAAAACCTACTTTTTAAATGCGAAGCATTTCTTAGCGAACTTCGGCGACCTTGAGCGTATCTATCTATCTATCTATCTATCTATCTATCTATCTATCTATCTATCTATCTATCTATCTATCTATCTATCTATCTATCTATCTAGCCGCCTACGACTTTGTGCTCTCCTGACCGAAGAGTTAATGGGATTTATACCAAAATTGGTATGGAATAACATGACTGTATGCGAAACAGGACTGACTGGTCAGATCATGAAAATCATGACTAACTTGTCATGAAAACTATGAATTACACGCCGTTGCCATAGTGCTCCTGAGGCCGTTTTCTTAACTTGATATATCCAAAAAATCGTACGATGAGACATTTCTGCATGACCAACATAAATGACAGGTGGTAATGTGAAAATCATGAGCTGCATGTAATGCATAACATGATGTACGTGCCGCGCTCATATGGCGCTGACGGCCGTTTCGCTAGCTTGATATACACCAAATTTGGTATTGCGTGGCGTGATTGTATGACGAAGATAAATGACAAGTGGTAATATGAAAATCATGACATGTCATGTGCAACATGACTTGCATGCCACGCTCATGACGCTCTTGTGGCCGTTTCGCCAGCTTGATATACACCAAATTTTAAGGTGAAAGCCTTTACTGTCTCCTGCTCACGTCCGTCCGTCCGTCCGTCCGTCCGTCCCTCCAGCCGTGCCCTGGCACATTGCCAGGTGGGCGCCGGGGCGCGCAAACGGACGCCGGTCGCGTTGGATTCTACAGCACTCGCGCTTTGCTTGCGTAGCGTTCCTCTGCCCAGCGTGTCTAATCATGCAAGGAGGGAGACGCGCGCATCACGTTTCATTCCGACCGACCTCGTCTCAGTGGGCACAGGCGTTCGAGGAACACACTTTGGAATTGATAAAGTGTCCGTCACTTTAAATGCCGGAACGTGGATGGCGTCTGCGCGATGCGCAGAGCGCGAGAATACGAACGCATGCGAAACGGAGGCAGATTGGTCTCGCGTCTCGCTGCGATTCGAGGTAAAAGCGAACATAAGTGGCAGGTGGTAACTTGAAAATCTTGGCATGCATGTCATCTACAAAGCTATTTACAAGCCACGCTCATGGTGCGCTTGCGTCCAGTTCGATAGCTTGATATACACCAAAATTGGTATTGCAAGATGTGACGATATATCGAACATAAGTGGCAGGTGGTAACATGAAAATCTTACATGCATGTTATCTACAAAGCCATTTACAAGCCACGCTCGTGGTGAGCTTGCGTCCAGTTCGCTAGCTTGATATACACCGAAATTTGTATTGCGCGACGTGACCGTATGACGAACACAAATGACAGGTCCTAACATGTAAATCATGACATGCATATTATGTACAGAATGATTTGCCCCTTGCTGGCTGCTTCGCATCACATCGATTCCCACAGTGCGTGGGATCTGCCGGTTTTTTTAACAACATACTGATGAACTGTCGTTGATATTATGGTTGCAAAGAAAGTGCATTTTTTGTTTCTTCAACTAGCTGTCGCCCCTGAGTTGTAACAAAGAAAATAGAACGCTGTTTTATTAGCTCCAGATATGCGAATCGGTTTTGGCACATCCTTCAATGAACTCTAAAAAATGATTTTGCCATTAATTCACATACTACACGTTACCTTCTCCCAACGTATTTTGATGAAGTGCCCGTTGATATGTTTTCCCTACGGGAATACACAGTTTGCGGGAAACGCACATGCAAGGTCATAAATAATAACCAACCATGGCTTCAAATATGCATTTTATTCCTATGTCAATTCATCTCAAGGGCATTTATGAAGAAGTTATGAGGAACACCAGAGTGGCACCCAATCTTGATGAGGGGCTCATCCTTACCAGCCTCTTTGTGCGACATATTTCGAAGAACTTTTCCTGTTTTTATGGACTTGCAAACTGTATGTATGTTACCATTTGAATGCTTCTCTTGCAGTGTTTGTGCGATTATTGTCGTTGAGTGAATGCAACAGTACCTCACACCGTTTATGGTAACTTAAAATACGCATTGTAATAAATACGACCAAAAAAAAAAAAACAAGTGTTCTGATAGCCGAGTACCCGTGTTCCCACGTATGCGAACCCGTGGGAACACGGGATCGCATCCCCCCCCTCGCAAAGAAATCTTTTTCACCAAGAATTGTTCTTTTCTTGTATTTTATTTGTTTCTCTCACTTTGCATTTGTTCTCTCGCCCATGAGGTAATTTCATCTCGCACCCTAGAAATCTGCGTATTCTGGGAGCGAAGCAGAAGATGGAGAAAACGACGACGATGTTGAGCGCGTTACAATTCATGGTGTTCATCATTTGTGTTTCCGACAGACAAATTACGGCGAGCATCAACAGCTCCGCTGTTAAAAAAAATGGTTGGGGGTATCTTGCAAACCGAGCACCTTCCAATAATTCTTGAGTTGTTTCAAAGTACGTAGAATCAAATAGACGAATAAAAAATCGGCATTTTTGTATCGTTTAAGGCCAAAAATCGCTAGGGAAAGGTTTCACATCCCTAATGTTCAGGAAATAGACTTATCCGACAAGGTATCTTATGCGAGAGTTTATGGTGTCTATACGACTACCGAATGTAATTTGCCTATTAACAAGAACGCTTACAAAATCAAAAGTGGGAGACAAAGAAAACAGAATAAACATAGCCATTTCGGTGCTTTCTAGGAACGAAGAGAAAGTGTGCTTATGAGACGGTGTCAGAGATGCTGGCCGGACATAGTATCCTCTGACTGCAGACAGTGGAGACAGAAAAACAGGCAGGAATACAGTAATAAGTAATGTTCACGAGGACGGAAATCCAAATTGATATTTGTCACGTGTATCTGTAATTACCCATGCCAGAACATCCGTATCTACGCCTACGATTTTCCTTTCTTCCCACAATTTTATTCTGTTTCTTGGGCTGTGTCGCACCGCCTTTAGGACTTTATGATGAAGTTTCTTCTTCCCCTCTTCATTGCATTGGCCCGTTGGTCTTTCTCGTAGGCTCTGCAAAACCTTCTTCAGGCAAACCATTCAACTAGCTCAGCTTACCGCGTAATTCCTTTAGCACTCTACGCAATTCTGAGAGATCACCGGAATCGTCATAGCTACATTATGTTGCCTGCTTCAGCTGTATTTGTTTATTTCATTCCGAAATGAAATATCTGATATTTCACACTGATGTTTTCATGGGCCCTAACGCTGCGCATAACGTATCTTTCAGTGAACACTCCTGACTCCCTTGCCGCATTCGATGCTGCAGGGGGAGTTGGTGACAGCTGCATAGCCATTCTCTCCACTTAGAATGGTGCTTTCAACCTGAGCTAACCTCGAGGTTATGGACGCCGCGCTATAAAATAAACTCACAGAATGCCTAGAATTAATATGCTTCAAGTTCAGTGCCCCCTTTTCACCCATTATTATTTCTTGACTCAAAACCCCACAAAGAGAGCACCTTCACTATACCGTAGTTCAAGATTGCGTAGCACAGGCGGGGGCTACCCTGAGTGGCTGACAAGTGAGTCAGACTTGTCTCTTTCGAAATGTTTGCGACTTCACGCCAGCACACTCTTTCGACGTGGCTTAACCGGGAATCGGTTAAACCTTGAAGTTCGGCACGAGGCTTGGGCCAATGCTGCTACGCAATGTGCGCGGGATATTCGGAGTACTGGAACGGAAACTCAATTTTCTAGAGAGGCGGCCGCGCGGCAACAAGTTCTTTAGAAGCCTCTCCGACTCAACTCCATCCGGCAACCCTGTGTGTAGAGAAGTGCGACCAGTGAAGCAACACGCGGTCCTTTCAGGGCATCAGAGTTTGAGAAATTTGCTATTCTTTGGTGAAGCTACTGCTTGAGGGGGTGTTAGAGTAACATGCAAAAATACATCATTCAAGCAAAGCAGCTGGCTGGTATAGGATTCCGGACGCGATAATGAAACTGGCAATTTTAGATGTGAAGCATCTTATGGCGAAGCTTAATCCGGTGGTGGTGGTGGTGGTGGTGGTGGTGGTGGTGGTGTGCCGCGTGCCCACCCTTACTGCGCATGCGCAAACAGTTAAAGAAAAAATAAAAATAAAAAACCTCCTCTACTCCTCTCTCTCCTCTAGGCATCCCTCCCCACGGCAACCACACCCTCACTGCGCATGCGCCTCCCTTCCTCTCTCCCCTCTTACACTCCCCCCCCTCTCTCCATCCCTGCCCGCGGCGTCTAACTCCCCCCTGCGCATGCGCGTCCCCCCCTCTCTCTCCTCTCCTACGCTCCCCCCCCTCTCTCCTCTACGCATCCCTGCCCACGGCGTTCACATTCCCACTGCGCATGCGTGTCACCCCCCTCTCTCTCCTCTCCGCTTCCCCCTCTCTCGCCTCGCGACGCCGACGCAGGCAGCGTCTGCTAGCGAGTTTCTTGGTTGAAAAAACCGACTGCTCGCGCTGCACAACCGTTCACTGGCCATCCCGTATATATGGCAATGGATCTTGACCTCCAAGGTGGTGCCGGTGGGAGATTTCTCCTGTGCGTTGTTGAACAATAAAAATTCGCAGCGTGCGCGTTAACTAAAAGCTGAGTGCGGGTCTCTGTGTCCAGTCGGAGTCTTCTGTCTCTCATTGCCCATTAGCACCGATTGGCATGTTCCAGTAGGAAACAGTGCTCCATCCCTGCCTGCTTTGCGCCTCCCCAGTTTTCTCTCCTGCGCAACGCTGCGATGAGCGCCAGCGTCAACGCCGCCGCCAGTGTAAGCGTTAGCGCCCGCTGCTTCACATCTACACATGGTCCCCTTTAGCGGGAGATGGTGTAATTTTTTTAATATATATCAAATTCGTAACATTACGTCAACGTGAGATGTCGACTGAAGTGTGGATTGTGACAATTTCGCTTCTTTCATTGCACGTCTGGTAATCGTCACGACAGGGACGTGCGTAGAAACCCCAATCGAATTTCAATTATGGCAACTGATGCTCTAAGTCCGGTAAACGAGGAGTTACGGGAACACGCGGTTGTTCCAGCTCACACACACACACACACACACACACACACACACACACATATATATATATATATATATATATATACAAAGGAAGGAATTGTAAACTTAAGGGCTCGTTTGCTTTGTTAAACACAGTATTAATGAGAACTAACAGACAAAGATGCCAAGGAAAGTATAGGGGAAGCTATTAGAAGTAATTGTAACGTAAATGTGAAGAAATGAAAGTGGACGAAAAGGTAACTTGCCACCGGCAGAATCCGAACCTGCGACCTTCGAATAACGCGTCCGATGCTCTACCACTGAGCTACGGTGGCGGTCACCTCCCCGTCCACTTTATGGGGTATATATGTGTACTTAAACGTGGGAGCGTCAGTCAGCGCCGCCTGTTGCCATTACGGCGAGTGTGGAACACTCTTTTTTTGCCTGTAGGCGTCACGTAGTACGTGATCTTATTACGAGAGGGATTACTAGTCAGCTGCCCTCTCGTAATAAGATCACGTACTACGTGACGCCTACAGGCAAAAAAAGAGTGTTCCACACTCGCCGTAATGGCAACAGGCGGCGCTGACTGACGCTCCCACGTTTAAGTACACATATATACCCCATAAATTGGACGGGGGAGGTGACCGCCACCGTAGCTCAGTGGTAGAGCATCGGACGCGTTATTCGAAGGTCGCAGGTTCGGATCCTGCCGGTGGCAAGTTACCTTTTTCGTCCACTTTCATTTCTTCACATTTACGTTACAATTACTTCTAATAGCTTCCCCTATACTTTCCTTGGCATCTTTGTCTGTTAGTTCTCATTAATACTGTGTTTAACAAAGCAAACGAGCCCTTAAGTTTACAATTCCTTCCTTCATTCATAACGAGGGTCTCGTTCTGGCAGACTTGATGCCTTCAGGTGGTATGCGAGGGATTACTAGTCAGCTGCCCCTCTCGTAATAAGATCACGTACTACGTGACGCCTACAGGCAAAAAAGAGTGTTCCACACTCGCCGTAATGGCAACAGGCGGCGCTGACTGACGCTCCCACGTTTAAGTACACATATATACCCCATAAAGTGGACGGGGAGGTGACCGCCACCGTAGCTCAGTGGTAGAGCATCGGACGCGTTATTCGAAGGTCGCAGGTTCGGATCCTGCCGGTGGCAAGTTACCTTTTCGTCCACTTTCATTTCTTCACATTTACGTTACAATTACTTCTAATAGCTTCCCCTATACTTTCCTTGGCATCTTTGTCTGTTAGTTCTCATTAATACTGTGTTTAACAAAGCAAACGAGCCCTTAAGTTTACAATTCCTTCCTTCATTCATAACGAGGGTCTCGTTCTGGCAGACTTGATGCCTTCAGGTGGTATGCGAGGGATTACTAGTCAGCTGCCCTCTCGTAATAAGATCACGTACTACGTGACGCCTACAGGCAAAAAAGAGTGTTCCACACTCGCCGTAATGGCAACAGGCGGCGCTGACTGACGCTCCCACGTTTAAGTACACATATAAACCCTTTAAAGTGGACGGGGAGGTGACCGCCACCGCAGCTCAGTGGTAGAGCATCGGACGCGTTATTCGAAGGTCGCAGGTTCGGATCCTGCCGGTGGCAAGTTACCTTTTCGTCCACTTTCATTTCTTCACATTTACGTTACAATTACTTCTAATAGCTTCCCCTATACTTTCCTTGGCATCTTTGTCTGTTAGTTCTCATTAATACTGTGTTTAACAAAGCAAACGAGCCCTTAAGTTTACAATTCCTTCCTTCATTCATAACGAGGGTCTCGTTCTGGCAGACTTGATGCCTTCAGGTGGTATGCGAGGGATTACTAGTCAGCTGCCCTCTCGTAATAAGATCACGTACTACGTGACGCCTACAGGCAAAAAAGAGTGTTCCACACTCGCCGTAATGGCAACAGGCGGCGCTGACTGACGCTCCCACGTTTAAGTACACATATATACCCCATAAAGTGGACGGGGAGGTGACCGCCACCGTAGCTCAGTGGTAGAGCATCGGACGCGTTATTCGAAGGTCGCAGGTTCGGATCCTGCCGGTGGCAAGTTACCTTTTCGTCCACTTTCATTTCTTCACATTTACGTTACAATTACTTCTAATAGCTTCCCCTATACTTTCCTTGGCATCTTTGTCTGTTAGTTCTCATTAATACTGTGTTTAACAAAGCAAACGAGCCCTTAAGTTTACAATTCCTTCCTTCATTCATAACGAGGGTCTCGTTCTGGCAGACTTGATGCCTTCAGGTGGTATGCGAGGGATTACTAGTGAGCTGCCCTCTCGTAATAAGATCACGTACTACGTGACGCCTACAGGCAAAAAAGAGTGTTCCACACTCGCCGTAATGGCAACAGGCGGCGCTGACTGACGCTCCCACGTTTAAGTACACATATATACCCCATAAATTGGACGGGGAGGTGACCGCCACCGTAGCTCAGTGGTAGAGCATCGGACGCGTTATTCGAAGGTCGCAGGTTCGGATCCTGCCGGTGGCAAGTTACCTTTTCGTCCACTTTCATTTCTTCACATTTACGTTACAATTACTTCTAATAGCTTCCCCCTATACTTTCCTTGGCATCTTTGTCTGTTAGTTCTCATTAATACTGTGTTTAACAAAGCAAACGAGCCCTTAAGTTTACAATTCCTTCCTTCATTCATAACGAGGGTCTCGTTCTGGCAGACTTGATGCCTTCAGGTGGTATGCGAGGGATTACTAGTCAGCTGCCCTCTCGTAATAAGATCACGTACTACGTGACGCCTACAGGCAAAAAAAGAGTGTTCCACACTCGCCGTAATGGCAACAGGCGGCGCTGACTGACGCTCCCACGTTTAAGTACACATATATACCCCATAAAGTGGACGGGGGAGGTGACCGCCACCGTAGCTCAGTGGTAGAGCATCGGACGCGTTATTCGAAGGTCGCAGGTTCGGATCCTGCCGGTGGCAAGTTACCTTTTCGTCCACTTTCATTTCTTCACATTTACGTTACAATTACTTCTAATAGCTTCCCCTATACTTTCCTTGGCATCTTCGTCTGTTAGTTCTCATTAATACTGTGTTTAACAAAGCAAACGAGCCCTTAAGTTTACAATTCCTTCCTTCATTCATAACGAGGGTCTCGTTCTGGCAGACTTGATGCCTTCAGGTGGTATGCGAGGGATTACTAGTCAGCTGCCCTCTCGTAATAAGATCACGTACTACGTGACGCCTACAGGCAAAAAAGAGTGTTCCACACTCGCCGTAATGGCAACAGGCGGCGCTGACTGACGCTCCCACGTTTAAGTACACATATATACCCCATAAAGTGGACGGGGAGGTGACCGCCACCGTAGCTCAGTGGTAGAGCATCGGACGCGTTATTCGAAGGTCGCAGGTTCGGATCCTGCCGGTGGCAAGTTACCTTTTCGTCCACTTTCATTTCTTCACATTTACGTTACAATTACTTCTAATAGCTTCCCCTATACTTTCCTTGGCATCTTTGTCTGTTAGTTGTCAATAATACTGTGTTTAACAAAGCAAACGAGCCCTTAAGTTTACAATTCCTTCCTTCATTCATAACGAGGGTCTCGTTCTGGCATACTTGATGCCTTCAGGTGGTATGCGAGGGATTACTAGTCAGCTGCCCTCTCGTAATAAGATCACGTACTACGTGACGCCTACAGGCAAAAAAGAGTGTTCCACACTCGCCGTAATGGCAACAGGCGGCGCTGACTGACGCTCCCACGTTTAAGTACACATATATACCCCATAAAGTGGACGGGGAGGTGACCGCCACCGTAGCTCAGTGGTAGAGCATCGGACGCGTTATTCGAAGGTCGCAGGTTCGGATCCTGCCGGTGGCAAGTTACCTTTTCGTCCACTTTCATTTCTTCACATTTACGTTACAATTACTTCTAATAGCTTCCCCTATACTTTCCTTGGCATCTTTGTCTGTTAGTTCTCATTAATACTGTGTTTAACAAAGCAAACGAGCCCTTAAGTTTACAATTCCTTCCTTCATTCATAACGAGGGTCTCGTTCTGGCATACTTGATGCCTTCAGGTGGTATGCGAGGGATTACTAGTCAGCTGCCCTCTCGTAATAAGATCACGTACTACGTGACGCCTACAGGCAAAAAAGAGTGTTCCACACTCGCCGTAATGGCAACAGGCGGCGCTGACTGACGCTCCCACGTTTAAGTACACATATATACCCCATAAAGTGGACGGGGAGGTGACCGCCACCGTAGCTCAGTGGTAGAGCATCGGACGCGTTATTCGAAGGTCGCAGGTTCGGATCCTGCCGGTGGCAAGTTACCTTTTTCGTCCACTTTCATTTCTTCACATTTACGTTACAATTACTTCTAATAGCTTCCCCTATACTTTCCTTGGCATCTTTGTCTGTTAGTTCTCATATATATATATATATATATATATATATATATATATGTGTGATGTGTGTGTGTGTGTGTGTGTGTGTGTGTGTAAGGAGCACTACGGCCATGACGTGTTAATCATACCTTCCATGTTAGGTTATTCATGATTTTCATGATATGACCAGTCAATCATGTTGGTCATACTGTCATGGTATGCCATACCAATTTCGGTACAAATCCGATTAACGATACGGTCTGGAAAGCACAGTCATAGGCGGATAGATAGATAGATAGATAGATAGATAGATAGATAGATAGATAGATAGATAGATACACTCAAAGTCGCCGAAGTTCGCTAAGAAATGCTTCGCGTTTCATAAATGTAAGAACTACAGCACACAAAATTTGATAGCACGTGCGATATGAACTAAACGGCAGGCTAGCATTTATAGCATAGATTGAAGCGTGGAATTGGGACAGGAACCAAAGACAATCTTGGCTACACTCAACGAAAAAAAGTCATTTGAGTATATTTAGAGAGTTCTGGCTTGCCAAATATATGGCTCTCTTGAAAGAGGCACGTAAACTCCTTTTGGGTTTCATTATACCCTATTCTGAGAGTCGTGTAGGTACCCACAAGAGAGGAAACGTGCCCCTTCAAGGGGAGCCATTGCGTGGCAAGTCAGGCCTACGCGAAAGGAGTCACAAAAGCTATTTTTTAATTCGAGGCATTTCTTTGCGTACTGCAGGCACTTTCAGCGTTTCTATCTATCTATCTATCTATCTATCTATCTATCTATCTATCTATCTATCTATCTATCTATCTATCTATCTATCTATCTATCTATCTATCTATCTATCTATCTATCTATCTATCTATCTATCTATCTATCTATCTATCTATCTATCTATCTAGCCGCCTACGTCTGGGGGCTCTCGTGATCGCCCCCCTTAATTTCCGGCAAACCAAAATTGGTATGGGAGGGTAAGATGGCTTGACGAATATGACTCGCTGGTCACGACATGAATAATGTGATAATGCCGTCGCGTGCGTCGTCGAACCCTTTCCGCTAGACACGTGTGGAGCATACCCGTATACCAGGGGCCACGGTATGCGGGTGACAGTTTGTATCTACCCAGGCGCAGCGGGAACAGACATTGGTATTTTTAACGCGAGAGCGTTCAGAAAAAGGTGACATGGGCAGCGTTGACCCAACGAATGCAAAAAATAGGTGTCAGGGCCCAGCAGGAATCAAACCTCAGCATTCTGCATGGTAGTCAAGTATTAAGGCGAAAACCTTTAATGTCTCATGCTCACGTCCGTCCGGCGTCCGGTGTCCGTCCGTCCGGTGTCCGTCCGGATGTCCGGATGTCCATCCATCCGGATATCCGTCTGTCCATCCGTCCGTCCGGATGTCCGTCTGTCCGTTCGTCATTCCGGATGTCCTTCCGTCCGTCCGTCCGTCCGTCCATCCGGATGTCCGTCCGTCCGTCCGTCCGTCCGTCCGGATGTCCGTCTGTCCGTCCGTTCGTCCGGATGTCCGTTCGTCCGTCCGTCCGGATGTCCGTCTGGCCGTCCGTCCGTCCGTCCGGATGTCCGTCTGTCCGTTCGTCTGTCCGGATATCCGTCTGTCCGTCCGTCCGTCCGGATGCCCGTCTGTCCGTCCGTCCGGATGTCCGTCCGTCCGTCCGGATGTCCGTCTGTCCATCCGTCCGTCCGGATATCCGTCTGTCCGTCCGTCCGGATGGATGTCCGTCCGTCCATCCGGTGTCCGTCCGTCTGTCCGTCCGTCTGGTGTCCGTCCGTACGTCCGGAGGTCCGTCTGTCCGTCCGTCTTTCCGTCAGTGGAATGGCCACACGCTTTCGCCGAACACACTTTGGAATGTACAAAGTGTCCAATTTTTATAGCACAGAGCCACGCCAGGTCTCGGAACTGCTTTTGAAATAGACCCTAATTCTCGTGAAACATCCATTGTGTTTGCAGGGCTGGCTCTGCAATTTTATAAATATTACATATGTACTCCTATGATACAGCCGTCACGTCGGGTAAAGGCCAATTGTAGTTAAGCACCATCCACTGAAGTAGATTAATGTAGTACTGTCCAGGGCTACTATTCTTGCGAGCACAAGCGCTACATATCAGCTTACCGCTTCTGGTGTTGCTAATACCCATGTTGCTGTTGGCATCGTTACGCAACTGTAAACAACTGGTTATATAAAACATATGCGAATGTTAAATATATGCTGCGTACATTTTTACATATCTTTAGCGTTATTTTGTAACATATCGCTCAATAAAAAAATTACACCATCTCCCGCTAAAAAGAGCCATGTGTAGATCGAAGCAGCGGGCGCTAACGCTTACACTGGCGGTGGCGTTGACGCTAGCGCTCATGGCGGCGTTGCGCAGGAGAGAAACCTGGGGGAGGCGCAAAGCACGCAGTGGTGGACCGGTGTTTCCTACTTGAACATGCCGACCGCTGCTAATGGGCAATGAGAGACAGACGACTCCGACTGGACACAGAGACCCGCAGTCCGCTTTTAGTTAACGCGCACGCTGCGAATTTTTATTCTTCAACAACGCACAGGAGAAATCTCCCACCGGCAGTACATTGCAAATCAAGATCCAGTGCCTATATATACGAGGTGGCCGGTGAACGGTTGTGCAGCGCGAGCAGTCGGTTTTTAAATGCGAAGCATTTCTTGGCGAACTTCGGCAACTTTGAGCGTATCTATCTATCTATCTATCTATCTATCTATCTATCTATCTATCTATCTATCTATCTATCTATCTATCTATCTATCTATCTATCTATCTATCTATCTATCTATCTATCTATCTATCTATCTGTCTGTCTGTCTGTCTATCTGTCTGTCTATCTAGCCGCCTACGACCTTGTGCTCTGCTGGCCGTATCGTTAATGCGATTTATACCAAATTTGGTATGGCATAAAATGGCTGTATGACAAACATGAATGATAGGTCATATCATGAAAATCATGACTAACATGTCATGAACAGTATGATTTACACGCCATGGCCATTGTGTTCCTGGGACCGTTTTCTTAACTTGATATATCCAAACGTTGGTGCGATGAGCAATTTCAGCATGACCAACTTAAATGACAGGTGCTAATATGAAAATCATGACCTGCATCTCATGTACAGCATGATTTACATGCCACGCTCATGGCGCACTGACGGCCGTTTTCTTA
Source organism: Rhipicephalus appendiculatus (assembly GCA_030522465.1). Lineage (NCBI taxonomy): Eukaryota > Metazoa > Arthropoda > Arachnida > Ixodida > Ixodidae > Rhipicephalus > Rhipicephalus appendiculatus. The sequence continues at coordinate 52,878 of JALIZH010012111.1, read as the reverse complement.
ACTTGATATATGCAAACGTTGGTACGATGAGACATTTCAGCATGACCAACTTAAATGACAGGTGGTAATATGAAAATCATGACCTGCATCTCATGTAGAACATGACTTGCATGCCACGCTCATAGCGCGCTCGCGGCCGATTCGTTAGCTTGAGATACACCAAATTTGGTATTGAGTGTCATGACTGTATGACGAACATAAATGACAAGTGGTAATACGGAAATCATGACTTGTCATGAGCAACATGCATTGCATGCCATGCTCATGGTACTCCCTTGGCTGCTTCGCTAGCTTGATATACACCAAATTTGGTAATGAGTGACGTGATTGTATGACGAGCATAAATGACAAGTGGTAATATGGAAATCACGAATTTCATGTGCAGCATGCCATTCGTGATTTCCATATTCCACGTTCCATATTACCACGTTCATGACACTCTCGTGGCCGTTTCGCTAGCTTTATATACACCAAATTTTTAAGGCGAAATCATTTAATGTCTCATGCTCACGTCCGTACATCCATCCGGTCGTCCGGTCGTCCGTCCGTCCGTCCCTGCAGCCGTGCCCTGGCACTGTGCCAGGCAGGCGCCGGGGCGCGCAAACAGACGCCGGTCGCGTTCGACTCTACAGCGCTCACGCTTTGCTTGATGCGTCGCTGTGCCCAGCGTCTCTAATCATGCGAGGAGGGAGACACGCGAATACGTTCCATTCTGACCGAGCCCGTCTCAGCGGGCACAGGAGTTCGAGGAACACACTTTGAAATTGACAAAGCGTCCGTCAATTTAAACGCTGGAACGCAGATGGCGTCTGCACGTTTCGCAAAGCGCGAGAATACGAACGCATGCGAAACGGAGGCAGATTGGTCTCATGTCTCCCTGTGATCCGAGGTAAAAAATTAAGCGAAAATAACCCCCGTATTCAGAAACGCTCCTTCACTTGAACTTGACTTGCCACCGCCTTCAATGCAGCACAAATGTGTTTCAAACGCACTGTTCTTAGGCGGTGCCAAGGCAGCAAAAACGCGTTTCAAACGCGCTGCCTTGATGCAGTGGCAAGTCAAGTTCAAGTCAAGGAGCGTTTCTGAATACGGCGGTAAGTGGCAGGTGGTAACATGAAAATCTTGGTATGCATGTCATCTACAATATCGTTGACATGCCATACCAACGCCTCCTAGAAAAAGCTATTCCTCGGACGTCGCTAGCTTTGCCATTAGAGGAACGATGCCGCGCGCTTCGAGTGGGCGCCGTGTGGTGGTGCTAGCAACTGTACCGCCCGAACCGGTGAAAGCGATGGTGTTGGCAACCTTGCGTCGGCGGAACGGCACATCTGGCTGCTTTGTGCAGGCGTTTGATTGCCCGTTCGTAACGTGAGCCGGAGGAGCGCTAGTCTAACAAATGCCAGTCATTTCCTTACAGAAAGTTTGGCTGGAGTTCAAGAAGTTTTCGCAACAGATGTTTCCTTTCAAGCAGCTTTGCGGCAGCGTTCCTGCTGGTTACTGCTTACTGCGCACGATTCGCCTCGAGATGTTGGAGTGGCGCCCTCTCGCGTGTGACGTCAGGGAGAGGACTGACGTCAGGGAGGTGGAAATTGAAAAAATGCGCGATAGAGATCACACGAGCCGTTAGTATCGAGGTAAAGCATTAAGTGGAGCATCACGATCAAAGCATTTGGTCTTCGCATGGCGCTAACATAGCACCACACTAACCCAGGCACTTCAATGCACCTCATATACACGCGGGCGTCTTAGGTTCACCGCCGCGTGACACTGTAGCTGGGTAAAGCAGAAGCGGGTCATTTACACCATCGGCTTAGTGCTACCCTACTGAGTGCTTTGGATTTTTGCTCAATCGATGCGATATCGCCGAAGGCACTGCCGTTTGAAACGATTTCCTTGCCGTGTCCCCCCGATGTGAAGCAATCAAGAGCCCTTCGCTTTTCGCTATTGGCTTTTTCATCCGCTGCCACGTGCACGAATTCGATGATGCAAAAGTCACACAGGTACATCGCCGCGTTACGCAACTTTTTGTGTGTTCATAACTCTCGCTCCGCCGGTATTGATGTCGATGCCTGGAGATAAAAGATTTCATGCGTGTTGCCTGCGGTCGCCGATGGGCGACATGATCCGTATAGTTACAGTACTACATGCTCCTGCTCCTCTCGTGCGTGTACATCCGACCTGCCATGAAGCAATCCAGCACGCCCTGTTACGCCACCCTTCTGTGCACGCTGGGTTTCACGTGGCTATCACCACGTGCCCCTTATGTGCTGCTATTCGGCTTAGTTGGAACAAATTGATGTTAACGGTTTTCGCTCAAGCATCACACAGACAAAGAATGGATACACATGGACGAGCGCTCGTCCGTGTGTATTTCTCCTTCGTATGCATGTACTTGCGCGGAAAGCCCTTATGTACTTCTTTGATCTTCCGGCGATATAGTCGAATTTATAGAGCCACAGTCGCGCTTGATGCCAGCGTGGCCGCCTGAATGCATTCAGGTGCTGCGCTGAAAGCACTTTTCCCTAAAGAAACCGTGAGCAACAGAAATTCATCGGACCCGCTCATTCTCCTCGAATCTCGACTTGTAACACGAAAGTGTTTTATTGAGGGGTCCACAAAGACATCACTGACATTATTTCCGTCACAGAAGTGTCGTTGGTGAAATGCACACGAACCGATGAGAAATTAAAACCCGAAGAAAAAACCGCCAGGCCTGCGCGGAACTCGCAGCACAGCCACAGCGAAAGCTGAGAGAGCGGCCTTTCTATAGCCTTTTTTAAACATTCTTGCGGCAACTACAACAACCGCACTTGCATGGTACCCACCACGCCATAAATCATCATAATTTTTGTGTAGTGGGGAAGCGCCTACTATGTCATTATTCGTCATTCTTCAGAAAAGCGCGGTACCCGCTACACTCTTGTAACGCATTATGTGCACTTTGTTGATGCTGTGGCTGACGACGATGAAGAATTTTGCCTGAGGCTTTTGTAATGGGTTGGAGCATTGAACGACTGACTCGTTACGCAATTCGCATTGTGTGACGCCTGGTTCGTACTTTACTGTTCTAAAGCGCTTAACAACACACGTTAACGCGATTACTTACCCGACATGAAGCCTGCATAGGGTCTGTTTGCACAGCAGTTTCAAGCAGCGGCGTAGCTCTGTGTTAGGGGTGCTGGGCTGCCACGCAGAAGACTCGGTTCAATTCACTACGGTAGTTTCAGCACCGGTCATAAGTGTTTTTTATTTATTTAGTTTTTTTTCTTATTTCGTGCGATATTGGTTACGGACACCAGCGGCGGCGGCAGCGGCGGCGGCAGCGGCGGCGGAAAACTACGGCGCAGAAACGAGCCTTGTTGTGATCTCATAACAGCTTTCACCGTAAAAATTCTTTGGTTTCGGTGACCTGGTAATCAAACACCTGATCTCTCGGTGCGCCACGTCAGCAGCCCGACGCCCTAGGCACTGCGCCACCAATCGAAATGCACAAGACTTTACAAGCGCGGTTTGTATCTCTCACACCTATTTCTCACAGTGGTCTTTGTGAGGCGGCGTTTGCGCCTATAGAAGCGGTAAAGTGACATACTGCATCATGACAATAACGAGTGCCGACAGGGATCAATCACTACGGTAGTTTCAGGACCATGCAGGCTTTCAAAGAATATTGTAGGAAACGCTGCGGTCGGTGAAATTCGCCGCGTGCGATGATTCAGTTTGCTGACGATACAGTACGTTGTTTGTCTTTCCTGTAGTGTTAGCGTAACGACTCATCGTCAAAGTTATGCAGTTTACTCATGCACCAAAGGTGTTTTAAAGTGAAAGCCTTTAATGTCTCATACTCAAGTCCGTCGGCCCCCTTCGTCCGTGCCCTGGAACGGTGCCGGCTGTGGCCTCTCCCCCTCACAATCTTTTAGCAATCAAACGCCAAGGGGTGCACCCTATTAGTGCACGCCTTGGCGTTTGTCACGTCAGATGACGACGCTTTGAATCACTGCATATTGAGTAGCATTGTTCATTACGCGCTGTTTGATGCAACCTTTGCGCTGGTGTCACCGTATGCTATGTCCGGGTATGTGTTAACCAGTTTAGTTACCACGAAGGTTAACTCAATATTTTCACGGGGTCGTGACGTGCAACAAGCCTCAGTCGGCTTGGTCAAGACTAAAATTTTATTTGGGCGAACTTGTCCCCGCAAAACTAAAAAGGCAAGGAACATGTAATTTACGCTGTACACTGATAGCGGCGAACAGGGCGTCGGCTGTTGCTAATCTGGCAATCGGCAGAACATGTCGTCGTTTATGCAGTAGCCACCGAACATACCAGTGTTATTGCTGGTGCTCGCGTAAGTTCTCGAATACACTTGGTTATTGGTGTCCCGCGCGCAATCTTGACAAAATGATCTACAACAATCGCAAAGCTTCTCAAACACTGTGGCGTGGTCTCCTCCGAGGGCTGCTAACAGTCTTTTCGGGTGAAACTTGAGACAACAAAATAGCCTAAACACACGCGGCCATATGGGACGTTAGAAGTCGGGATGAAAATGTGCCACGACGCGTCAACGTGGATGCATCCACCTGTTTGGCAGCCATAGGACCTATAGCTACCAATCACCAACAGAGATTGTGGAAGCTCTCTTACCGCAACGAAGAAGGAACAGTCAACTCCTACTGTGAAGAGGTGGTTCACTTTTGTGTTATACCGGTTCCTATGACGGACGGATCAACCAGTTTTGCCGACGCAATATCGTTAAACTACTCGCGGAGCCTCTTTCCACTAAAATCGCAGCATAAGTCCCCACAATTCTTTCGGTTCCACTACTTGACGCAACGACGCTATACTTGACACTATACTAAAGTCCAGAAGCGGAATGTGCCGCTATTGCGTCTCGTCGTGCTTCTGTCTTCACGAACGAATCAGTCTTGATTGGAGCAGAGCTATTATCGACGGAGTTTTTCAGTATTTGACGAGATTGATAATATCTCCTTTGTGAGGCACGAGCGCTCCATGTCGGGCAGTTGCATCACCTTAAATGCGCGAACGAAAACTACAGTTGATTCCATCTGCTGTCTCACTTCTGATTTCCGTTTCTCCTCGAATTTTTACGAAAACAACGCGCAATGGCAAGTGTTCCCAAGTGTGTAACTGTATTAGTTCACCGTACCTTTTTGTTTTGAGTTAGATAGCTCTGTAAAGCTTGATTGCGTTTAAGAAAGGAAATGGATTTTCAATATATGTTCGCTCGATGACCTGTATCCAAGCTGCCAGTTTCTGAGACGTCTTCCGCTGTATTTCTTTTTCCAGGGACGGCAGTTAAGTGGTCAAAGCTACGTTCGTCTAGTGTCTTTTACCAAGCGTATTGTTACGATGAAACCGACCTCATCATCATCGAAACTATCTTGTCGTGAAGAGGCAATATAATTTTTAAATGCGAAGCATTTCTTAGCGAACTTCGGCGACTTTGAGCGTATCTATCTAGCTATCTATCTATCTATCTAGCCGCCTACGACTTTGTGCTCTCCTGGCCGTATCGGTAATGGGATTTATACCAAATTTGGTATGGCATAACATGACTGTATGACGAACATAATTGGCTGGTCATATCATGAAAATCATGACTAAATTGTCATAAAAAGTATGATTTACATGCCATGCCCGGAGTGCTCCTGAGGCTGTTTTCTTAACTTCATATATCCAAAAATTGGTACGATGAGACATACCTGCATGACCAACATAAATGACAGGTGGTAATATGCAAATAATGACGTGCATGTCATGAACAACATGATTTACATGCCACGCTCATGGCGCGCTCGCCGCCGTTTCGTTAGCTTGATATACACCAAATTTGGTACTGAGTGACGTGACTGTACGACGAACATAAATGACAAGTGTTAATGAGAACTAACAGACAAAGATGCCAAGGAAAGTATACGGGAAGCTATTAGAATTAATTGTAATATAAATTTGAAGAAAGGAAAGTGGACGAAAAAGATAACTTGCCACCGGCAGGAATCCGAACCTGCGACCTTCGAATAACGCGTCCGATGCTCTACCACTGAGTTACGGTGGCGGTCATCCCTCCGTCCACTTTATAGGGTATATATGTGTACTTAAACGTGGGTGCGTCAGTCAGCGCCACCTGTTTCCATTACGGCGAGTGTGGAACACTCTTTTTTGCCTGTAGGCGTCACGTAGCACGTGATCTTATTACGAGCGGGCAGCTGACTAATAATCCCTCGCATACCACCTGAAGGCATCAAGTCTGCCAGAACGAGACCCTCGTTATGAATGAAGGAAGGAATTGTAAACTTAAGGGCTCGTTTGATTTGTTAAACACAGTATAAATGAGAACTAACAGACAAAGATGCCAAGGAAAGTACAGGGGAAGCTATTAGAAGTATTTGTAACGTAAATGTGAAGAAAGAAAAAGTGGACGAAAAGATAACTTGCCACCGGCAGGAATCCGAACCTGCGTCCTTCGAATAACCCGTCCGAGCATCGGACGCGTTATTCGTAATAAGATCACGTGCTACGTGACGCCTACAGGCAAAAAAGAGTGTTCCACACTCGCCGTAATGGCAACAGGCGGCTCTGACTGACGCTCCCACGTTTCAGCACACATATATACCCTATAAAGTGGACGGAGGGATGACCGCCACCGCAGCTCAGTGGTAGAGCATCGGACGCGTTATTCGAAGGTCGCAGGTTCGGATCCTGCCGGTGGCAAGTTATCTTTTCGTCCACTTTCCTTTCTTCACATTTATATTACAATTAATTCTAATAGCTTCCCCTATACTTTTCCTTGGCATCTTTGTGTGTTAGTTCTCATTAATACTGTGTTTAACAAAGCAAACGAGCCCTTAAGTTTACAATTCTTTCCTTCATAAATGACAAGTGGTAATATGGAAATAATGACATTTCATGTGAGACATGACTTGCATTTCACGCTCATGGCGCGCTCGCGGCCGTTTCGTTAGCTTGATATACACCAAATTTGGTATTGAGTGACATGACTGTATAACGAACATAAGTGGCAGGTGGTAACATGAAAGTCTTGGCGTGCATGTCATCTCCAATGCCATTTACATGCCACGCTATGGTGCGCTTGCGTCCAGTCCGCTAGCTTGATATACACCAAAATTGGCATTGCGTGACGTGACTGTATGACGAACATAAATGACAGGTCCTAACATGTAAAACATGACAGGGAAATTATGTAAAGCATGATTTGCTCCTTCCTGGCTGCTTCGCATTACATTGATTCCCACAGTGCGCATGGGATCTGCCGGCTTTTATCTTTCGCTTCATTACTTAAATGGCTAAGATCACTTACGCAAGTTTAGGGCACTGTGTTACGTTCTTTAGGGGACTCAAAAATGACTGATCCATTTTTTTGAAGTTTTATTATTATTGTTATTATTATTTTTATTGGGAGAGGAAGGTAAAGGTTGAGCACTGCGCTTTAATTGCATGTGGTTTCATGTACACACCACCTGCCCTGGCTTATTTGGGCAGCTTTACCCCTAAACTGTTAATGCGGCAACATTTTTGTTTTATTCTTAATGGAATAATGGAGTCCTGAAGATTTTACGTGCAGGTAATAAGACACACCCCAACCAGCGATTGCGCAATACGTTAAGGCGGAAGCGGTATACATCTCATGAGTCAAGAAATTTTCGTGATTTGGCGAGATCTGACAATACGTCGCGAGGCCTTGTCGGTGGTGAAAAAACCTAACTAATAAATATGTGTCAAAGGAGCCGTGATACTCAAGTGAATGTACAGCCGTCAGCATGCTTAACATGAACGCTTTGCAGCGTGTCCTTAAACGGTTTGATTGACGGCAGCGTCGCGCAGCTTTGGGTTATGGTGCCCAAATGTTACCAAAACATGCCGACATACTATCCAAGCATGCTGAGGTATTATCTCGGCAATAGCGCCCAGCACTTCGTGGTTGGCGTCAGCCAAACCAGACCATGCCACGCGGCGGGGTTTCGTGTTAACCGCGCTGACGACTGTACGTGTGCTAATGGAGTAACGAAAGTCGCAACACCTCAGTGTCACGTGGCGTCATCAACCACTTCACCCTGTGACGATATCATGTCGTCAATGATCTCGAAACTTTGCGACGCCAGGAGTACTTCATGATTTGACGTCACATGACGGCGTCATAACGCGACATCCCTGCTTGGTGTAAGACCGATCCGGGAGCAGTGCATATCAGCGTTAGGTACACAGAGACTTTATGGGGGGAGGGGTGATTATTAATACAATTAAATGAGAAGAAAGAAGAAGAAGAAATATAAGATGGCTTTGTTTTTCTACTCGTGTTAGGCGAATGCATAAAAGACGGTCTTAGTTTTTACCTCTGCGTACCTGGAGCACAGCCTCATCTAATAATTCGATTGAACGCACTACACGTAAAGCTACTCTGTCAGAAAGATCAACAAATGCAAACGTGTTCGTATTTGAGTCAGTCAAAAGCTACTTGTATTTCCCTGTCGTGTACACAACTGAAGTCCAGTTGGTATTTCCTGGTGACGCCCACGCGTTTTTAAGGTATAATTTGTCTCTATAGTACCTGTGTTTATCGGTGATCACTGCACACACAATGACACCACAATCGGCCTTTAAATTTCTGGACATTTCCCAAGTGTTGGTAACTTATGCTAGGGGCTATTGTAATATATTTCACCTGTGATAGGTGGCACCATACCCGTCGGTAAGCTGGATTACTTGAACGGACGGAAAAATGCCCTGCAAGAGCAATAGAATGGCGTGATATTCGTCTTACTAGCCTTCAGTAATTCATTTTGTTAATCCACAAGTTTTGGTGTAGCTTGCAACAACTGATTTATAAACAAAAAAGTCACAGTTTCACCGCAAGGGTGAAGCAGTGAATGCGATAGCAACATATTCTAATGTTAATCGAAGTGAGGCTGGCAGCTAACTCTTTTGGATCCGATCTCACGCAACTCTACAAAATGCTTGTTTAAGAGCATACTGCCGCTCCAGGGATACCGTTCGCACAATGTCCTCGCGCTGAGAGCGGAGCACGTAGGAGCCAGCCGCCCGCTGTCGGCTGCTCAGATTGCGAGCTAACGCGTGCGCGAGCTACGACCGCGCTCGTAAAACCGAAGGTCGCAGTGGCTGCATGAGGGACAACCCCCCCCCCCCTCCCCCTTGCGTCTTCCCGCGCTTGTTAAAGACGCGCGGGGCGTTTCCTCTCCTTGAGCATTCCCCGGCTCGTCGAACAGGCGGGGGGATCTTATCGCATACGCCTCGGAGCGACGGAGATGGGCCGTCTCGTTTGATGTCCGCTTCAGCGGCGTTTGTCGCCCCCGCTTACGCACTGTTACCCGCGGGATATATATACATATACATATACGGGACATGACGGCAAAAATCAGCCGAGAGTGTCCATATAATTGCTATCGCAATAATATACCAATTCTAGGCGTAAGTACTTCGGACACATCAAGTGAAAATTTCTTAGATATTTATTCCCATATTATGACCAACTTATGACGCGTTATAGTGGTTCTCGTTAATTATTAAACCTGCTGTTCAAAGTAAAAGTTAAAAAAATTGCAGTTTACGAAGAGCTTTACGGTGCCAACTATAAAATTCAAACTGAGGAAACCGTTTTTTCCCCGCGAATACGCGTCGATGTCTCGCCTCGAGATGCCTGGATCACTTGGAAATAAGTTGTAACTAAGAAAGACGTAGTTGCAAGAAATTGTCATGCAAATTATTTTAAAACTTTGGCTTCGAGAATTGTCGTTTTAATTTTCATTGAGATCAAGGAGGCAAGGACACAGACAGGCAGGAAGCAACGCTGTTAACCAGAAAAGGTTCCGGCTGGCTACACTACGCTGGATGATTGGGCAAGGAGGATAGAAAGATGAAGAGATATGGCTGATCCCTTTTTCACAGCTATCAGTATAATACAAAAGAGAAAAGTGTCTTCACAGAGGTAGTTGAGCGTTAATTGTTCATTGTTTCGCCGCAAGGATGAAGGAACGAATGCGTAAGCAACAAATCGTAATGTCACGCGAAGAACGGCAAGCAACTCGAAACTCGCAGCGTGATGCTCAAGCACAAAGGACGCACAAAAAGAACACACACAGGATGAGTGCGAACTAACAACTGTCACAGTTGTTACTTCTTCTGAGCCGCGCGCGTTTCCGCCAACGCCGCCGTTGCAGCGAGCGAAGTGACCTTCGTGCACTCTAACTTCAACGTAACTTACGGTGAAAGCGAGTGGTGAGAACACAGCAGGAGTGGGCTGTGGGCTACATTCTGTGACTACGCCGGTTTGAACGAAGTCCGCATATGCGGGCCGAGTGACGCAACCCCCCGCCCCCCGGACCCCGTCATTCCCCTTCGCCCGACAGAGCCAGCCGGCGTGTTTTATCTCCATGTATATACTTGAGCCCCACTCGTCGGAAGCCTTCGAAACATTTCACTTGCGCATAGGGCGCCTGGGATAGTGTTATCGGCTTTAAATTCATGGTATAGCTGTTTAAGCGTACTCCGACGAAGAGGAAAGACGACAAAGGACCACGAGACAAGCGCTTACTCGCAACTAAAAGATTTATTGACTTATCGATCATCGATTGATTTATCGGTTTTAACTTTATAAAGAACATGACGGTGACGGCTTAAATCGGCCTGGAGATTCCATTAATTTATGCCTATAAAAAAAAAAGCATTTTTGACATGCTCATCCTTGGGTTTTTCTCCTGTATTTTTTTTACCCCCCGTATCCGGGAGAATGCCTAGGATGAAATTCCGAGAGGGATACTTCGTGAGTTCTCAATAGGCCACTGGCACGAGCTCAGAATACGACACACGAATTAACTTTCGGAAATTCGTTGCTTTCTATTTATCTTCCTTGTCAGACCGCGGTTCCAAGCAACGCGAATAAAATGCTTCACTCGGCCGTTAGAAACATACTACATCAAGCCCATTCTCGGGCAGCAACGCGCATCTGCCTACACAGTGGCGTCTGGACGCGAAGCGTACGGCAGTGCAGATGCAAAGTAATTTTTCTCCGGCACGGAAAGCAAAAAAAAATACCCGCTTATACTTTTCAAGGTAAGCCTGTACGCTTGCCAGGTGAGCTGCGCGCCGCTCATTCGAAGGTTCTTCTCTCCTATATACTGAACTCGTGCTGGGTCTTCTCATTACTTTCTTCTGAACCATCAGCGATGTTTAAAACTTCTCTATAGGCGAGTTGTGTGTATTTGCTACTCTGTGTTTGAACGAAGTCTCGTTATGAGGCGTGCTGACAGATGGACGCACTGGTCAAACGATGAAGGGAATGTTGAGTAAGTTCGTGCGTCTGTGCGGTGAAGTCTTCTAGCGTAGTCTAATTTAGGGTCTAAAATAGGAGTTTGCATAAGGGCTGAGCTTCCCGCCTCTCGTTTTTTCGACATTCATTTTATAGGGCCCCGCAAACTTTTCTGCGAAGTGTACGAAGTAAAGCAGGAAAAAACTTGCACTATTGTTTTTTCACAGTCGTCTTATTTGCGCCGGTGATGCAAAGACTCCTCATGGTTGGCCTGTGCTTTAAAAGAAAGCGCTAGAGCGCTACCTTTTTGCTCTTCTTGATTATTATTTCGCAGAACGACAAATGATGGGGATGTAGCTTCACGAGTCGTAATGAGGCGGATGACACAAAGGAGCCGCTTCTCAGTCTTTTTGATATTACGCTAGCCTCGGAACGGAAGCCGAACCATTCAGACCAAATGGCCACAGCCTTCTCATTAAGCGAAATCATCCGAACGATAGTGCACGATATTAAAAATCAAACATGTAAATTTCAAACAGGATGCAGAGCCTAGCGAACAGACCCAGAGACAAACATGCACTACAGAGACGAAGAAAGCGCCTGTGAGAAAGGTGTTCTCAAAAGTGAGGGAGTGTCGGCTTTTTAAGAGAGCAAAATATATCGAGCATATATCTATAAGCTACGTAGGTCAAAGCAGAAGTGCGACGTGCGTCTGCTAGAAGTGCTATTTTCCCCGTCGCGTTGTAAATTTCGACTTCAGCGGAAATGTGAAAATATTATTTGTAGTTTATTTTTTTTTTTGTGTGTGTGTTTTGTGCAGTACTCCGCGGGTAGTGCACTGTAATGTACCTCTTCTTACGAAATTGAAATAATTGTAGTCACACGCACGCACGCACGCACGCGCGCGCGCACGCACGCACACTCACAATTGACGTCGCGAAGTAAACACATGACAAACAAACTAATGTATTAGAAAAAGTTCCTACGACTCCATCTGAACTCTGCGCCTTTAGTTCCGAAACCCATGCTCTGACCACTATGTGACGGGTGCATGCCTCCTGTTGAGATACTCGTCACACATTCAAAGACGCTTGTCCCGTTTTGCAGAATCTTGATTATTTGCTGAAGAATGCCGTTTGTTCAATTCTTTGTTGAGACGCACGACGCGATTTCGCGAAACAAACGGAGTATTCATGGGCCACCGTTCAACCGAGTGTAAGTGTAGATTAAGGAAACACTTCATCAATGACGCGATTAGAATATTTTGTGAATAGTCCTAATTCCTGTGAAACGCATGTTACTTTATTGTGCTCAAATGCGATAGACAATGACTGTGACAAAGACTGATATGTGATTTCTGCCGTACCTTTCTCTCCCGTTTTTCTTAAGTGCATTCTACATTTCATTACGTTCAGAGGTTTTCAAAATCTACAACCTTCTTAGATGCGAGATGGCATTACTCTATTAGGCCAACAGAGGAAGTGATTACTCCTACGTACTCACTCGTCGATGTTTTTGCCAACTGTGCACTTAACTCCTGCGCTATATAGCACTGACAAGTACACACTCACCTTTCTGTACGACCCTTTCCGTAATAACTAACCTTAAATTGTTGGCACAATCCCTTTCATTTGCATTCGCCGGAACCACTAAAATTTCCGATTTTGTTTAATCAAACGCGCCGGCATTGGCTTGCATGCATGTCATCCTCTACACATTTTTACCTTTATTCCTAAAGATATTGTCTCAGTAATGCAGTATGAGCGTGCAGCAAGCGGGAGTTGGTGCTTTTGTAAAGGAATATGCTCACCTGTTAGGCTTCAATTCATATAACGGTGATGTCAGAGTCAGAAGGACCAAGGACTTCAAATATGAAAAATAGGCCTATCTCAGCCATGAAAACCGTGACTTCAAGTAGGTTGCTGTGTTTAACTCAACTGCCGAATCGATAAGATAGAGTGAAACCAAACTGTAGCAAAATATAGCTTGACTCGGCAGACCAGAATTTCCCGTATGGAATAACCTTTTTCGTGGTTCCTGTTATCCGTTCGTCGTCATTCTTCACTGAATCTGCTCGAGAGATCACGTAGTCAGCTGTATACAAATTCCTTCGCGAATAGTGGAAAGGAAGAAAGTGAACCTGAGGCGGTCGCCTCGCTATCAGTCACGTTGGTTTTCAAGACGTGCTTTGCAGTTCTGAGTGGCGATTTAGACTGCGAGAGAAGAACACACGATGCAGGAGACTTAGGACGCTCACCACGCCGCTCACTCCCTAAGTTCTTACTCCAACTTCCGCATTGGTAGCGCCTCAAACAAGCTGCGTTTGGTCGCCGAATGTGAACTGTGGCACATCTTTCTACCACTGGGATTATTTCTTTGTATTGGAACGGCTGCGTTTGTATTTCTTTGTATTGGAACGGCTGCGTTTTCTACTTTTTTTTAGAAAGGTGCCTCAACGAATATGGGTACATATATACGGAAGCAGCCTGCTCTGCAATTTTGGCCAAAGTACGACAGCAAGGCCCTATTTAGAGAAAACATAAGCCCACAGTTTTTTTTTTTTCATTACCCTCTGTAAACCTAGCTAGCGAGCATGCTCAGTTTCATATATAAAGAACTTGACGTTATTGCGGCCGGGAAAAACACTCAGACGCTTCATTACTACAGAACCCTGTATGTGAGTTTTTAGGGGCGAAGCTCTTTAGGGTGTGGGTCTGTCCCTCCTCTGTAGTCGTCGTCGTCGTAGTAGTAGTAGTAGTAGTAGTAGTAGTAGTAGTAGTAGTAGTAGTAGTAGTAGTAGTGGTAGCAGTAGTAGGTAGGTAGGTAGGTAGCCACGTATAGTGGAATGTACCCACTCCACGTGATAAAGATGACAATGACGCAGTATAGTGGAATGTACCCACTACACGTGATAACGATGAAGTATAAGCGCGTTCCAGTATAGTGGAATGTACCCACTACACGTGATAAAGATGACGATGACGCCTGATGACCATGAAGAGCGCATTCCAGTATAGTGGAATGTACCCACTACACGTGATAACGATGACGATGACGCTGATGACCATGAAGTGTAAGCGCGTTCCAGACCACACATTCTCTTTCTGCCATGGATGAAAACGATCGAGCTTCGCCCACTCTTCATCATTCACTTCGTGAATATGGCGTGATTTTTTTTCTTTTTTTTTTTGGTCTGTAGCTTGTCCATATAATGCTGTAGTTTACCTGTCGAAAAAGTGCTATAGGATATATAATGATGTTTGGTTTGTGAGTTTCTTCAACACCGTGTACGTCAACATCAAGACAATTTCTTCTTTTATGTAACAGAGCTCAAGTTCATAACATGGCCCAGGGCGTCGCATATGTTCTAGGTGAGAGTGAAAGAGTACGTGGGCAACCGCAGATCATGGCTCAAGCGGAGATGAAACTCGCTGGCCATCTTTCGGCGCACGAAAGGCTCATGACGGGAAGGGGTGTGTGTGTTCTGCGTCGTTCAAACAGTAACTGCGTTCTATGATCGGCCAGACGTGGTCGCATATGATCCGTATCTTGATAGGTATAGGAAGTCAACTCGCATTATTTGCACGTGCTGTGGTATCACTGCTTATCACCCGTGAATCACCCGTGAAATCATAGAAGCAGAACGCATTCCCTAGCTAGGGGAGAGTCGCATAAGCGTGTCATTCCTACAGCTTACTGATAAAGAGATGGCGTACCTACGCATGTGCAGTGGATGACGTCTATGTCGGACAGTATAAGTATACGTGCAATTTTTCAATAAAGGTTGTTGAAAGTTCAGCGCTTGTCGTCGTTCGTTTGTGTTCCTTCTGTTGAGTGTTCTTTGCGCTCTAGTGTGCCAGAATCACTGCTTACAATATGTTGAAGCGGTAGACAGCACGAGGGTCACTTCACCCGCTGCAGCGGCCGCGTTCCCTTACGCCAGCGTTTTGTTGCGCAATGCCAGGTAGGATGTGAAAAGGGTTTCCTGCTAGCCTTAGATAGTACAGGATTTCAGTTTGTTGCTATTATATTCATTGCTTCATCCTTGCAGCGGAGCAATGGCCTATAAATTTATTTATTTATTTATTTATTTATTTATTTATTTATTTATTTATTTATTTATTTATTTATTTATTTAAGTTACATAATATATATTGTATAACGCACATGCAACACCAGCCTCAGAGCTGCAAAACAAACAGACGTCTGTTCCATGCCTGGACCACTATACCTACAGGGAAGTCAGGAAACTTCCCGAGTTCATGTCAAAAGCATTGTTATCATTGTCGCCGGTGTTGATGTTTCGGCTGTTGTTGCTGTGCAACCATTCTTACTGGTTAGGTATGTTACACGGGGTGCTATCGTGAGTGTTTTATTTCACATAGCTGATAATTTTCCCAACTATGCTGGCGGTGTTAAAATAAAATAAATAAGGTGTCTGAAAACCAAGATCTCTTTATTGCAAGTAGTGTTTGAGCAGCCATACGCACTGAAAAGCTGTTTTCGCTGCCAAGATTGAACCCATACGATTGCGAGACCAGCAGCGTGATTGAATACAAAGTTACCGCAGAAAGCGTTGCTTTATATTTATCTCATCTCGAAAAAGCTTCGCTTTGGTATGCAAGCTTTTTGTGGTTTCTGTTCATTGCTTCTGTATTTTTTTTGTCCATGCGATATAGTACAAACATAAAGGTTAAAGTGGACTGCGCTTAGCTGAAGTGTTCATCATGGTAGACTTGACTCAAATCCTCTGTCAAGTTCCAGCTCAAATGAAAGTTGAATTTCGAGGATTGGATCCAGTGGTATTGCGGGAGCTTAAGCGACTCCACGGCGACGCCAGTCACACGGGCCTAGCGCAAACTCTAACGGTGCCTGAAAGACAGACGAGGGTTTAGTCGGCGAATCGAGATGAGTGCAATCAGGTTGGAAAGACAAAATTGGATCTTCCCCAAATGAAAGCTGTCGCGTTCAATTACGGTCTCCGGCTCTTCGTTTTGGCTGGCGCTCTCTCCGGATGGTAGCTAAAAACAAGTTACTACAAACCACATCTTTTTTTTTAATTTAATCCTACGTAATCTGTTTTCTATGAACAAAGTAGGTGCAGAAACCTAATCACTGTAGATCAATACAGTTACCGGAGTATCCATTATGTCTCACCGTAGTGGGATGTTTTAATATAGTGACATCTTCCCTTCAAAGTTTTCTACTTAACATTGATTGGATCTCTTATGTTCCAATTATCTCTGGTTAATGCGACGGCCCGTCTGTTCTACGTAGAAGCGGTCGGAGCCGCCTTTACGCAGAAAACATTGTAACATAAGATATCTCTTATTGGAACATAAGAGATCGTTAACCGGAGGCTCCGTGTGCTAGACGCCCTGTCTTTTAAAATGAACCTTAGGAGGCTACGCACCGAGGCAACTATTGACTTCTTTTCCATGAAGAAGCAATTCTCTAAAGTCGACGTAATACACACTCGATGTATGGAAGAGAAAGGGATGTTCGATCGTTGTTGAATAACTCAGATGCGAAGCCCGATCTTTCGAATGATATTGATGATGCGTCCGTAGCCTAGATCTCCTGCTCACCGCGATGGTCTTGTGATTGTGGTGCTTCACTCTTTACAATAGAGCGAACTAGGACATGTTGGTGTAGCATAGTGAAAGACATAGCGCAAAAAATGATGGGGCTCAGTGCTGTGTGTGTTCTCTTCCTGTGTCCCCGTCATTTTTTTGCGATGTGTTTCACTATGATTCCCTCTTGTCCCAAAAGTCACGGGTTTGATCCCGGCTGGTGCCGTCATATTTCGACTGAGGCGAAATGCTGCAGGCCAGTGCGCTTAGACATAGTTCTACGTTAAAGATACCCAGGTGGTCGAAATTCACAGAGCCCTCCACCACGGCGTCTCTCATAATCATATCGTTTTTAGGAGGTGAAACCGGAAAATTTGTTTTATTACGATAGCAATTATATGGACAGTCTCGACGGGTTTTTGCCGTCGCCGTTGCCGTCGCCGTCGCCGTCATGTCGCGTATGAAGTCCAAATTGATAAGAACCCCCTGCGCATCGTACGTTCTACCAGCGGGTAATAGCGGGCGAACGGGAGCGGTGAACGCGGCTGAAGCGGCGATCAAACGAGCCGGCATCTCCGTCGCTCCGAGGCGCATGTGATAAGATCCTACCAACTGTTCCACCGGCCCCGCCCGTCTTTCGCGAGCGTGAAAAGACGCGAGGGGGAGGGGGGGGGGTCCCTCGAGCGACCTCCGATTTTACGACCGCGGTCGTCGCGGGCGCGCGCGTTATCTCCCCATCTCGGCAGCCGACAGCGGGCGGCCGGTGTACCCTTCTACGTGCTGCGCTCTCAACGCGAAGAGAATTGTCTTAAACAAGCGTTTTCTAGGGTTGCGTGAGCTCGGATCCAAAAGACTTAGCTGCCAGCCTCACTTCGTATAACATTACAATTTGTTGCTATCGCATTCATTGCTTCACCCTTGCGGTGAAACTGTGACTTTTTTATGACATTCCCTGCTCTGATTGGCTTGTGCGCTGCAGAAACAAAGCTATATGACGATCTAAGTAGATTAACCTATGTTAAGAGTTGATAAGTGTACTGTGGTCAACAATTTAGACAATTCGTTTTAGGGACGAAGAATTTTAACTGCCAAATGGAACGCTCAACACGTTCGCCAGGATTCAGAAAAGAGAGAAGAATATGTTTCACAGGTGATGCACTTCTGAAACAGTGCTTCATTGCAAGCATTCGTTCAAAAGGAAAAGGTAATGTAATTCGAAGCTACGATAATCAAAGCGAGCACAGCGTCGAGAGATACGATACAGTACCTTATGAAATTGCCGGCAGAATGGAAAATTCGATGAATAGGAAGAAAAAGCTCGCTCAGCATCAGCCAAACACTGACACGGCACTTCGCCATGAGTCGCACTCAGCACATGTGTGCGCGCCGAATAGGCGCAGTAAGCGACAGCTGCGTATGGATTGCCTTGCGACACGCTTGTGTCGCAAATAAATAACGCGGCGAGTCCTAAGCGACTCAGCGTTTCATCACTACTTATCATGAAGGAAGTAAACATTAGGATGAGACATTGTGCAACACAAGTGAAGGTGAAAAAAAATAAAAAAAAGGAACAGTATTGGCTCGACACGCCATCGACACGTCAGAGCGCGCGTGCAGGGCTGGTCGTGCCACACAAGCAGAGCTGAACAAGCATTCTCGCTGATACGTTTCCTCTCATAGGTCAAAAACACACAGAAAAAAGCAAAGTGACTGAATGACTTTCGCTTACCAAGTATAAACGAGTTACGTTAAGATCTCTCCCAATTGATTTATTTTCCTAGCTAACGCAATCACTTACCCCTTGCGACACACTCTTGCTGAAAGAGAGAAGCGGTAGTCGAAGTTTTACGGCTAGCATCTCGGTATTCAGTTTGTCCGTCTCAAATGAAACAGCTAAAACATTTTTTGAAGCTTGCAACGTGCTTACTAGTGTGGGAACGCTATTCACAAAACACACACTGCTGATAGAAGCATTGAAGAAACCAGCACTGAGACGAAACGATTGCTTTGTAGCAGGAATTTGCGAAAGGACGTGAAATTGTAAATGCATTTTGTAACACTACTGGCTGGCGCAAATAACAACGGAAGAAGCCGTGAAAATGGCCACGCTATCACGTGTATGCTCTTAGAGCATACACCTGTTTTTTTTTCTCGCCTCTTCTTGAAAAACGGAAGTTTACGAAATAAAGTTGTCTCTATCTTCCTTGCTTTTCTCTGGCTTATTGTCCTTTGTATATAGAATGGACAATTCAGATGTTTTAGTTTTATCTGCAGCTCATAACGTGGTGTTTCGACTCTCCGCATACCTCCTGGAATTCACAGCGCGCTTGCCGGGACGATTGTACGCGTTGCGACCTCACACAGCACACAAGAAAGGCCTAGAATTCCTGGCGGAAACTGCCGATACTTGCCTGATCACGCGGTTACATAATGTCGAGTGGTAATGGCCTTTAAATACATTGCCGAAAAAAGACAAGACCAGCGGTGCAACGATTTGAAATAAAATTCCTAGCGACCAATCAAACAAATTGAGAAGCGACGACCTTATTTCTCGTAGGTTTCTTATTTTTTTTGAAAGAAAATTTTACTACGCCTTTCGTTATTGTGCTTCCGCCGCGTAGGTGTAGCGGCTATCCTGCTTGGCTGCTGACCCTAAAGTCACGGGTTCGATCCCGACCGTGGCGGTCGCATTTCGATGGAGGCGAAATGCAAGAGGCGCGGATGCTGTGCTACGTCAGTGCACGTTAAACACCAGATGGTCCAAATTACCGGAGTCGTCAACTACGGCGTGCCTCATAGTCATATGGTAGAAATGGCACGTAATATGCAGTAACACACATTAACATATATTAGGAATGGCGCGTAATATAAATGTGGCATCAGCCGCGTTGGCTCGACGAATGCAAAGAATAAAAAAAACATGGTCGATCCCTCCGTCATAGGAATCGGTATAGCACGAAAGGGAAACGTGTCCGTACAAAAGTAGTCAAATGTTTACAGCACGTTGATATAAGAGCGCTTGCACAATTTCTATTGGTGTTTTGGCAGTTATAGCACCCTTTAACGTGGATGCACCCACGTTGACGCTTGATGGTACACCTGTATCCCTACGACTAACTTCCATGATGAATGATTAAAGAGACCCTTGTGGTCATAGATGCTTGTGGTAGCTGTACGGTGAGAGCGGAGTCATGGAAAGCGGCGTGACAGCCAGAAGGGCGTCACTGATTGGGCGCTGAACTTGCGCTAAGGTCGCCTACTCGCGGCATGTTATTGAACAACGCTGCCGGACCAGAGGGAAACGCAACGCGCGTCGTGTCTTCCCCGTTGGCCGGCTGCGATTTCTCGAGGGGCGAGCTAGGAACACGGTTAGGGACGCCGAGTTACGGCCACGCGACGCACTCGCGCGTCGCACAGCTATTTTTGGTATGGACGGATGCTATGAGTGTGGATGCTAGGGGTAAAGTCGCCACCTGACAGTGTGTTAATGCGTCGGCATAATTGCCCGTTTACTATTCGAAACACGCCGAATGGGACGGACGCGGAGAAACAACGCTTTGAAGAAACTAATTGTGCATTTCACGGTCATAATGCATTAGCTCTCTTTAGCAAGAGCACTGCGAGAGGACAGTGGTAGATATAAAAGGCTTGTTTTTATTGCCTGCGAAGTATGTGACCGTGGCGCAGTGGATAGCGTGCCCGGCATCTCTTGTCGCGGACCTAGAGGTCGTAGGTTCGACTCCCGTTGACGGAACTTTTTTTCTTTGTCATCTGATCACGTGTATTTTTTCGACGTCACTTCCGTGACGGAAATGCGTCACTCAAATCTTGGTAGACCCCGGCATAAAACAATTTTGTGTTAAAATCAGGATCGCAGCAGGATTCGAACTCAGGCATTGTGCGTGGCGATCAAGTATTCTACGACAGATCAAGTATTCTAGGATAGGCTTAACGTCAATTAGTGTTCCAATGTTGGCTCCACTTTTAGAACAGTCGAATAAACATTACATATGTACTCCTATGACTCCGCAAATTATATTCAAGCGTTGCTCGATCCAGGAGCATTAACCTAACGAATTCTACGTATGGGAATTGCAGCATCGAACTCTAAATGTGAGTTGCCCCGAAGCGTGCGCTTCGTTTCAATAAAACTGACCTCTGTGCTTTAACATATGTGCTCACGTTACATTAAACCATTGGTTGCCCTTTAAACGGCAGTGTAGTCGGCGTTCTTGGTAAGCGCACGATGTGCACACAACTACTCCATTTATAAAAACGCGTCAATCCACCTCATAATGCTTTGTTCAAAGCCAAAAAGTGCTGCAATAGACAGCTGCTCGCTGACTGCTTCGCATGAAACCGATTCTCACAATGCGTGGGATCTGCCGCATTTTCATTTGGGGCGCGCGTGATCAAGTAATTTGAGTATATCTAGCTCGCGATGCAGAATTCCACCTCTAAACTTGTATTTGTACAGACCTGGCTTTGTTCCTCCCCTCAATGTTATTATTGTAATCAAGTAGAAACCACAGAGCACTTTTTCACAGAGTGTCGCAGGTTTCAAAATTTAAGGCAAACATTTCCCTCGCCACGTTTCCGAAGACATGAGCATGAGCTTTCTGGAACGGTAGTACTCTCCATGGGGGCTTCGGCACTGGGTTGTTGCAACTGGGACATATATGATGTGGTATTTAATTATATAAAAGAATCAAAGATACTACCATGCCAATATAACAAGTAGGTACTTATAGGATTCATGGCCGATCCCCCTTGGTGGGTTTCGCCACTCCTTTAGGATCCAACCAACCAACCAATCGGGTACTGCACCATTTAATATTTGATTGGCTCTGGCAACCAGCAGCAGCGGACATACTCGACGCGTGCTTTGAATGGACAGCGCAAATCGCGCTGCGTCCTCCACACTAAGTCGCCCTGTATACCATTTTCCGCTCAGATTAGATTTAACAAACGAGCATGAGAATACAAGAATTCAGACATTACTGTCAAATCCAAGCACCCTTTTAAATGGACTACATTGTGGCTCTAAGTGTTGGCCCCATGCACTGGAGGGCAAGCTTCCGCAGAAAGGTATGTAAGCAAAGCCGAGCCATTGGGAGAGAAACTAGCTGCCACTTGCTTGACCGTTGACCTTTCAACGCGAAGAATAAAGCCAAAATCTAACAAGCACAAGCAAACATTTCGAACTGAGCAGAAACCCATGGCGCCACTGTTCGCTTCTTCCACAAAATGCTGCTTCTGCGAGGCGGGTATACTGGTGTGCGATTCTGCATACAAACCTAAGACACTGTTTGTACGACGTCTCAGACGTTGTTCCCGCCTTGTTCTCTTGCTACGTTCCTTTGCAACAATCGCTATGTGTACACCGCCACTGCGGAGCACGTCTGGAGATTCAACGTGACTGATAGGGTATCGCGGCTACCGCAAGTTTCGCTTCCTTTTCCTTCTCTTCGGAGCTGTACAAAAGGCCTTTTGTAGGGCGTATGGAGGGATCGCTTGAGGAGGTGCAGCAAACAGAGACGTGAGACGAACTATAGTTCTGAAAGCGGAGGAGAAAAAAGTTCGCGAGGCAGCTGGTGCTCTTCTGATCTGCGAATCTTGTCGCAGTATGAGAAAAATTGTATTAGTTTTCCTTTGGCTTCTTTGCTAAAGCATTGTGTTTTTTTGGAAAGGGCCCTCCAATCTATATATATATATATATATATATATATATATATATATATATATATATATATATATACACAAGGTGTCCCAGCTATCTTTAGCCAAGGGTTTAAAAATAGAATTATTTGAGGCAGGTGAGTGAAGTCAGTTGAATATTGCTTACAGCCATCTTGCGCACTTCAGGCAATTTTTTTGTTTCGTAATTAACTAATTTGTTAATTATGATTAATTTACTAACTTGATAAATATTGACTTTACGCAAGAAATAAGAGTTGCAAAGTACGAGAGCGTCTTCAGAAATCCCCATTGCATTATTTGCGATAAAGAAAGTTTTACGCGTACCGTTTTTTTCCGTGCTGCAAAGAAAGCCCGCGAAATACAAAAAATACCACGTGACTAGCGCATTCGGGCGCCGCGACCGTGCTGCTTTCAGCCGTGGTTTGAGCGAACAAAATCAGCCGCCGCCGCGATTCGCCGGCTTCGTTGCAGTGGCAGGCCAATAAGTTTACGGCGGTTTCTTGGCCCATTGCCAGCCATTTGGCGCGCGTGACTGTGAAAGTTCTAGCGAGCGTGGGCGAAGAAACCCCCGTCAACTTATCGGCCTACTGCTGAAATGGAGCCGGCGGATCGTGGCCGCAACTGATTTTGTTCGCTCGAATCAGGGCTGAGAGCAGAACGGTCGCGGCGCGCGAATGCGCTAGTCACGTGGTATTTTTTTGTATTTCGCGGGCTTTCTTTGCAGCACGGAAAAAAATGGTACGCGTAAAACTTTCTTTATCGCAAATAATGCAATGGGGATTTCTGAAGACGCTCTCGTACTTTTTAACTCTCATTTCTTGCG
Source organism: Rhipicephalus appendiculatus (assembly GCA_030522465.1). Taxonomy (NCBI): domain Eukaryota; kingdom Metazoa; phylum Arthropoda; class Arachnida; order Ixodida; family Ixodidae; genus Rhipicephalus; species Rhipicephalus appendiculatus. The sequence goes on along the minus strand of JALIZH010012111.1, from coordinate 29,483 downwards.
TAAAGTCATTATTTATCAAGTTAGTCATGTCGCCATTTTTACGAAAGCCACCACAGCTCCAAAAACTTCGCATGAGCATGTCGTACTTCAGGAAGTTTCGGTGGCCATCATTTTACCATTCAAAAGCGGTCCACTTTTCTTACTGTTGTTTCAACATATGATTCTTGAACACACAACTTCTCTACAAGACACGAGCCAGTAATAAAAAAGCAGCAAGCCATCTAATTAGCAAAATTGAATTTTTCAATATGCGCTGTATGAAAAAAATTACAACGAAAAAAAGACACACAGACAAACAGGGGTTAGTTGGACAAAGCGCAATTTTCAATTATTTTATTTCGTGCATTGTTAACATATGTGCCTTTTCTTAAAGAGCCAGAACAGAGAAACCGAAAGTGGACTAAATTTCATGGGGACACAATGCGCGCTTAATATCTTTCACTTTTTGAAATAATTGTAATCAATAGAGGAGAATGCTTGTTTGGAACATGGAATAAAAAAAATCACGCCACATCCACAAAGTGAATGATGTTGGAGGAGCTTGCCCGGAGATGATCAGGTAACCCGCGAATCCTCCGTACACATCTCCTACCATCCTATATAGACGTGGCAACGTTGCATACACACATTACATGCGGCGCTCGGGCCGCGAGCCCCAGCTGCTGCTCGTTGCGAGCCCGCCGCGGTGCTGTGCGGTGTTCATGCGGCCGAGCGGTAACGAAGTTTTCACTGCCTGAGCTCTCGGCGAAGAGAAAATTACACCATCTCCCGTTGAAGGGAACCATGTGTAGATGCGAAGCAGCAGGCGCTAACGCTTACACTGGCGGCGGCGTTGACGCTGGCGCTCATCGCAGCGTTGCGCAGGAGAGAAACCTGGGGAGGCGCAAAGCACGCAGTGATGGACCGGTGTTTCCTACTGGAACATGCCAATCGCTGCTAATGGGCAATGAGAGACAGAATACTCCAACTGGACACAGAGAACCGCAGTCCGCTTTTAGTTAACGCGCACGCTGCGAATTTTTATTGTTCAACAACGCACAGGAGAAATATCCCACCGGTACCACCTTGGAGGTCAAGATCCGGTGCTATATATACGGGGTGGCCAGTGAATGGTTGTGCAGCGCGAGAAGTTGGTTTTTTCAACCAAGAAACTCGCTAGCAGACGCTGCCTGCGTCGGCGTCGCGAGGCGAGAGAGGGGGGGAGCGTAGGAGAGGAGAGAGGGAGGACGTGCATGCGCAGTGGGAGTGTGCACGCCGCGGGAAGGGATGCCTAGAGGAGAGAGGCAGAGAACGCGCATGCGCAGTGAGGGTGCGGTCGCCATGGGGAGGGATGCCTAGAGGGGGAGAGGAAGTTTTATATTTTCATTTTTTTGGAAAGGGTTTGCGCATGCGCAGTAAGGGTGGTCACGCCGCACACCACCACCCCTACCACCGGATTGAACCCCGCTCTAAGATGCTTCACATCCAGAAGGAAGCGCACGTGCTGAGAGGGGTGTTCGTCGCCTTGAGCGGCGACGACGCTCGTTGCGAGCCCGCCGCGCTGCATTACATTGTCCATTCGGCCGAGCGGTAACGAAGAGCGTTCACTGCGTGAGCTCCCGAAGAACAGAAAGGAGGCGCACGTCCTGGGAGTGTTGTGCGTCGCCTTGAGTGGTGGTGTCCGGTGGTGGTGGTGGTGGTGGTGTGCCGCGTGACCACCCTTACTGCGCATGCGCAAACCCTTTCAAAAAAATAAAAATAAAAAACCTCCTCTCTCCCTCTCTCTCCTCTAGGCATCCTTTCCCGCGGCAACCACACCCTCACTGCGCATGCGCCTCCCCCTCCCTCTCTCCCCACCTACGTTCCCCCCCCTCTCTCCTCTAGGCATCCCTGCCCGCGGCCTCCACACTCCCCACTGCGCATGCGCGTCCCCCCTTCCCTCTCCTTTCCTACGCTCCCCTCCTCTCTCGCCTCGCGACGCCGACGCAGGCAGCGTCTGCTAGCGAGTTTCTTGGTTGAAAAAACCGACTGCTCGCGCTGCAGAATCGTGAACTGGCCACCCCCTATATATGGCACTGGATCTTGACCTGCAAGGTGGTGCCGGTGGGCGATTTCTCCTGTGCGTTGTTGAACAATAAAAATTCGCAGCGTGCGCGTTAACTAAAAGTGGACTGCGGGTGTCTATGTCCAGTCGGAGTCTTCTGTCTCTCACTGCCCATTAGCAGCGATTGGCATGTTCCAGTAGGAAACCCCGGTCCATCACTGCGTGCTTTGCGCCTACCCAGGTTTCTCTCCTGCGCAACGCTGCGATGAGCGCCAGCGTCAACGCCGCTGCCAGTGTAAGCGTTAGTGCCCGCTGCTTACATCTACACATCGTTCCCTTTAGCGCCAGATGGTGTAATTTTTTTTATTTCTTTCTGCCTCTATTGTTTCTTTTTGAGTATTGCGCTACAGTATCACATCCTTCTTAGGCTCCAAGAGAGTACATTTGAAAAAATTGAAGGACACTTTGTAGATTCCAAAATGTGTGGTTATTCCACTGACGCAAAGACGGGCGGAAAGACCGACGGAAAGACCGACGGGCGGACAGACGGACGGACAAACGGATGGACGAACGGACGGACGGACGGACGGAGAGACAGACGAACGGACAGACGGACGGACAGACGGATGGACGGACGGACGGAATGAAGGACAGAGAGACGGACGGACAGACGGACGGACGGATGGACGGACGGGCAGACGGACGGACGGATGGACGGACGGGCAGACGGACGGACGGATGGACGGACGGGCAGACGGACGGACAGACGGACGGACGGACAGACGGGCGGACGGACGGATGGACGGACAGACGGACGCAGGGACGGAAGGACGGACAGACGGACGCAGGGACGGAAGGACGGACGGACGGACAGACGGACGGATGGGCGGGTGGACGGACACCTGACCGTTATTGCTCACTTGTTGCTTCGAAACCACCAGACCGATGTTCCAACCTGGACGGCGTTCAAGACTAAGTTCAGCGAAGTCTTCGGCCGCCCTGCTCTTCGGAAGCTCCGCGGGGAACAGCGCCTGCACTCGCGCTCTCAACAACCAGGCGAGACATTTACCAGTCTACCTGTGCAAACGCGTCGATGCGACCATGGCCGAGGCGGACATAATCAAGCATATTCTGAAGGGAATCGACGAGGACGCATTCCAGACGCTGATCTCGAAGAGCCCAGGTACTGTCGCTCAAGTTATTGACCTGTGCCAGAGCTACGACGAGCTTCGCCGACAGCGCATTGTCACCCGCCGCCCTGTTCCACATCAGGAATCGTTGTCCGGCTTAACTCCCGCGCAGGATCCCGTCCTCTTGCAGATTGAAGCTTTTGTGCGGGAAGAAGTTGCTCGTCAGCTCTCGCTCATTCCCAGCCTGCCGGAGCGCACTACGCCGCTTAGTCCCGACATACAGCACATCATACAAGACCAGGTGTCCGAGGTTCTTTCACCAGAGTTGGCGCCACCAGTCACCGCACCACTGAGGTATGCCGAGGCAGCGGCATGACCACGACCACAGATGTTCCGAGCACCGCCTCCGCTGTTCACTCCTTCTTACGCCATGACGACGCCACGACCTCTAGTCCGTCCACTCACCAATCCGTGGCGCACACCCGACAACCGGCCAATCTGCTTTTCGTGTGGCCTACCCGGACATGTCGCACGACTGTGCCGCCGCCGACCTCTACATTCACGAGACGACCCACGCGTATCTGACTACGGCCACACCTTCACCTACGCTTCAGACCACGAGTTGCCACTTCCGCGCCAAAGTCTTCGACCAGCTCATGATCCTTGTTCTCCTTCTCCCCGTCGTCAAACGCTGTCCCCGATGCGTCGACGTCCACCTGCAACTGACTCGAAAAACTAAATGGCGCAGTTCCCGAGGCAAGAACTGCGTCACCGTCGCGAAATACAAGCCCTATTATTTCGCCGCCAAATGTTATTAACGTCGTTATTGAAGGTGTATCTGTTCTTGCTCTAATAGATACGGGTGCCGCAATATCTGTTATCACCGAAAAACAGTGCCGCTCAATTCGAAAAGTGATGACCCCTTTCTTCGGTCCGTTTCTTCGCACTGCCACAGCACAGCTCGTCCAGCCTGTGGCAGCGTGTACTGCCAGACTTCTCATACAAGGAGTGCCCTACACAGTAGAGGTCATCGTACTTCCGCACTGTTCCCACGATATTATTTTAGGTTGGGATTTTCCGTCCCGTCACCAAGCTGTCATTGATTGCGCCCGTGCAGAAGTCGCCTTCTCCTCACTTGCCGATGCTCTACCTACCGACGGTCCGCTCTCCTGCGCGAAGTTGTTTATCGCTGACGACACCCAGATCCCTCGGCACGCTACTGTCCTGGCATCTGTATCATGTGCCGCTCCCCTCCGACGCTCCTGCACTCTTCACGCCTTCCGCTGCCTTCGTTCATCGCCACTTCTTACCGCTCCCGACCGCTCTACTTACCCTGCAAGGTGGTGCGACCGAAGTATCTGTGGGCATTCCTTTCCCGTTCCAGATTACGTTGTTTCGGGGTACGTATCGGCACCATGGAACCTTGCGAAACCGTCTCTACGTTGGCCGTTCCTGATGGTTCACCAGAGGTCAACGCCCTCTTATGTAGTCCCCTGACTGGCACAACGGCTGGCGACATTTTCAACCATGTCATCGACGATGGTCTAAACCCGCAGCAGTGCCGCGACCTTTTAGGCCTTCTTAATAAATTTCGCCCAGCTTTCGACAGCCACAGCACTTGTCTAGGCCGAACATCGACTGTATGCCACCGGATCGACACTGGTAGTCACCCACCACTACGGCAGCGACAATACCGTGTGTCGCCGACTGAACGCCGCGTCATTGAAGAGCAAGTAGGTGACATGCTTAAGCGCGGCGTCGTTCAACCGTCAAACAGTCCGTGGGCATCACCAGTTGTTTTAGTTAAGTAGAAGGATGGCACGATACGCTTTTGCGTAGACTATCGTCGTCTAAACAAGATACAGTGAAACCTCGGTGATACGATCACAGCTCATACGAATTTTTCTTCGGTCCCGGCCAAGGCCCATTGGTCTGCAATGCAATCGATACGGTTGGTGCGAACCGATTTTCACCCCGCGACGTTTGATACGAACGCACGCTACCGCCCCGGTACGAAGAGGTGCTGACCGCGCTGTCGCGGAAGACGCGCCACGCACGTGTGAGCGCGGGAACGCAAGCGCGGACATGCGCGTCGCACCGAGAAATCTTCAAAATCACGGTGTAAGAAAAATACTTTTCTTACGGGTAGAATAAGCCTTCAGAGACACGTCACGCTCCCCGAGATTGTGTGCGCGAATCTTTGAGGCTCTAATGTGCCTCCGTGTGCCTTCGCGTTTAGAATACAGAGTGCATTGGCGCCATGCTTTACATTTTCTAACACGTCGACGAGAGCCGCTGTTCTTCTACTGTGTTTACATGTGCCTGCCTCGTGCACCCTGTGAAAGGTGGACGAGGACCGAAAGAAGGCGAGGGCGGTCTTGGCGAATAAGCCAGGCCTCACAACGTCAACATGCGCGACTGTTGAGGTCGCACTTGAGCGGGCACGGCCGTCAATCTCAAAAAAAAAAAAGAAAAAAAAAACTTCCCCAACACCTCCGCGATAACATAGGACCGTGGTTATGAAATTTTGTGGCCTTTATCCATCGCGTTAAAGCGCTTCTTCCGTTACTTTCGCCGCAGTACTCCGGTGTCATGCGAAAAAGCATACCAATATTTGGATGGGGCTACTGCTGGTTCATCAAACACGCGCGTATGGGCCGTATAATTATGAGTGCTGGTATGATTGCCGACATCTATAAACTTAACTGACAATCATTCAAAGTTCTTCATGACGTTGCTGCGACCCTGAAAAACAATAAATGAAAACTTACGCCCGCTTTCTTTTGTCGCATGCTAATTTTCCATGCTTTCTGGTGATACGAATTTCGGATGATACGAATATTTTTCGTGGTCCCGTGAGATTCGTATCACCGAGGTTTCACTGTAACGCGAAAAGATGTTTATCCCTTGCCCCGGATCGACGACGCCTTTGACTGTTTACAAGGTGCGGAGTTTTAAATGCGAATGCATTTCTTAGTCGGGCTATGTCAGGCGCATCCGGCGTTGTCCGCGGCGGCGTCCGCGCGCCGGCAGGTGTTATCTCTCCGCTCTCACTCCCTCTCCCATAGCAACAGCTGCGGTCGCGCGCGCTTATCCTTGCCCCTAGCAACCGGAGCATGTGGTGCGAGAGAGTGTAGGAGAGGGTAGGTGCAGTGCTTCGCCGCTCCTTCTCTCGCCGCTCGCTCTCTCTCCTCCCTGCGCCCCACTCTCCCGTCCTCTCGCGCCTCACTCTCGACCGTTCGCTGGCTGGGCGCCTCTCAAGGCGATGGCAGAAGTCGGTGAAGGCGAAATCTCTCGGCGCAAGAAATTCATCCGCATTTCCTCACGATTCCCTTCGGGGAGGCGGGGGCATTTTTTTTCTCCCTTGATCTACGGTCTGGTTATTGGCAAGTGCCTATGAATACAGATGATCGGCCAAATACTGCATTTATCACGCCGGATGGCATACACGAATTTAATGTGATGCCATTCGGCCTCTGCAATGCGCCGGCAACATTTGAGCGCATGATGGACACTATTCTGCGAGGCCTCAAATGGAATACGTGCCTGTGCTACTTGGATGATGTGGTGGTATTTGCGCCGGACTTCCCCACGCACCTTCGTCGCTTGGAGCAGGTTTTACGATGTCTCGGTGAAGCTGGCCTCCAACTAAACTTAAAGAAGTGTCACTTTGGGGCACGCAAGCTGGTTATACTCGGGCATGTCGTGTCGAAGGATGGCGTACTCCCTGATCCCGCTAAGCTACGTGCTGTTAAAGATTTCCCGAGACCAGCATGTTTAAAAGAGCTGCGTAGTTTCATTGGGCTTTGCTCATACTTCCGCCGCTTCATTCGCAATTTCACCTCGATTATGGCCTCTTTGACAGACCTGCTTCAGGGAGACCCCAATCTATCCTCCTGGTCCCGGGCTTGCGATCATGCGTTTGCGACGCTACGTCAGCTACTCACAACACCACCCATACTGCGCCATTTCGATGCAAGTGCTCCTACAGAAATCCACACGGATGCTAGCGGCGTCGGTCTTGGCGCTCTCCTCGCGCAACGAAAGCCCGGCTACCAACACTATGTTGTTGCGTACGCAAGTCGTACACTCACGAAAGCTGAAGCAAATTATTCAGTTACTGAAAAAGAATGTCTCGCCATCGTCTGGGCCATTACGAAATTTCGGCCTTACCTGTACGGTCAACCCTTTGATGTTTTTACCGATCATCACGCACTGTGCTGGTTGTCCTCCCTCAAAGACCCCTCCGGCCGCTTGGCACGATGGGCTCTGCGGCTCCAAGAGTACGACATCCGGGTTATCTACCGCTGAAGCCAGAAGCATGCCGATGCTGATGCTCTTTCGCGTTCGCCTATTCCCACTGACGTTGCGAGTGTCTCCCTTCTAGACAACTCATTTTCACCATTAGGATCCATCGACATGGCTTCGGAGCAGCGCAAACATACGTGGATTGCGTCTTTGATGGATAACCTATCTGATTCGCTCGCACACCCGCCATCTCGAGCGCTACGCCGAAAAGCCTCTCACTTCACCATCCGTGATGGAATTCTTTATCGCCGCAACTACCAATCGGACGGCCGCAAATGGCTGCTTGTCATACCCAGGCAACTCCGAGCTAGCATATGTGCCGCTTTCCATGCCGATTCACAGAGCGCACCCGCTGGTCTGTTTAAAACCTACGCCACACTACGTCTTCGGTAATATTGGCGTGGCATGTACACGTTAGTGCGAAAGTACGTTCGATCTTGTACAGCGTGCCAGCGTCGCAATTCCGATCCTTGTCGCCCTTCTTCACCAATGCAGCCATTGCCGTGCCCAATGCGACCATATGACCGCGTTGGAATAGACCTTTACGGTCCTCTACCATACACATCCGCCGGAAACCACTGGGTTATTGTGGCGATAGACCACCTCACGAGGTATGCAGAAACGGCCGCTCTACCAGCCGCGACGGCACATGACGTTGCGTCTTTCCTGCTTCGACGCTTTATTCTACGTCATGGCGCTCCTCGTGAACTCCTAAGAGACCGAGGCCGCGTCTTTCTCGCGGATGTCATTCAATAACTTCTCGCTAAGTGCCATGTGATTCACCGCTGTACAACTGCATATCACCCACAAAGAAATGGTTTGGCCGAGCGTTTCAACCCAACTCTTGGCGACATGCTTTCTATGTATGTCACCTCTAACCACACAAACTGGGACCTTATTCTTCCCTACGTGACGTACGCCTACAATACGGCATCCCAGGCGACGACGGGCTTTTTCTTCCTTCTTTTTACTATATGGCCGAGAACCATCGTCTCCGATCGACACCGTTCTTCCCTACCGACCCGACTCATCAGAGGGCACACCAGCTTCCGAAGCTGCTCGATATGCAGAAGAATGTCGGCAACTAGCGCGCTCCCTTACAAGCCAAGAATAGGGTCAACAGAAATTCCGACACGACGACGGCCGGTCCTCCCACCACCAGTTTTCCCCCAACTCTCTTGTGTGGCTGTGGGTGCCTCCCGCTTAGGTATCTCATCGAAGTTCCTCAGCAGGTACCATGGACCCTATCACGTCCTACGGCAAACTTCGCCCGTCAACTACCTCATCCAGCTCCTCACACCCACGGCGGACCTGCATCGCCGAGGCCGCGAAACTGTTCACGTGGATCGCCAAAAACGTACCACGAACCACTTGTTCTTACGAGCCCTTGAAACACCTAATTGGCTGCGTCTTCAGCGAGGGGGAAATATGTAATGAAGAAGAAGTGCAGCCTGAAGAGCTCGGCAGCCGGATCGTCAGCGCTACGCAGGAGAAGCCCGTGCTGGACGTTGTTGGTATTCACGCTAGCTAGGCCTACGATCCTACACTGCCTCAGAATATAGTACCTGTTGACGAGAACGTGTCTCAGCTCTTAGTATAGAGCTAAGAAGAAGAAGACGAAGAGCTCAAGCTTTTCTTTTCAAGGCCTTCAATGATACCAAGAATAAGAAAACGCTGCTCACAGCCCAGAATGGTGCGCCCTTTGCCTGGAATGATCACTTGCTCTACTAATTTAGTCATCGCCATTACGCACATGCGAAAAGGATAAAACCGACAGAAGCGCAGCGATAGGCATAATTTTGTTCAGAAATATTACAATATCGTTCATTCGCTGCAATTTAGACGTATTTTACACGCTATCAAAGCCAAACCAATCTATAAAAGCCAAATCAAAATTTTATTCCTGAATACCGACGATAGTGCGCTATATATTATAGCCGCGTTATATATTTGAGGTATTTTGGTGACATGAGCACACTACCAAAAAAGTGGAGGAGGCTCGATTATATTGTCTGTAGCGAAAAACTGCGACTTTCTGTTTCCGTGAAAGTGAACTTTGCTCTTTTAGAGAAAAAACAATACCGCATATATGTAAAGTACAAGCCGCACGTCAGATCAATAAAAAACTAAACACGCTCGCCTAAACAACATCAGCCTATTTCATTTTGGCCGCGCAGTTCACTTATGCAGAAGATCAATGTGTGGGCGGTATACTGACGCAATATTTTTCAACCAGCGAAGCCATGATAACTGCTTCACAAACTAATTTCTCTCTGTCAACTTCTACGCATTTTACAGGTTTTCTTTTAGCGAATTCAGGCGCGCATGACCATTGATTACATTCCCTGGACGGTTATTTGTTCGCATTTGAATCGATGCTCTCTGAGTCTTGTGTTGATGCAATGTGTGCCTTCTTTGTTGTAATTCTTTCAAACAGTGCTTGTTCAAAACTTCGACATGAACCAACCAGCCCCATTTATCGCCTTACTGGCACACTTGGCTAATGAGACCGGTCAGTCGTTGGGTTCGAAACCAGCCAGCTGAAACTTTCTGCCCACGCATCTGGTATTGACTGACCTGTGCAGATGGAGTAGCTTTCAAGAAGGATGTTCGCAGTCTGCACCAGTGGTGCAAGGCTGGATAACCAGCGGAGTAGGGGGGTCAACCTAGCTTGTATCACCACCACCACGACTCCCCTGGGTTTCCCTGTCAGAGTGTGGGACCAACCGGTTTGACGCTGGACCTTTGGCATGACGTGGTAGCCAGGATCGCTCTCTCGACGCTTGCGATCATTCCACCGGATATACTCCTTTTCACGAGCTCGATACTCGGCATCCTCCACTTTTCGCCGCGCTTTGCCCGCAGCAGCTTCGGCATGGTATTTCGGTTTCGATCGCAGCCGCGGTTCGATCGATTAGCGCTGCGACGGGCTTCCTGCCGTGATCGTTCTTCCTCGGGAGTACATCTTCGGCGGAACCCCTGTTTTGCGACAGTGCAAACGACGTGCTCGGCGCGGAGACACTAGGCAATGTGTGACCCACACGGTGGCACGGAGCTGGGCAAGTATACGGAGAAGCTAGGCGAAGAGTGTCGGGGGGGGGGGACGTCATGGCGGGACAGAGCTATGAGAAGCGGTGTGGAGTCGGTGCAGTGACGTCATGGGTAGACACGTGTGCGGAGCTCGGCGAGGTTCGACGAAGCCAGGCGCAGACGTGCGAGGTGGTTGCTGGGCAAAGCACTGTGACGTCGGAGCAAGGTGCACTTTCTTACACGCACCTTAAAGCCGAGCCTCGAGCTGAAACAGCTCCACTGTTGAAAAAAGCAATCCCACCGATGGTGGTGTTAAAAGAAGAAAAAAAAAACTTCCCCATCTCCCGCTAAAGGGAACCATGTGTGGATGCGAAGCAGCGGGGAGATGGTTAGCTTGAGCGGGAGAAACGTCGCCGCTCCCGTTTCGCGGTAGCGGCCCGCGCGCTTATCGCGGCGCTACACAGGAGAGTGAATGAGGTGCGCTCCGTCATTTTCATACCGCGGAACTACCGTGGTGCCCCCCAGCGGAGTATGCAGCTGTCGCACCACCTGTCGCCCGTGGCTCCGTAGAGGATTCCTAGAGGAGAGGACGGAGGGAACCGTAGGAGAGGAGAGAGAGGGGGACGCGCATGCGCTGTGGGACGCGGGAGCCGCTCGTACAGTAGATGATTCCTAGAGTAGAGAAATCGGGTGAGCGTATGAGAGAGGGGGAGAAGACGCGCATGCGCTGTGGGGATGTCGGACGTGGGCGCCGCTCCGTAGAGTAGAGGATTCCTACAGCAGAGAAAGGGGTGAGCGTAGGAGAGAGCGGGAGAGGACGCGCATGCGCTGTCGGACGCGGGCGCCGCTCCGTAGAGTACAGGATTTCTAGAGGAGAGAAAGGTGGTGAGCGTAGGAGAGGAGAGGGGGGAGGGGACGCGCATGTGCTGTGGGGGGTGTAGGACGCGGTACGCGGGCGCCGCTCCGTATAGTTGAAGATTCCTAGAGGAGATAAAGGAGGTGAGCGTAGTAGAGGAGAGAGAGAGAGGGCGCAGGGGACGCGCATGCGCTGTGGTGGTGTGGGACGCAGGAAGGAGGGACGGACTAAGCCCCCTCCAAACACATGCAAGCAAGATCAAGGAATGGGGTCAACCTGGGCGACAGACACCGCCTGCCTAGCCATTGCTAAGTAGCCACTCTGTGCTCGCGGCCATGACTCTGATGACTGTGATTGTGGTTGACGGCCTTCATATTACTACAGTCTTCTGGTTCGCATAGTGGGTGCTTCCCTACTTCATGAAAGTGCCCGGACGCGGGAGGGACGCGGGATGGACATAGCCCCGAGCATAACATGCTTCGCATCTAAAATCACAGCATATCCGCGGAGTGAGTGATGATGAGTGGGCGAAGCTCCGGAGGTACATCATCAAAGACGTGATGGTGGTTGGTTGCGTGTGGTCAAACGATATGCATGCGAGACCATATCGCGATGCCATGTGTTGTATGGCATCGCGATCGTCATCAGCGTCATCGTTGTGACGCATAGTGGGTACATTTCATGTGGTGTGCCGTGATGGCAGCGTCATCGTCATCACACAGGGAGATACTGCTGGTTACGCAGGTGGCTACTACGTACTAGTACAAGGGACGCACGACCCACGGCAAAGACGTGATGGTGGTTGGTTGCATGTGGTCAAACGATGTGCATGTGAGACCAAATCGCGATGCCATGTGTTGTATGGCATCGCGATCGTCATCGTCATCACGGCACGCCACATTCCATGTGGTGTGCCGTGATGGCAGCGTCATCGTCATCACGCAGGTGGCTACTACGTACTACAAACAAGGGACGCACGACCCACGGCATAAGGAGCTTCGCTCCTAAAAAAACCTACCGCGGCGGAAGAAACACGTCGCGCTCACCGAAAAAGCCCCCCACACCCACAGCTGGTGCTCATCAAGAAGTAATCAATGAAACTAAACAAGCTTTCTTTCTGCCGAAGAGGCTTGAAACCAGTCTATCCGTTCTGAAAGTTAGCGCCTTGACCACTAGGCCACGCGCCCACACTTGCCCAACGTGAACTGAACTGAATGAAACGTACTCATGCCTTCTAGCGCTGTGCAAAAAAAAATCATAAAAAACTAGCAGTTTCGTGTACGAATACAACCAATGAGGGAAGCTGCTTAGAAATGGGACGCAAACTACTATGCGCCTGGTCTCGCTGCTGCCTTTCATGAATTGGTAAGGTAGGGAGCGGGTGGGGAGAGCGTCTGCTGCGCTCGTTGGCGGGAACGACTGCGCGAGTGAGTGTGCGGCGCGCGCAGCGCAGGAGGGGTGCGAGCAGTGATGCGGCGGGGAGCTTCGACGGCGGCGACGGAACGCAGCACGCGCCGTTCAGCGTTTCATTGTTTCTTTTGCGCCGGAGCCGGGTGGGGAAAGCGTCTGCGACTACCTTCGACAAAGCGCCCGTAGTGCGCTAGAATGATGGTTGTCATTTCACAATCCACGATAAAGTTGGCGAAAGTGAAGATGACCATTATAACCAGTTGTGCACAGAGCTTCTTTCTTTTATTTAACCTCGAATTTCTGGTGCGCTAGAACCAAACCGTTCGGCTTTCGGCGTGCGTGGCGTTTGATTGTCTTTTTGCGCCGGCACAGCATCGATGTTGCTTCGACGGCGGGGCTCGGGCCTAAGGGAGCTTCGCTCCTAATAACGATAAAGAGAACTGTTTATTTACTAATATGTGATAAAACACTCAAAACGCTTACAAAAGGAAGAGCACGCCGCTCATAAAAATCAGTGATGACTGAGACGGATGGACTAATGCTTCTATTGATAGACACAGTAAACGAGATGATCTAGTGAAGCAAGGAGCAAGTTCGCTTTATTCCAAGTGACAGTGAGCACGATTCAACAGTGACACAAAGATGCTATCTACCGAGTCAAAGGCGGAGACATCTTTATTTCGGGAACAGAAATTTGTCGGCTCCTCTTCAGCCAAGGTTTGTCTCAGAAGGTAGAAACTTCAAGCGATACAACCACGGATGTTCCAACTGCGCGTGCTTAAATAGTGATGAAAGTAAGTATACATGATCCAGTCGAGCGTGGCATGGTGCTGCCGGTGGACCTAGAAAAGTAACGCCTTACGATATGTTTCCTCTTTTTCTTAAACCGGCGGGTTAAACTGGCTTGATTTCACGTCAAAGGGCTCCAGGTTATATCTTAAATCTTTCGGCAATATTTATAGCTTAGGTAGACACTGGAATTGAAAGGAATGCGGAGGGCAAGTTGGTTCAACGCAATTGCACTGCGGCTTTTCTGACACGTGGGCATAGCTCTGCGAAGATACTTCCCTCCCCTCCATTTCCAAGCAGAACTGCATAGTAGACGCATAAAGTGCCGTTACAAGTTATAAGGCGTGACGGGTTAAAAAAGCGAAAATCGGGGCGCCCCTTTCAGAGCTTGCTAGCACTTGAGGGCGAGAACGAAATGGTATCGCTGTGTAAACATTATCGAGTTAAATGTGTACAGAGAAGCCCAAATACTGAATAAGAGAAGTCTTGCAAGAATCACACGAGCGCCTTAATTCGCGTTGCTGATTGATTTACAGGCTGCTCGAATACAGTGTTGAAATGCGTATGCCGCACAGATGTATGGAATGATGGAAACACCTCCCATTATACCGGCCGGAAATTTAAACTGTGATAACATGATCACTCACGCTACTCTTTTAAGGTATGTGAATAGGCCCTGTCATTTCGTTTGTTGTACCGTCATTTCGTTTACTGTACCTAAAAAAAAAGTACAATTAAAGATGAATTTGCCATTAAGCCAAAATGACACTAATATCGTCCCAGACAGAAATATAACAAAGCGTCTCGAAGATAACACCTCATTAAAAATTTAACATCATACGAAATAGAGAAAACGACATGCGCGATACAAGCTGAGAATGGAGCTCCAGCATGATGAATCCATCCGTTGTTTCCGCCACGTGCATTAGCCTGCACTTGCTTCGTGGCAGTAATTTTCATTATTCCAAATGAATTAGGTCGTTCCTAAACTTTTCACAGGGAAACGGAGACCAGTGGTGCGTGGTCAGGGAGAGAAGGAGCGGACGCGAACGGCCATTGGGCGGAGTAATGGAAGCCGGCAAATTGGCTGCCCGTTCAGAACATGAACTCGGCCTCGCGTCGCACATCATTTGTGTCTTTGTTAGTGTTGCACCTTTCCGTGCAACATCCATTCCGTCAGCCTCTACAATTAGGTTGGAGCCCACGCGGCGAAGGACACTTCTGGCTGCCGCTGACTTTGCATTGTCTACCATCTTCCGGCGCTGTTACCACCATGAGAGGACATGGTCTCACATTTCTCAATCCCCCGCACTGTCACGGGTGATATACAGTAAGAATGATCCCCAGTGCTTCGCCCGCTGGTTATGATTCATTTCGTCAAGATGCATGAATTTGTTTAAGGGACACTAAAGTGAAACAATAAATTGGATTTTGATGTGAGACAGGAGGAGGAGGATGACACTTTATTGTAAGAATCCGGCAGCCGCGGTGGTGTGGATCCCTAAGGCATGAACGAAGCCAATTGGCGTCACGCAGACTTTCCTTGTTAGCAGAATAACCTACGTAGCTCCTTATTCAAACCCTCGGAATGCGTAAAAAGCCAAAATTGATGTCATAATTAGACGAGCATATAAACACGCTTTAGGACTGCCCATACGAGCAGCTAATGACAATATCTGAGCACAAGGAGTCCATAATGCATTTGACGAGCTCATAGAGGCTCAAAGAATATCGCAATATGAAAGACTAGCGCAAAGCCCTACTGGAAGATAAATACATAGTAACCTCGGCGTAAACTCGTACATCGGCGTAACACAACACGGTGGTAAGGCCAATATACGATTTGAAACAAGGAAATATATTAACGAACCACCACTGCTGAAGGACATTCACCCCGAGTATAAAAATAAAATGAGATTAGAACGCCCGAAAGCAATGAACAATATAGTCAGCAGATACATTGGGGTCTGACAATTCCAGTATGGTCAATTTTACTACCATAAATTCCTAATAGATGAGATAATCAGTGCCACAAGTATCGCTTTTAAATATGCCGCCAATCTCCGCAGTTATGCTACGGCTTTCAAGGTGTTTTTTTTGTATTTTGGCTACCTTGCCTCAACGAATTTTCTGATCTTGGCATGCTAAGTCTCTAGTTCCTGTAAAAGACAATTTTCATTGATTAGGAGCTAGTTAGGCTCCAGTAGACGCAGTCAAAATGTATGACGACATGGCGCATGGTGCGAGAGCTTTAAGGTGACGTGGCTACCCGCATTTTAGCCGCATAGCTATTTAAGGTACTCGTGCAATGCCTATCCTATGCAACGCAGTGACTGGGGTGGTGCGCGCTCTGTTCATCCTCTTCTTCATCTTAGGATTGACCATTAATAAAGATATCACGCTTGGCGACGTACATTCAAGAAATTAGGACAGTTGAAGTACATTTTTTTCTCTATCGCCAAGTAATGTGGTGAATCATAAGGACTGTAGCCAACACACCCATTGAGGCTGACAAAACAGGTGGGCAGTGTACGCGTTTCTTCATTGTGTGCACCTTGTGAAGAAAACAGAACAGCCGCAAGGAACCCATGAACGGGAGAGAAAGGAGAGAAAGGAACCGAGAGCGAATATGAAATAGACAGAGAGAGTAAGGAACAAACAGGAACCGAGAGAAAAGGGATCTTGCTAAGTAAGACCACACTAATTAGGATCATGCTAATGACGTCTTGCTAATTAAGACCTCGCTAATAATCCCGGTCGGCCACAAGCTTCACTGTTAGTCCAGCACTGCACCACGTAGTGCAAGCAGCCGACATTTTCTTTTTGCACGCTTATTCGTTTACCGAGCGTCTTCCCGGACGAAGCAGTGTTCTTGGTATCCTGAAAGAGTAATGCACTAACACGAGAAATAATCCTGTTTCTCTTTAGTGCCCTTTAAGCACAGGTGGGTTGGGTAGTAAATAGTGTGCCTAAATATAAATTCTGAAACAGTGTCCTTATTACGTTTTTTCATTAGGTTGGGTAATATATATTTAGGATAACTTCAAGTTATCTAAAAATCTAACCAGAACACTTGGCCTCATGTTGTCCCCTGTTCTTGTGAGTGCGAAAATAATACTATTGCTTTTTTACAGGTACCTTTGCAGTTTTAAAAGGAACAACATTTCGTGCTCATTTCACGTTCAAAGAATGTTGAAATGTCTAGCTATTTCAGGCTTCGTATTCCAATCACCTACTCTTAAAAAATATCACGGCTCGTGCTGCCTATGCAGTCAAGTATGTAAGTGCCTCAAACTAGTCCATTACCCAGCATGCTTGCAGGTGGAAAAAGTTCCGCACGCCATGTTTTTAAATATCGTTTTGTGGCCAAATCGTTATACTTTTTGTACGATAAATTTTAGCATGTTCATTATTTCGGTTCAAAGTGTCGCTGCCTCCGAGCTTTAAACACTCGTTCATGTCTTCAACAATGAAGCCTGGGAAATATGCGATATATTGCATCACAGATGAATAACTCTACGTCTTCACGAGAAAGCAGCCGCGAATAGTAATGCACGTGGGCGTAGGGAGAATGCCACCTGTTTTGCCGTTGGCAAAAATGTTCTTCTGCATGCTGTCATAACCGACATGTTACACGTTGAAAACATCGTTACATAGAACATAAAACAGCCCCTTCATTTAAGTCTATCTTTATTTGATTACTTGTCTAAATTTCCAAAAAAAAGCACTGTCACAGCTCTTGATGACTTTCCTTAGCCGGGTAACTTACGCATTCTGCGCTGTATTACGACACAATTTGTAATGGTAATGTTCTTTTTCTTAACGCTTATTTGTGAGCTCCGCAGAATATGAGTGCGTTCTTGGATGTCTAGTTAAACCCAGCGAGGCTAAGGGAGCTATATATTGTCCGAAAAAAAGTAGGGCACAGCTGTCCGGTGTCGCTTTTGAAGATCCCTTTGACCATTCGATGTCCAACGGGGCCTCATGGCAGTTTACGGTAACGATGCGAAAAGCATGTTAGGCAAGATCACGATTCTTCACTTTTTTTTCCCTTCCTATATTCTTCCTTTATTTCTTTCCTTGATTCTTTGTACTATTTACATTTGTGATCCAGCTTATAAGTCACATCCTCAGGCTATAGCAATCGCACGTTGCTAGGCCGCTGCAAACTTCCGTATTCGCGTCTTCTTTTTTTTCTTGTTTTCTTCTGTTGGTTTTCTTCTCAGCCATGTTCGCGAGTTTTACGTCCGCGATTTTGTGCAACAGTTTATAGGCAAAGCATCAAAGAAGCTCCGCGCCAACTTATCGCACACTGTACATTTAAGTCTCCTACAATCCAAGACTCTTACGTTAACCAGACCCCAACGAAAACATGGTATGCACATAAGAAAATTCAGGCAGATTCGCACTAGTAGTGCGAAGCTTTCTCCTTATCCTCCTCCTCACGTTGACTTTCCTTTCTCACTCTCTTCTATGCTTGTTTCCCTCAGTTTCTCTCTAACCTTCTTGCACCGTCTATCTTTCTTTCTCTCCCTCTTTCTGTTTTCTCGCTTGCATCCTCCTTGTTCATATTCTTCTCGCTATTTATTTCTGTATCTTTGAATCTTTCTCTCTTTCTTTCTTCTTCTGACTTTCTTTCTATGTGTCTTTTTCTCATTCTTTCAATGCTTGTTTTACTCTCTTCCCTCCTCCTTTCCCTTCTCTTCAGCCTCGCATCACTCGTGCTCCCACTCGCTTCTTTTCCCCACCCCTTGCTACACTATACTATATTATAAAAGGCTATGCTATGCTCTGCTGGTGTGGCTGGATAGCCGAGTGGTTTTTGATGTTTGTCTGCGCATCGCCAGAACGCGGGTTCGAATCCCGCCTCACCTAAAAGCTTCTTCCACCAGAAATTCTCCTGTTTCTTTTTCTTTTGATATTTCTTTCTTTCTCTCCGTCTCTCTCTCTCTCTTTCCCTCTCTGTGTACTCGTGCTCTCGCCCGTGAGATTATTGTAACCCGCGCCAGAGAAATCGCCGCACGGAGCGGAACAGAAGACCAAGAAGACGACGACGATGAAGGAGAGGATGAAGAAAGCGCGTACCGGTTTATAATGGTGAACATTTATCTTTCCGGCAGAGACATTACGGCGAGCTTGTACAAGAAGGCTGTTAAAAGATTTATTAGTATTTGGGATTTGCTCTAGCAATTAACTTTTTTACCCTAGCCCGCAACGGAGCAATGCGTACGTATACGAAGGAGAGAAGTAAGAAAAATCTAATTAGAATAAAAAAAGAACCAATTGACATTTGCGAGGGCAATTTTAATTGCCAGACAGGTGATACTAGTTTTCACCGAAACGAACGATCTGCAATGTAGCTGTTTGATTGAGTAAAGGAGTTTAATTTTAAGAAACGCCTTAAAGAGCCAAGGTCATTACATGACCTTGGCTCAACAAATTAATGACTCAGCAATTATCTAATTTTCCCATCCTCACTGCGAATCGTTGTTGGTCTTTACATGCACAATTTTCAGACAGATTCAAAAAACCGCAACGACAGAAAAGGTAGTAATTAGATGAAGGACAGGTTAAAAATACCAAAAACTTTATCCAGCTGAACCTCTAAGTGGCGGGCGGTAATCAAGGTGATTATCAGCACTGCATTTCTGTTGGTAATTACTTTCTTTTGTCTATGAAAAGCCCAGCGCCCTTCTCCTATCAATATGGTCTTCAATCTATGCTTACGCTCAATAGTTAAGGGATAATAATTAGTTTATGAGCTAACGGCAGTGCTGTGATTGGAATAGCGCATTTGGGGACAAAAATTGTGGCGAACTGAAAATATTTTAGTAATGCTGCCATATCCGAATTTTAAAAATTTCTAAGACCGACTTGATCGGCAGTCCATACATGCCAATGCTTAACATGTCGTTTTTGTGCATTAATTAAAATAAAGTACCCTATGAATCAATGTTGTAAAAGCAACCCGCATAACCTGGATCATATGCGGTATTGGGTCATTGATGAGTTTTAAAATATGGGCATATTAAAATTCACAGAAAATAAAATGCACGTACACAGAGCCATACACTTATGAATTGAAGGCGCCAAATAACAACCGCGATTTCTCAGCCAGTATGCGTGCAAGATATTCAGTCAGTATACATAGAAAATAAATGTTTTCCTCTATAATGACATTCGGTACTCGCACAAAAGAAATGGAGAACCTCCGCCCTGTTGATGTCCCATAGAAAACAACTTTTTTTATTCTGCGATGCCAAACCCGCTTTGCAAAACATTAATCACGTCATGAGACAAGGTCCGTGTTGTCCTTTGGCTACACAAATTGCAAAGCTTCGAGAAGTGGCCACTTCGTCACCTTCCATTGGGCTCCTGCCCACTGCGGCGTGATGACAATAAAGAGGGAGACGCTGAAGCCAAAAGCGCCCTAAAGAGTGCCCCTGAAAAGCGAATTTCGTTTTCACGACCAGACACGAACGCCCTGCTTCGCTGCGTAAAGCGCAACTTCACACTTCAACACTGGACAAAATCGAAGTGACGACACCGGTGATTCCAAAAATGAGACACGGAAATGAGGTTCCACACACCTCCTAAATAAAAGCGACACATCGAAAGGGCGATGCACCGGATTTGTGTTCGTGTCGCCTTCGAAAGACGTGACGCACATATCTTTGGCTGCAGTGACACCGGTCCCAGTTGCGATCACCGTGAAGTGCCAGAAACACTTCAGCGCACATTTTGTTGCTGCCGCGCATTCGCCTGTAGACGACCGAAACTGATTTCTTCTATTGGACGATTTCGTAATAGGTCATTAACTGATAAGGTTCTGTTGGGCCCTTGGTCTTACCCCGACATGCAACAGTGATCGTAAGATAGATCGTAACATTTCTACAGGCACCTGGACTAGATGTACGGCTACAGCATTCCTCCAATTTGACGGGACTCTATATAATCACATCCCTAACTCGCGGTCGTCATTCATTACTTATTCTCTTCCCTATTTCCCTTCCCCGGTGTAGAGTAGCAAGGTAAAGCATCACTCAGACGAACCTCTATGGCTTCCTGTAAATATAACTATATAACTCACTTTTTCTCAGTAATTCGCCTCGAAATATAACTTTCGCAAAGTGGCGCACAACGAAAATTCGTCTTGGTCAAGGAACAGCTTGAGGAGTGTCCTGTCTCTTCTCGCCTTCCGCTGAGTTCTGTGATAACCTCCACTTTGAGAGCAAAATGTTTGCTACAGTAAAGAAAATTGTGCTTGCTTGCCAGTAGCTGGCGCTTCTCGAGCTACCGGTGTTTCCGATACCACGTACCTTCAAGGGAAGCTCGTGTGCGGCTGAAGCAGTCAAAGAAACGAGGCGATTCTCACGCGTGCTCTCGAACCCGACGAGACATATAAAGACAAAATGACGCCGGAAACTGCCGGTTCGCCCAGAGAGTGAGCCCAACAACTAAAAGCGAGCTCCTCGATACGCCCTCAGCTCTGGGGAACATTCGCGCGCATCGCCTTTAACGGCATCAGCCCTACAGCGTTCATGCCTCTACAGTTCGCTTTTACGCGCCTGTGAAGACTTTCACCTCACCGCCGTTTCGCTGAGACTCCTCGAAGCGCGTTTGTGTGCTGTTTCTTTATCATCTTGTTTCTTTTCTGCTTAAGAGTCCTGTGATGTTGGCGTGTTCTCAGGCGTCGCAGCTTCTGTAAAACGCAGCTGAGATACTACGCACTGTATACCTATATTTCAGTGTCGCAGTATATAAGTCTGTCTTGTGCAGCTGAAGGACAACAGTGGACAAGAAGAGGACGAAGATAGCACTTGCGGGTCTGTGATTATAGTTGTCTGATGCAGGGCATAATGAAAAGTTAACAGCTCTGCTGTAAAAGATAATTATATTAATATCTTTATTTCTTGCTTGATTGATGTATCTTGTCCCCTTAAGATGTCTGCCGCTACAGCTAAATTAACTATGAAGACAATGAACAAGTGTACGATTTCCCTTTTATAAGAATCTTCGGGCGCATTTCTTTACATGTCACGTGGCGCACATGTCTATTTCTTCATACTTTGGGGCGATCGCTCGACCAGCGTGTTATGCCAATGCTCAATGTAGGAACGGGTTCCTAAAAGCCGTGATCTAAAATATACGTCATGCATCGTAAGTATATCTCTCTGCCCTTTACACTTAACAATCAAGCCTGATCAGTAACTCTCTTAGCAGTTTGTGGTGAATAGGTCTGCACATATTTCAGTTAGAGAATCCAAGTTCCCCCCGATTAAACATAGGGAAGGAACGAACGAAATAAACACCAACGTTGTAAAACACAAAAGTTCGTACTCTGCCCGACCAATATCACGACAGGATGACATGGTAATGCCCGCTGTAAGGACGTTTGCAGTGACTTTACGGATGTGTCTGAAGTTCACTAAGCTTCGCTTTAATGATGACGAAGAAACGTACGTTTCGGGCGAACAAAAGTACGTTGTCTTGGAAAGCACCATTAAATAGTTTAAAAGAGAAAGATAAGTCTCAGTGAAATTTTGTGCACACAGCTAAAGCCGTCTGAGAATCCAAAAGAGCCCGAAAGAACAAAAATACTGGCGAGAAAGCAAGACTCGAGCTCTGTTAATGGATCCCTGACAAGTGGAGCTTAGACGATGACTACGGCAGAACGAGCACGAACTCCAGCTGTACACGACCCACTTCTTTCCATTATTTTCAGGCGAGCACCCCCAGAGAGCAAGTTAAATCCTCGGCAATCTTAAGCTTTCCTTCTTGTCCTCACGAGTCGAAGGAAGTGTAAGGAAATCGGCAAGAACTGTGATGGTAATTGTTATATACTTTGTCTCACTGTCAGTGAAGTGTCTAAAGAGTAATCCTTATTGTTTCTTGGGGAGACACTATGCGATGTGCACTTGTATTACGGCAAACAGTACGTTTATATTTCCATTTATTATTTCTAGGGGCGAAAAGTGCCCGCTTCTGAAACATTTCGTGAAGCCATCTTTGATCGGTGGCCGATCAATGACGCGTGCGTGGTGACATGGTATTAGTGCAAGCCAGGCACCTTTCGAATATACAGTAAAATCAAAGGCTGAAAGATAATCCATTGCTGTGGATGCGCTCATAGACGAACTTTAGTTATTCGCATCTATATATCGAACAAGCAAATGAAAATGGAAGAAAGGCCTAAAGAAAATGGAAGAGCATCCGGGGTTATCATCTGTCCGTTGATGTCTGTGTGATTCAAAGGGCGCTCTTGAAAGACAATGATGTATCTCTGCGCAGGCTGCATAAAGATCCTCATAAAGAAGAAGGGGGGCAGTCAGCACACTATAGTTTTTAAGTAAATTTTATAGCTTAAAGGAAGCACACTAGATCTTAAAGATCAGATCAGCCGGTCGACGGGTGAGACAAGTGTCTAAGGATTCTATGAAAGCATGATTATCATGCACCTTTTTCATGTAACATTTTCAGTGACTACGTACTTCGAGCGGACGATTGATTCGCCCTAGCGTTGGCAACCACGAGTGCCCACCTCATCTCAACTGGTAATGCGACCGCCCAGAAAGGCGTTGGTCCCTGGTGGAAACGCCGCACCAGTACGAGCTTTTTTTTTTACTTAAAGGTGTTTTCTTTCTGAACAGTTCCTATAGATTCCCTTGTAGCATTGTATAACTGACGGTTGGCTGTCAGTATTCCCTTTCAAAAACATATCCCACTAGAATGGTTCGGGCAGAATTGATTAGCGATATTTTGAGAATTCCGTATTCCGTCAGGAAACTGGTTTTGGTGCTGCCATTAAGATGGCGCAGGAATAAGGATTAGTAAAGGTCACTCCAAACCACCGACGACAAGTGCTGCCTCCCGTCGTGGTGAGCCGTGCGGCATGCAGAGATATGAATGGGTAAACATGAAGGAAAGGCGCCGGTTTGGGAATTCTCTAGATTCTCGTCTGAGCTGCGTACCCTCTCGTGCCACTTAATGTCATGTTCAAGGCGCGTCCGACTGATATTTTAATAGAAACACAATTGTCGTTCTCATTGAATAAAACGATTACGAATATACTGATCAATTTATTTATTTATTTAATACTTATTCATTTATTTGTTTATTTTTGCTGTCATGGGTAGGTGGAATGACTGCGCCTAAACGGGCATTTCTGATGCTTGCAGAATTGCTTGGCTGCCTAGACTGACTGTTCAAAGCCATTTCTCATCTGTAAGAACATTATCGGCCTCCCCACCTTCGTGGGCGTTTAATGTGATATGCTGGTTTTCCAGTGTGCACTAAATGCAGTGATGCGGGTGAAATAGACTACTATGTCTGGTCCTTGAAGCGGTCTGGCTTGAATGGAGGAAGTTCATGAAAAACCTTGCAAGAAAACAAAAAAATTACGCCATCTCCCGCTAAAGGGAACCATGTGTAGATGTGAAGCAGCGGGCGCTAACGCTTACACTGGCGGCGGCGTTGACGCTGGCGCTCATCGCAGCGTTGCGCAGGAGAGAAAACTGGGGAGGCGCAAAGCAGGCAGTGATGGAGCGGTGTTTCCTACTGGAACATGTCAATCGCTGCTAATGGGCAATCAGAGACAGAATACACCGACTGGACACAGAGACTCGCAGTCCGCTTTTAGTTTACGCGCAGGCTGCGAATTTTTATTGTTCAACAACGCACAGGAGAAATCTCTCTCCGACACCACCTTGCAGGTCAAGATCCACTGTCATATATACGGGGTGGCTAGTGAACGGTTATGCAGCGCGAGCAGTCAGTTTTTTCAACCAAGAAACTCGCTAGCAGACGCTGCCTGCGTCGGCGTCGCGAGCCGAGAGAGGGGGGGAGCGTAGGAGAAGAGAGAGAGGGGGGACGCGCATGCGCAGTGGTAGTGTGGACGCCGCGGGCAGGGATGCCTACAGGAGAGAGGGGGGAGCGTAGGAGAAGAGAGAGAGGGGGGGGACGCGCATGCGCGGTGGGGAGTGTGGACGCCGCGTGCAGCGTTGCCTAGAGGAGAGAGGGGGGGGGAGCGTAGGAGGGTAGAGAGGAGGGGAGGCGCATGCGCAGTGAGGGTGTGGTTGCCGCGGGGAGGGATGCCTAGAGGAGAGAGAGGGGAAGAGGAGGTTTTTTATTTGTTTTTTAGAGGGTTTGCGCATGCGCAGTAAGGGAGGCCACGCGGCACACCACCACCACCACCACCGCCACCGGATTAAGCTTCGCCATAAGATGCTTCACATCTAAAAAACGGGTGTAGCTTGCACTAGTGGCGCAAGACTAAAGGCACTGCAGAGCTGATCGGTTCCTAGCTGGTCCTGGTCATACGAAGTGATGCCAAGTTAAGCGAAATCATGCCAAGTGATGCTAACTTGTATGAAGCAATGCCAACTTATGCCAACTCCGTACTACGTCGTGTTCTACATTAAGCGAGCCGGGTCGAGCTGTCTGCTTTCTCATCAGCAATGCTAACCTTCTTCGGTCTCCCCACGTGTGCGTCTAGCGCCGCCTGCCGCCGCCACGGGCCGGCATTGCAGAGAACGAAGAAGCGCATGCGCATTTAGCCTTGGCGACATAATTGGTGTGAACGAGCGGTTGCACGCCGTGCCCAGGCAGGCAGGCTGGTGGCGGTGCTGTGCTATCGAAGCAGGCTCTCAGCTCTGTACACCGGTTACTAGGCAACGCACGGTGACGTCACCGAGGCGTGGAACTTCTTGTCTGTTCACGTTGGACAGATTACTGCAGGACTAAACAGCTCAGCTGTCAAAATGAGCACGGTAAGAAGTAACATCCAAGTTCTCTGTAAACGCGACCACCATATCTTCTCACCCTGTGGGTGCATTAGCAAATGAGAGCTAAAGTCATCGTAATACGAGACGGTCAGTGACTTTTAGCATTTTCATATTTCTCCTGTTACCTTTGTTCACGTCAAACACAACACGGTAGCGTAGGCCCCAATGGCTCTGTACCACTAGGTTGTATGTGCGTCACAAAATGAGACATCTAGATAAGAAACGACTTAATTAGTACTGATGTGCTGTTGTCTACGGGCATTCCATCAACTAAGCTATGGCAATCCTGCGTGTAATATGGGATGAACCTAGCTCACAGTGGAACATCCAGCTTCGGCAAACAGAGCTCTCCGGTCATTATTTCATCAGTCATTCTTCTTTTTCATTATATGGTTTATTTCTCGGTCCCTCGCAGAAGGATTGCCACAGAATGTGGGAATATAAACGATGAGGTCTTAATACGTATTTAGTGAGTTTAGTATTTAATGACGAGGTCCAATCCATATGTTTTAACTTCATTCCGATCATGCCATTCGATATTGAATTTTTTGCATAGCGCATTGATATTGAACTGGATTTGAGGATAACTACTGTATTTCTAGTTTTTGTATCCATTCATTTGATTAGACCTGTTGTAAATTAATTACCCAAAAAGCTTTGGCGTTATTGCCCAAGGAAATTTCGAGTGGGTTATCTCAGCAGGCAAAGGAATGATGGGTAATGCGGCGATTTGCTGATGCTTTGTCCTATTGTTTTCAGGTGGCTTTGGACTATCCTCAAGTTTATATCTCCGACAAAATATTGCACTGCAAGGGATTTTCTGTGAAATCTACATACGTATAAGCAAAAGGTCCACCACCTAGAGGCCTTTATGAATGTTTGTGTGTGCTTGGCAGTATTAAAAATTAGCGTGTAATTGATGTTCTAACCAGGCCATTTGGAGCGCTCAATATAAAGAGATGAAGACTAAATATTGTTGCACAAATCATAAGTTCAATATTGAACAACTGAAGAATGACGACATCACACTTTCTTCTAGCACACTTATTTAAAATTTGCGGTGTTGCCACATTTTCTTGGGGGGATGGACCAGCGAAGCGTATTTCTGGCAATGAACAAACACAACTGGGCTCAATGAACTTGAAGCAAAAACACATCCCCTGGTGCAATATTCAGACAGAAAGCAAAATTCCTCACGTAATTTGCACGAGGGCGCGAATAACACCACATAATGAAAATATACGTCAGTGTCCGTAAGGAAATAACTCGTTATGGTGGACACGCGAACATCTGGCAGCTGAATATCGAACGCACTTTAAACGGCGTGGGTACGAGACAGCACCGATATGCTGGTGCAAAAAAGCATCCAACTGAGTGGGCAACCATATCTTCTATACAGCACACGCGCAGCATAAATGGATCCACGCACCAAAGAAGAGCCCGAAGAAAGGCCTATGGCGAAGGAGGCCAGAATGTTCTGGCCTCTTAATGGCCTTCGTATGATATAGGCGTAGCCAGGCACGATTTATTGTCGTTTTTTTTTTTGTGTTGAGCTCTATTTAGAGGAAGCGAAGGAAGATTCCATTACTACCATAGAGTCGCTCCCTGGTCGTGTTTTACAGTGAAAGCTGTTATGAGATCACAACAAGGGTCATTTCTGCGCCGTAGTTGTCCGCCGCCGCCGGTGTCCGTAACCAATATCGCCCGAAATAATAAAAAAAACTAAATAAACAAAAAACAGTTATAACCGAATGGGAATCCAACCCGGGTCTTCTGCGTGGCAGCCCAGCACTCTACCACTGAGCTACGCCACCTTTTTTTTCTTTCTTTATTACTTGCACATCAGACAGTAATATTACAGTGCATGAACAGCGTGGACAGAGGTAAGAAGCAGTGTAGTTTACATAGCCATTATAATTCCTTTATGCCCATAAGTGGCTCAAGTTTCCCGAGCCACTCTGGTACTGGGTCCATAATTTTACATTCGTCAACAAAGTTCGAGATCATTAGGCGGAAATATTCACGAATAGGCATTGTTTTGATATCGGCATGACGAACTGCCATGTACTTTTTCCAAATACTGTAGAGGCCAAGCAACATAACAACATCGTAAGGCACTCCTCCATCTTCGTCATAAACTGGTAAAAACCGGATCCCATAGGCATCTAGCGGTAGATCTCTTTTGATAGTTCTTTGCAGTATGTCCCAAAAGAACACGCCTTCCCAACAATCCAGAAATACGTGTTCGATGGTTTCAGACTTACGGCATAGGAAACAGTCCGTTCCCCACGGTACAAACAGACCCCTCTTTTGCATCCACGTTTTAACTTCTAGAGTCCCTGTATGGAGCTTGAAAAAAAAAAGGATTTTGAACTGGATGGTACAGCCATTTTTTTAACTCTTGCTAGTACATTTTGCCCACGTCCAGCAGGATACAAACTCCTGTAGAGTGGTACCGGTCAAACAAGGTCGACAAGGTCCTTGTACAGCCTTTTTCGTTTTACTCCCGCTAGATATTCGCTAGAAAAACGTGCCATTAGAAAATTGCATGCTCCAACAACTTCTTTTAAATAACCCTGAAGTGCCCCATGCATGTGATACGAGGTGACAACGAGTGACGGTAGAACTCTTCCAAGTCTCAGCTGAATAACTGCACGTAGAAACGGATCTCTTGTGTCTCGCAGAAACATAAAACCGCTAACGACTTGCCTTAGAAACAAATGTGACAGACTGAGACCGCCGTACCGAACACGTCAAAACAGATTAGTGCGACTGGACCGTTCCCACACTGATCCCCATATAAATACTGCGAACACGCGATGCAGCTTCTGCACATGTATACGTGAGCAATGCGAAACCTAATGTGTACCAGAGTTTGGAGACAAAGAAAAGTTTACATACCGTGGCCCGCGAGAAGATCGAAAAATCCCATCCTCTAACTTTATCCATTTTTTTCGCGCAGTTCAGTAGCTTGCCGCCGCCAGTACGGCTCACTATCGCTATAAAATTCTAATGGCACACCCAGATACTTTGCGGGCTTATTCACCCACGGCATGTTAGCATAAATGTCTGGGATGGAAGGCCAATCTCCGTGCCAATATCCCAAGCACTTTTCCCAATTAATAGAACTCCCACTGGCCTTGCAAAACTGTTTCGCTAAACACACTACTTCGTTAATGCTGTCACGATCAGAACAAAAAACTGCAACGTCATCAGCATACGCAAGTAATCGCACTTCATTCTCATGCAGTTTAAATCCGCGGACGGAATTGCTGCTAATGACACTCAAGCAGAAAGGCTCCAAAAACAAACTGGAAAGCAATGGTGAAAGAGGGGAGCCCTGACATCGAGCGTTATAGAGGAGCAATAATTCGAGCTCGCGCTGAAAAGTTGTTGGTTGGTGAAACACCAACACTGAGCTACGCCGCTGATTGAAACTGCGGAGCAAACTGACCCTATGCAGGCTTCATGTCGGGTAAGGAATCGCGTTAACGTGTGTTGTAAAGCGTTTTAGAACAGTAAAGTAAGAACCAGGTGTCACAAAAATCGAATTGCGTAACGAGTGGGTCGTTCAGTGCTCCAACCCATTACAAAAGCCTCAGGCAAAATTCTTCATCGTCGTCAGCCACAGCATCAACATAGTGCACATAATGCGTTACAATAGTGTAGCGGGTACCGCGCTTTTCTGAAGAATGACGAATAATGGCATAGTAGACGCTTCCCCACTACACAAAAATTATGATTTATGGCGTAGTGGGTACCATGCAAGTGGGCTTGTAGTAGTAGCCCCAAGAGTTTAAAAAAGGCTCTAGAAAGGTCGCTCTCCCAGCTTTCGCTGTGGCTGTGCTGCGCGTTGTGCGCAGGCCTGGCGTTTTTTTTTTTCATTCAAAGAGACCCGCGATTTGGAAGGTTCATTGACCTTTCACGCAAAGAACACACTTTTTTTTACAGCTATATACATTTCTGTTTCCTGTTGAAACTTTTTGAGTAGCTTGGTTCTGAAACCTACTCGAGTCAAAGCGACAAAAGATTCAAGTTTAGTTGCACCGTTATTACATTAAGCAGTGCGCCCGGTTCGTCTGAAGTTTCAATGACGACTTGCATTTCTTGACGAAATCCCACTCTGTGTGTTTAGTGTCATACCGAACTGTTGC
>JALIZH010012109.1:0-14299 GCA_030522465.1 Rhipicephalus appendiculatus | reverse complement strand
TCCTGTTTTATGCGAAATCTTTTTTATCTGGTATTGACTCTTCCTTGCATACTGCTTTTAATGGGGGGCCGGTTTTAAAAGTGTTTAGATATGTTGATGACTTTTTAGTGCTTTTTAGCCAGACACAGCAATTCTTCTTTGCCTAATATTGTGTCGGACATTTTAGATGTTTTTAGTCGTTTAGGTCAAGGGCTTGTTTTTACGCACGAGATCCCCAACCGCAATGAGTTGCAATTTTTAGATTTAAAGCTGCGATTTTCTGCACTTAATGTTTGCTGGGCGTACTTTCCCCGAGCCAAGAAAGAATTATTGCCTTTTGATTCAGCCCATTCGAAGCTCATTAAAAGGGGAATTGTTGTTCAGTGCCTGAAATCTGCGCTCGAGAAGTCGTGCCCACATCGCATGCAGGAAAGTTTTGATTGGCAAGTGACCCGCCTCTTGGCGGCAGGCTACCCTTCGAACGTCATTGTAGCAGTCGCCGAGTCGCTCTTGCAGAGAGTCAAACACGGAGCCGAAGGGGTACGGGCTCGGGATCGGGTTTTGACTGGGAGACCAGTGGTCATGCCATACGTACACACCTTGTCGCATGGTCTCAAAAAGGTGGCAAACAGGCATAAAGTGCCTCTGGTTTTTTCTGCCCCTTTAATAAGCTGCAAAAGCTTTGCCCTCGGATCTGCGTTGAAAGCAGACGAGGATGCAGCACCAGGCATGCCAACCCTTTCGTCAAATGCTCTGTTGGAGTTGTCTACTCCATTCCCATGTCCTGTGGGAAAGTGTACATCGGCCAGTCAGAAAGATGCGTCAATGACCGACTTAGGGAGCACGCACAAAGTGTAAAAAAGAAAGAGGACAAGTATGCGCATCTTGTCGCGCACATTACTGCATGTGGGTGTGAACCGATTTTTCGAAGAACCAGCATACTGGGCAGAAGCACACGCATTTCTTCTCGGCTCGCTTTAGAAGCGTTTTTTATCAAAAAAGCACGTTGGATCTTGTATAAGCGAGGCTTCGATATCCTTGCATGCTTCCGAATTTGAATTTCTGCAGGGCACCTATTGACATGCGCAGAGGTGATTTCCACCTTGTTATTCCACAGGTGCTATCGTATGTTCGTTTTGTGTAATTTTTGCTGTTTTGTTTTGCTCTGCTTGCTATGCAATGTCACGCATGAGCAACACGATGAATGTGTCTATTTTAACTCGGTGGGTGTGTTGACAATAAACAGTTGTTAGTAGCGCCTGTCCCGTGTCTGGTCTTCTCTTTGTGTGCTCGTCATTTTTAGCGCTCGTTATTTCTGTGATCATGGACAGCCAACTAGCCCGACAGTCTGTTCTGCTAAAGATCAATTTTCCATGCTTTCTGGTGATACGAATTTTGGATGATACGAATATTTTTGTTGGTCCCGTGAGATTCGTATCACCGACGTTTCACTGTAATAGCTCATAGTATTAAGGCAACGTTAAGAGTTCAACCAACCAAATGATCACGCAGGATTTCATACTGGCTAATCAACAATAGACCATATTCATACCTTCAATCAAGTGATAGAGAAATGGGCGGAAAACAACCAACCCATATATATAGCCTTCATAGATTACGAGAAGGCATTTGCTTCGGTCGAGATATCAGCAGTCATGCAGGCATTGCGGAATCAGGGTGTCGACGAAGGATATATAAATATACTGGAAGAAATCTACAGCGGATCCACAGCCACTATAGTCCTCCATAGAGAGAGCGACAGAATCCTTAACAAAGAAGGGTGTAAGGCAGCAGAAGTGCGCTTAACTGGGCTGGTTGGTACATGATTAAGACGGGAACAAACAGCGCTGGATACGGGACGGTCAGCGCCGTCGTCTGTCATTCTTTCACCGTCCCGTGTCCGGCGCTGTTTGTTCCCGTCTTAAAGGTGTAAGGCAGTATTGCCAACCACTTTTTGGAAAATACCCTGCGCCAAGGTCAAAATTACCCTCCTTTACTCTACACAACATCTTTTATTACCAAACGTTTTACTCTACACCTAAAAAATAGCGCCGTGTAACTATGGTATTCTATAGACTACACTGTGCGACGTGCCGGTGTATGGTGATGCTGGAAGCGGTAGCGACTTCAGTGGTTTGAAAATTAGTTTCGGAGAGAAACTAAGGAACATGAAAGACAACAGACGGCAGGAAAAAGCGTTCCGGTATTTGTATGGGAAGAGCTTTGACTGAAAGTTGAAAAAAAAGAAAAGACAGGAGACTCATCAGCAAGAATATGTCTGGCATTGTAAGCGACATGGTAACAAGGAGCGCTAAGCGAAACGTCGTAGATGCAGAAAAAAAAACTGGATGGCAGGGATGGAAAGAAACCTGTCTCTGAGTAACTATGTACAGTAAGGCTAAAGGCGAAACAAGCAAGGATACACTTTACGATAATGCAAGGGGAAGCGCTTTACTGTTTGAAGGGAGGTCTGGTTGTCTTAGAACGCGTCGTTATAAATCGCGATAAGGTAAAGGAAGCGAAAAATCTCTTCTTTACTGTACATGCGTGCGGGAGGTAAGAAAACAACCGAGCATGTTTCAATTGAATGTGGAAATATACTCGGGTGTGTCTTAGCGCGCTGACCTTCATGAAGCCTTGGGTTTTAGGGACGACATTGGAAACGGTAAACAGGTCGGCGATAGAGCAAAGTAGAAGAAAACTGCAAGATTTGTGGCAGTAAAGTAGGCAGAAAGCAAAAAAAAGCCGGAAAACTAAGCTTAGTCTCCGATGAAGCGCAGAAAGTTGGGGTGTGAATTTATAAGGTTTTCTTATTAGAAGAGAACATTAATTCAGCTGGAAATGATCACGTTGAAATGTAGTAGTAGTAGTAGTAGTAGTAGTAGTAGTAGTAGTAATGATAATAATAATAATAATAATAATAATAATAATAATAATAATAATAATAATAATAATAATAATAATAATAATAATAATAATAAAAAAGTCACAGCGTCATTATAAAAGGGACGCTATTTCATACACCCATACACTGTTATCGAGAAACTCGCATGGTCCCTCATGCATTCACCTAAGATGGCTGGAAGGCGAAAGTCATTTTCGTTTTATTCTTTTTCTGAGTCGATTGTATTGACCGACTCGAAACAGTTCTGCACCTAGCGCGGTTTTGCATTGCGTCCGGAACCGGAGGCATCGGCAGCTTTCAGCACCTCCCGTGCCTCCACGATCGGCCCACCATACGGCGATGGCATGTGATGACGTCATCATTTGACGTTACATTGTGCGGTCACAGTGACTTGATGATCCCATCAAAAATTCTGGCGATATGTGACGTCATGATGTAAGGCGGTGTCGTTTTATCATGGTAAGTAGACGCCAACAATCAGTTTTAGTGTTTAATGTGGCATATAAGGCTTTCACCTTTATAACTGATGCCGACCACAGTCGCAAAATTTAAAAGCCCCCTCCACGCAACGAACGAATGGGAAACGACAAAGAGGGAAAAAGCCATCCACGAGAAAAAACAACAAGGCTAGCACAGGGCCGGATGTGTGACATCTATTTCGTCTCGGCCCTGTGGTGGTTAAATGTGAATTGAACCAATTCCAATTTTTATTCAAAGGAAGATTTATCTTTCGAGTCTTTTTCAGGAATGTAGCCCTCGGATATGTTACGAGGATCTTCTATATTTTTCACTGATCAGTCAGAAGCAAAATCTCATAATTACCCTACGTTTTATAAGAAAATCGTATTACCGCCCTACTACCCCACGCTGGCCGAAAAATTCAGAAAATACCCTACAAGTAAGGTAACTACTCCTACGGTTGGCAACCCTGGTGTAAGGTAGGGTGACACGATCTCTCCAACGCTATTCACCACGCGTTTACAGGGTGTTTTCAGGGCCCTAGATTGGGAATAGTTAGGGATAAGAGTTACTTAGTTACCTTAGTAACCTGCGATTGGCTGATGAGATTGCATTGATAAGTAATTCAGGGGATGGATTACAACTCATGATTACTGAATTGGACTTCAAGGAAAGCAGAAGAGTAGGTCTGAAAATTAATATGCATAAAGCTAAGCTAATGTGCAGCAGTCTCGGAGAGAACAGCGTTTTGCGATAGGAGAGAGACATTAGAAGTTGTGCAGGAATACGTCTACTCAGAACAGGTAGTAACCACGGAGCCGAAACATGAGACTGAAATAACTGGAAAGATAAAGATGGGTTGAAGCATTCTCAAATCATGAATGGTAGTTGAACCATATCTCTCAAGATGGAAGTATATAACAGCTGCATCACACCGGTACTTACAACCTGGAGGCTTACAATGAGAATACAACTTAAAATCGAGGACGACTCAGCGAACAATGGAAAAGGGAAAATGGTAGGTGTAACCTTAAAAGACAGGAAGAGAGCAGAGTGGGTCAGGGAACAAACGGGTGTTAAGGATCTCATAGCTCAAATCAAGAAGAAGAAATGGACATGGGCAGGGCAAGTAACGCGTAAGCAGTAAACCGCTGGTCATTAAGGGTCAATGACTGTATTCCAAGAGAAGGCAAACGCGCGAGAGGGAGACAGTAAGCTAAGTGGGCAGATGACATTACGAAGCTTGCGGGTGTAACGTGGCAGCAGAAACCACAGGACCGGGTTGATTGACGGGACATTGGAGAGGCCTTTGCCCTGCAGTGGGCGTAGTCAGGTTGATGATGATGATGAAATTGATTAAATGAACTGCTAAACGTTCGGTGCAAGTGCACTGGGCCAAACTCAAGACATGTGACAGTTTTGGTGGCTGCAAAATTACCTTAAAAGGCTCATAAAGCACTCCAAGTTCAAAAACTAGAGCGTGGTTTCTTCTCACCGTTCCTACAGACGCTCTCTTCCGCGCGAGTTATTTCCTTATAAAAAACATGGGCAATATCAGTACTAAGCGTTGAGCCTATCATGACATCGCGCTCTTCGACTACACGCTGTTATATCCTCTTCTGCAGCCGAAAACGCACACAACGTAGTGAAATCAGTTGATCGTGCACGATAGTCAAGCGAAACAAGGCAGAACGGGCGTACGACTGCATGACATCGCAGGTTGGGAGAATTCAACTCATATACCGCGTATATGGAGCAATCGAGAGATTATTTCTTCATGATGTCAAGTGAACAGGCTGCAGACATCATGCATTGCGCCGAAAAGACTGACAATGCTAGAGAGAATAATGCGCTCGTAATCTCTATCTTCAGAGGTTGTTTAGGGGCCGTTCAGAAGAATTACTTTTCGCTTTTAATCAGAACAGCCTACGAAAAGCAGCTTCCAGTTCCATCAGAATTAACTTCTACCCACTTAAAGGAACATAATTATTCCTGCCAGCTCTTTTGAGCTGTTGTTGCCACGGCAGTGTTGCATAATCAAAAGGAGGCATTCAATGCATACATGTTGCAAGAAACATGTACGGTAATTGCAAGCGGTGAATTTCTGCTCCACATGGAATAGTGAAAATTTTATGACCTATCAGTAGATAACTAAAACTACATTATGCTCGACCTCACACATTTACAAGGAAGATAACAGTAAGCGCATGCAAGCAACATGTGTCACTGTCAGCTTCCATCGTTGGGTAGCGCACAAATTGACACAAGACAAAAAGAAGAGGACAGGACAAGCGCTGGTCTAACAACTGAAATTTTTATTTGAAAAAAATACACACACACATATATATATATATATATATATATATATATATATATATATATATATATATATATATATATATATATATATATATATGCAGAAAACAAAAAAACAAAAAAAACCATGCACCACACCAGGTTACAGTCGATCAATGAAACGGATTTCTTGTTCTGATAATGAAATAGATGGCTGACTAATGCAATGGCTATCACACTTCGCCATGTGGTATGCCTCAGTTATTTCACGTGCGCGTTGATTATGATGGCGATTGATGATTGAGGTTTGCGCAAACGAAGGCGTGCAACCGCAATCACGGCAATGGCTGGCGAGGTGAGACGAGACCCCATCCTTCAAAGAATTGTCATGCTCGCGCAGCCTGATATTAACACATCTGGCAGTCTGTCCGATGTAGACACTGCCGCACGTGCAAGGAATTCTATATACCACCCCAGAAGGACACGCGGTGTACTTCTTTAACGTGCTTGACTGCGCAAGCGTTATCGACAGCCCTAGCATCCCCCTTAGCGCGTCTATCAATCTTGCCACATAAGCTGCCCAATTTATTTCCACCCGAAAAAACAACATCAACCCCATACTGCCCCGCGAGTTTCTTTAGTCTATATGAAATGGAATGTGCATATGGAATCACTGCAAATGGCTTTCGCTCACATTGTGAAGTTGCTGGTTGGTTGGCAGACTGCGCACTAGTTTTCACTCTCTTTAGCCAACGCTCCGATGCAGAAACCAGAAAGGGGGTGGGAAAAACCAGCCGTCTTTAGGCGATTGCACTGATTCCGGGAAGCTTTCCTCTGTGGCATGAAAACACGATTTTGAGATTGCTGAGTACAGACATGAAGTGACAATACCAGTTTTTTACCAGCTTTGAATGGGCAGATTTGAAGTTTAGGAGGGGCTTTACCGATCTGGGAGCGTAGATCCAACACACATGCTCATTCTGAAATCGCAAAGTTAGATCAAGAAACTGAAGCTCTTTATTATGGTTGGGAACCTCGCACGTGAACTGAAGACCATGCCCCCTTTCCCTAAATGCTTTTAGAATGTTCACCTTACCATGTGTGCGACTTTCACGTTCCACAAAGACTAAGTAATCATCTACATACCTAAATATACGCCTGCCCCAACCCTCGAAATCCCGCTCCAGATCGCGGTCAATCCTACTTAACAAAATGTCACTGAGAACCGGGGCAACTCTGGAGCCAATGCAGACATCTGAGGCCTGAACAAACAAATCGCCTTGCCATGATACAAATGTAGAATCAAGATAAAAAACGGAGAAGTTCAAGAAAGCTTTGCACAGATACACCACATTTATCAACAAACCGCGTTTCATCATTTAGGTCTGTGATAGTATCCTTAACAGATAGTAACAGAAAATTATGCGGCAAAGAGTAGAACAAGTCCTGGACGTCAACACTGAAGGCAGTATTTTTCTTAAGGTTCTGATTCCCCAAGAAATCGACAACTTGTGAATTGCTAATCAAGAACGGATCCACTACATTTAATGAGCTAAGGTGGGTCTGTAGGTAGCCAGAGATAACGTGCTGCCACGAGCCATGCTCCGACACAATGCCCAAAAGGGTATTTCAGGTTTATGCGTCTTGGCGGTGAAGAACACCTGCAACTCCCAGGCTTTTGGAATTCCTCGCCAAGGACCTCAGTCGTTCAAGCTTTAGATCCGACAGCAAAGCCAGTGCCTGTTTTTTGACAGATGCCGGCTTGTAAGTGACTGGTTTGAAGTTTTTTTGCATTGCTAGAGCAGCCTTATCCTGAAACATGCCCACAGGCATCACAACAAATCACAGCAGTCACCTTCTTTTGCTGTCACTGTCTGGCACTTTCGTTTGCTTGCGCTAATACACTAAAAGTGAAGCGAAGAACACCTCTTACTACATGTAAGCGCTTCTGTTCGTGTCATCGGTTATACATGCGCACTCGGTAACCCTTACTGAGCAAAAAAAAAAATGTCGCATATGTATCTTTATTTGAAATATATGTACAAGCTGCTTGTCAGACAAAGCTCGAGTGCACCACCAAACATGCGCTGCACCTCGTGGCAGAGCACAGAGGGCTGCAAATTATCACCCTGCTGTGAGTGCATCATGCCAACCCGACATTTAGCGCTGAGAGTACTGGGTGGAAATGACCAAGTGTAGCAGCTCCCCATTCGCGATGCCATTTTGGTAATATGCGGGGGGAGCATTCACGTATATTCCGAATATTCAGTCTGCATTATGAATCATACTAACACATACGGGTAAGTAGAAACTAAGATACGAATGGTACCGTTGTATTTTCCCCCGTTGACGTTCCGATACCTCACTACTTAGTGTGTAATAATATTTTAAAAGCTTTCTCGCATGTAAAAAGCAAACGAGATGCTATATAGAAGAATCTTTGTAGCACGCGTGGAAAAGTTATATATTTCAGGAACAAAGCAAAAATACAAGACAGTATTTATTTGTGTTGCTGCGGTCTAAAAGAAGCGAATGATGTCACGAACTATCTTAAACGGGTTTTTATGTTAGCTTTTCGTCGCGCCCGCGTTTCCTTCCTACTCATCGCTGTGAAAGGGAAACAAAGACAGTAGCGGTGTGCTCGGAACTTTGTGCTCGAACGCACATTTGAAGTTACACTACTTTCACGCACAACACAAGCATCTGATTGCAACTTTGTCACATTGAGGTGGCCGTACAAACCCCTTGTTGCGATGAAAGCCCCCTCACCCCCTTCAAAAAAAATCCTGCAAGCTTGGCGATGACTTCTCTCCTGCCTGAGGTGAAAATGGATGAGGCCCGTGTACTTAGATTTAGGTGCACAGTTAAAAAACCCCGGTGTGCCAAATTAGTGGGCACGGCGAAGCGCATCGACTAGGATCGCTAACCATGCGACTTTGTTTGCTTCGTGCAGGCTTTGTTCCTTGCATTCGGCGGAGCATCACCAACACCGGAAATTTTGCCTTTGAAGCTGCAAGATTTCGCCGACAAGCGTGCTGGGAACTTCGTCACCGTCAGGAGCATTCCGGTTTCATGGACTGAACAGAGGGCTTCGTGACGTCAACGGGCGCCAACGCTATAAAACAAGTGCCTTACGAGGATCTCGTCAGTGGGCACGGCGAAGCGCATCGACGAGGATCGCTAACCATGCGACTTGTTTGCTTCGTGCAGGCTTTGTTCCTTGCATTCGGCGGAGCATCACCAACACCGGAAATTTTGCCTTTGAAGCTGCAAGATTTCGCCGACAAGCGTGCTGGGAACTTCGTCACCGTCAGGAGCATTCCGGTTCCATGGACTGAACAGGGCTTCGTGACGTCAACGGGCGCCAACGCTATAAAACAAGTGCCTTACGAGGATCTCGTCAGTGGGCACGGTGAAGCGCATCGACTAGGATCGCTAACCATGCGACTTGTTTGCTTCGTGCAGGCTTTGTTCCTTGCATTCGGCGGAGCATCACCAACACCGGAAATTTTGCCTTTGAAGCTGCAAGATTTCGCCGACAAGCGTGCTGGGAACTTCGTCACCGTCAGGAGCATTCCGGTTCCATGGACTGAACAGGGCTTCGTGACGTCAACGGGCGCCAACGCTATAAAACAAGTGCCTTACGAGGATCTCGTCAGTGGGCACGGTGAAGCGCATCGACTAGGATCGCTAACCATGCGATTTGTTTGCTTCGTGCAGGCTTTGTTCCTTGCATTCGGCGGAGCATCACCAACACCGGAAATTTTGCCTTTGAAGCTGCAAGATTTCGCCGACAAGCGTGCTGTTGGGAACTTCGTCACCGTCAGGAGCATTCCGGTTCCATGGACTGAACAGGGATTCGTGACGTCAACGGACGCCAACGCTATAAAACAAGTGCCTTACGAGGATCTCGTCAGTGGGCACGGCGAAGCGCATCGACGAGGATCGCTAACCATGCGACTTGTTTGCTTCGTGCAGGTTAGGTACGCCTACTCTGTACGTAGCGATGACAGATTTTTAGTTATTCTACCGTGCCCACAAACATGCATTAACATAGCGTATGAATGTGTTTGTTCTTGTACGTTGTTGCTATGTGGCGATGTTGAGGAAAATCCTGGGCCATCTGTTGAAGATATGTTTAAGAAGCTTATGGATGGTCAACAGGCTATAAGGGCTGACATTGCTGACTTGAAGAGCCGTCTCGAGAGAACAGAAAATAGAATATCAAGTTTCGAAGCTCGCCTGACCAAAGCAGAAGAAAAAGTAGAACCATCGCTTCAGGCGACCAATGCAGCTGGCGATTTACGGTCAGCTATTTCGAAAATTCAGGAGGTTCAAGAGTCAGCATATGTTAAGCTAGTTGACTTAGAAAATCGTAGCAGGAGGTCGAACTTGATAGTATTTGGCATACCAAGCGTTCCGAATGAGTCTGAGTCAATCTTGCGTGAAAAAGTCATCAAGGAAATTTTTGCAGAAAAGCTCGGCGTGAACTGCACTTCTGTTGGTCGCATTCATAGGCTTGGTAAACCTCGGGCAAACAGACCCATTATTTTGTACTTTCAAGACTACAGGGAAAAAGAAGCAGTGCAACGTAACGCATGAAAGCTGAGTGGTACAAACGTTTACTTGCAAAACGATTACTGCGCGGACACACTCCGTAAACGTAAGCTTCTTTGGGCTAGCGCTAAAGGTGACAAAGGTGAAGGCAAAAGAATACGTTTGGTTAATGATAAGCTGTGCATCGATGACCAGTTGTACGCATGGGACGATGCGACGATAGTATGACACGCAAAACAATATCAAACAAAAACGCCCCATTGTCCCAGAGCTAGCAATTGAAGACACAACAGCTCCGAATCATTTCGCTCAATGCTAGAAGTGTCGTGAATAAAACGGACGCACTTGAATCCCTGTTACTCTTATACCACCCGCATGTCTGCGTGGTCACTGAAACTTGGCTTCATGACAATATTCGCGATGATGAAATTGCACCACCAGGATACTGCTTGTATCGGCGAGATAGGGGTTCTCGAGGAGGAGGCGTGGCTGTTCTTGCAAAACGTTCTGTCGATATTACCATCGGAGATCAAATTGCTGACCATGAAAGTTAGCTGCTAAACGTGCGTTTTTGTGGAATTCGTTTTTTTCTTTGTGCAGTATACCGCCCGCCTGATTCAAATGATGTGTATTTGTCAAAATTGCATGAACATTTACTTAGCCTACGTGATAGAAATGTGATTTTCACGGGTGATTTTAACCTTCCTGAAATTAACTGGGATCAATTAATATATGGATGTTCCAAAACAATTGATGCTATATTGGATGTGATGTTTTATTTAAATGTAGAGCAGATGGTGCGTCAGTGCACACGTGGTAAATCCATCCTAGATCTATTATTTATAACAGAAATATTTAACGGTGCTAGAGCATCAGTGGAGCCAGGAATTTCAGACCATGACCTAATATAATTTTGCTGGCAGCTAACAAGTAATAGACCGAAGCTAGCGAAACATTCTTCAGTTGTCCGGGACTTTCAAAACGCCGATGACGTTTCTGTAATAGATTACCTAGACATACATCTTGACTTTTCAGTTGACAACGTCGAGACTTCATGGATGAGGTTCCGAGATGCGATAAATTTCTGCGTTACCAAATTTACGCCTACCAAAATCCTTAGGAAGCGACATGTAAACCCTTGGATAACTAGGGATATTATTCATACAAAACGTAAAATTAAACGGCTCCGCAAGCAGAAAAAAAGTGTCGTGCTCTATTTATCTTGAACTAAAGCAAAACCTATCAATGAAACTAAGAGAGTCCGGAAGCGCTTACTTCAATAATTGTCTTTCTCAGTTTATTAAATGCGACAGCCAAAAGTTCTGGCGGTTTTTAAAGGAAGGCAGACAGGATGTTTCTAAAATAAAAATTGGTGGCATCATAGCTACTGATGCTCGGCAGATCTCGGAGCATTTTAATCTTTACTTCCACAGTGTTTTTTCGAGAGGCGATAGTTATGTACCCCAGAGCACTGATTCATGTTTAGCTGACTATTTAGAAGTGTCGCATGGAGGCGTCATGTCTATGCTCCTTAATGTTAATCCAAAAAAAGCCGTCAGGGCCGGATGGTATCCCTAATGCTTTCTTACATCGGTACGCAGAGCAGGTATCTCATTTTCTGACAGATTTCTTCAATTTGTCAATTGCCAAAGGCGAAATTCCGTACGACTGGCGTTTAGCACGCATCACTCCCATTCACAAAAAAGGCGATCGTTTATCTGTGAATAACTATCGGCCCATATCTATTACAAGCACACGTTGTAAGTTGTTGGAGCACGTCATTTCAAAGTACCTTATCGATTTTCTTGAAAAGCGCAATGCATTATCGCCATATCAACATGGTTTTAGAAAGAACTTGTCTACAGTTACACAGCTTGTGACAACAGTACACGATTTTTCACATATCCTTGATACGACTGGACAGGTGGATGTCTTGTTCTTAGATTTTTCGAAGGCATTTGATAAAGTGCCTCATGGGATGTTACTACGGAAGCTGGAACATTTGGGTGTTCCGTCAAATACTGTTAAATGGATTGGCGCCTACCTTCGAGACAGGCGGCAATATGTACAAGTTTCGAATTACTCCTCAGACCTGTTGTATGTGACTTCTGGAGTTCCCCAGGGAAGTGTTTTGGGGCCTTTTTTGTTTTTAATTTATATTAATGATTTGGCAGAGTTAATTAATAATGGTGTTTGCATCCGACTGTTCGCGGATGACTACGTTGTTTTTAAATAAATTCGAGCTCCAAACGATCATGTACTCTTACAAGAAAACCTACAGGCTATAGGAGACTGGTGCATTCGATGGGACATGGAATTAAACACAGAAAAGAGTGTACTTCTGCGTATTACGAGAAAGAAAATGCCTAGCACGTTCACTTACTCTATTAAGCAGCGTGATATACAGGAGGTAGACAAATGTAGGTATCTGGGCGTCACTATCAATAGCAAACTCACCTGGTCAACACATATATCGGCTACTTGTACCTCTGCGCTGCAGAAGTTGTGGTTTCTCAAAAGGAAACTGAAAACCGCACCTCCTAGCGTTAAGCTTCTAGCATATAATACTTGCGTCAGAGCTAAATTAGAATATGCTTCAATTGTATGGGACCCCCACAACAAAAGTGATGTTCAAGAACTAGAACGGGTCCAAAGAAAAGCAGTGCGCTTCATATTTAATAAGAATAGGATGACTGACTCGCCGTCCTTATTAATGAAGCAACATAGCATCCCATCGTTAGAATCACGCAGAAAGGTCAATCGGTTGATTTTTCTTCAAAAGTCTCTTACCCGAAATACAAAAGTAACTGCCTGATTGTGTAGGTCCCCACACAACTAGGAAAACTAGACACACCCACAGTAGGGCACTTGCCCCCAATTTTTGCCAAAACAAAATCGCATAAATTCAGCTTTTTTCCTAGAACTGTGTCCGAATGGAATGCTCTACCCTCCACTGTTGTTGATGCCGATCATTTTGAATTCCAACTAGAAAATTTTTATTATGTGTCGTGATTGTAGTTGATGTTTCTCTTGCGTTCCTATTTTTCTCATTGTTGTTACTTTTTTTTCTTTTTTCGCTGTGACTGCGATGTTCTTGTGATTCTGTGATCACTGTACAGCCCCCTCCTGCATGGACCACACGGTGGTCTGTAGTATTCCTAAATAAAATAAATAAATAAATTTCCGCAGCCCTCCTCTACGGCCTCTCATAATCACATGGTGACTTTGGAACGTTCCCAAGAATTATTATGACTTCTGTACTTCCGCACGAATCCACAGAAGAGCACTGAAACCGAACGAGAAAGCGCGGCTGAACAACGGATGATGAACGCAGCGCTACAAAGTTCTCGAAGACGGCAGAGAAAGACGACCCAGACGAGGGCGTCACCAAGCGCGTGCGCGGTTTTTCTTTTAAAGACGTTAGTCTTTCTTCGGATACTTCAACGCAGAAATTTTGGTCTGTCTGTCTGTCTGTCTGTCTGTCTGTCTGTCTGTCTGTCTGTCACACGATTCAGCCAACCGGCCAAAGTTTAAGCACTTACTGAATGCCCAGCCATCTTGCACAAGCGGCTGCGTTCATACTTGAGATTATTGTCGATCAAAAAGCAAATGTTACGCATATCTGAAGCGCAACATCAATACTTTATTAGGTGGTGTGTTCCTTTAATAGTAAATGCATAGATACGTAATTCTAAAGACCCTAGTGTTTCTTAGGACTGCGCTGAAAATGCGACGCTATGCACGAAAAAGCCTGGCAGTGGCCCTGGGCTCTGCACAAGCTCATGTTTCCCCGATGCCACAGCCAGATGGCGTCCATATCTCCACGCAGCGCCTCCTCTTTGTTATCAATGCCAGCCAGATGTGGCCGATTCAACATAGAGCAGGCGCTGTCTGAGGCAAGGCAAAACATAGTAGTACGGCCGGCAGAAGACTATCGTCTTTCGACGACATTTGCAGAGAAGCACGCAGATGCGCGGCCAATTTTTTCTTTCTTTTCCTCACAGATACTTTGCCGCCACAAGGACATTTTTCGAGGATCACCGAGGGCGCTTTCGTCACCGAGGGAGCTTTCGTCACTCAACTCACCACGTTCAAATGAGTGTG
>JALIZH010012108.1:0-19475 GCA_030522465.1 Rhipicephalus appendiculatus | reverse complement strand
AAACAACTACACAACGGAACTGTCCTAACTCTAGTCTCTCATCTCCACTCAGAACACCGAATACGTTGGGCCGGCCTTACTTGTCTGGGTCCGTTACCCATGTCCACAAGTCGCGGTTCCCGTTGGGTCAACCGTCGTGTCCCGTGACGTCTTCTCCATTCTTGTTGTCCGCTCCAAAGACCGACGCGCCAGTCGTAGCCTGTCCACAAGCAGGCTGTCGTACCGCTGGCTAGACCCGCTAGGCCTAACGTCGTCGTTGCGTTGACCCGGCGTGGTGTTCCCGCGCTGACGTGGCACACCGGGGATTGCCTTTGGTGGCCTGCAGCAGAAGGGGGCTTGCTCCGGGAACGTCCGTGCTTGCCGGGCGCGGTAGCCGCATCCCCGAGGAGCCTTGCTCGAACGCCGTCGAGTACGCCGGCCACACCTCGGGACGCCCGCGTCACCGGTAGCCGGCTCGAACGCCCGTCGCTCCCGTCACCAGGTTATCAGCTGGCGATCCAGCCTCCCCGCTTCGCAGTCCACGCAGGCAATTCCCCGCTCCCGCCTCT
The DNA here is from genome assembly GCA_030522465.1 of Rhipicephalus appendiculatus. Taxonomy (NCBI): domain Eukaryota; kingdom Metazoa; phylum Arthropoda; class Arachnida; order Ixodida; family Ixodidae; genus Rhipicephalus; species Rhipicephalus appendiculatus. The sequence continues at coordinate 18,927 of JALIZH010012108.1, read as the reverse complement.
TCGTCTTCCTTTTCGGCTCGGGTCCACGTGCCTCGAGCGCTCTGGAATGTTCTACGCACGCGCTCGTGCCGCTTCCAATACTTTGATGGCTTCGTCGTCATCGTCTTCTTTTTTGCATATACCTCTTGCTCGTGACAGTACGGTTGTTGCAAACCGAGTTTCACCCCGCGAAGTTTGATACGAACGTACGCTACCATCCAAGTACGAAGAGGTGCTGTCCGCGCGCTGTCGCGGAAGACGCATCAAGCATGTGTCAGCGCGAGAACGCAAGCACGGGCATGCGCGCCGCGCCGCCAAATCGTCAGAATCGCGGTGTCAACATGCATGATTGTTGAGGTCGCACTTGTGTGGGCACGGCTGTAAATCTCCCAAAAAACATCCCCAATACATCCGCGATAACAAAATCATAACATAGGACCGTGGTTCTGAAATTTTGTGGCCTACGTCTATTGCATCAAAGCGCTTCTTTTGTTACTTTCGCCGCAGTACTCTGGTGTTATGCGAAAAAACATACTGAAATTTGAAAGGTGCTATTGCTGTCGCGGGTCACAACGCACCTGGTTCATTATTTGAACCTCCTGTTTTATGCGAAATCTTTTTATCTGGTATTGACTCTTCCTTGCATACTGCTTTTAATGGGGGGCCGGTTTTAAAAGTGTTTAGATATGTTGATGACTTTTTAGTGCTTTTAGCCAGACACAGCAATTCTTCTTTTGCCTAATATTGTGTCGGACATTTTAGATGTTTTTTTAGTCGTTTAGGTCAAGGGCTTGTTTTTACGCACGAGATCCCCAACCGCAATGAGTTGCAATTTTTAGATTTAAAGCTGCGATTTTCTGCACTTAATAGGGGCTTTTAGCTTGTGCGTATACTTCTTTACGTTACCGTGTTACCGGATACCGGAAGGAATCTGCGCATGCGCGGGCCTTTACGGAACGTAGACTTTTTACGGAACGTAAACTACTCGCCGGATAGGCTTTACGTTTGCGGCCCTACCTCGCAAATCCACCTTTGTTCGTGGCTACGCGCGATATTCAATTTGCGGAGACTCCTGCCGCCGAGCCAATCAAAATAAGCCGAAGTGCGAATGCGAATTGCAATCACCTTGTTTCAGCCGGCTTACCGAAGCTAGAGTGACGTAAACGTAAGAGGCCTAAAGCGCCTAAAACTCCCGACAGGCTGGATAGGTGGCGCCATCTAGCGGCGTCAATGTGAAACAGGCAAGCACAAAATTGTTATTGCAGAAACATCGCGCATTTTACTCCTTGCGTAAATGCTTTGCAGTGAAATAATTATGAATGAGTTGCCTTCTTCATCATTTTCACCCTCAAATACTAGATGATAACAAACGTGTTCATGACTGTCGTAGCACGAAGCGTCACAAGATGTCGACACCATCGTCGCTAACCCGATATTTTTGCACCCTTTTTCGTAAACCGAGATACTGTACACGCTAAAAACCTCTGTTATTATTTTGCCCAAGCGATTATTAAATCTTATCTAAATCAAGTATAGTTTAAATGCAGTTATCATCACCATTTGGTGGTTTGCGCAAACGTAAAGGTTTACGTTTACGCACGCACGTAAACGTTCACGTATGAGGAGCTAAAACTTTTTCTGCAGCATGCGTTCCGGTAAGACGGAAAACGCAATCCGGTAACCGGTAACACGGTAACGTAAAAAAGTATACGTACAAGCTAAAAGCCCCTAATGTTTGCTGGGCGTACTTTCCCCGAGCCAAGAAAAGAATTATTGCCTTTTGATTCAGCCCATTCGAAGCTCATTAAAAGGGGAATTGTTGTTCAGTGCCTGAAATCTGCGCTCGAGAAGTCGTGCCCACATCGCATGCAGGAAAGTTTTGATTGGCAAGTGACCCGCCTCTTGGCGGCAGGCTACCCTTCGAACGTCATTGTAGCAGTCGCCGAGTCGCTCTTGCAGAGAGTCAAACACGGAGCCGAAGGGGTACGGGCTCGGGATCGGGTTTTGACTGGGAGACCAGTGGTCATGCCATACGTACACACCTTGTCGCATGGTCTCAAAAAGGTGGCAAACAGGCATAAAGTGCGTCTGGTTTTTTCTGCCTTTAATAAGCTGCAAAAGCTTTGCCCTCGGATCTGCGTTGAAAGCAGACGAGGATGCAGCACCAGGCATGCCAACCCTTTCGTCAAATGCTCTGTTGGAGTTGTCTACTCCATTCCCATGTCCTGTGGGAAAGTGTACATCGGCCAGTCAGAAAGATGCGTCAATGACCGACTTAGGGAGCACGCACTAAGTGTAAAAAAGAAAGAGGACAAGTATGCGCATCTTGTCGCGCACATTACTGCATGTGGGTGTGAACCGATTTTTCGAAGAACCAGCATACTGGGCAGAAGCACACGCATTTCTTCTCGGCTCGCTTTAGAAGCACGTTGGATCTTGTATAAGCGAGGCTTCGATATCCTTGCATGCTTCCGAATTTGAATTTCTGCAGGGCACCTATTGACATGCGCAGAGGTGATTTCCACCTTGTTATTCCACAGGTGCTATCGTATGTTCGTTTTGTGTAATTTTTGCTGTTTTGTTTTGCTCTGCTTGCTATGCAATGTCACGCATGAGCAACACGATGAATGTGTCTATTTTAACTCGGTGGGTGTGTTGACAATAAACAGTTGTTAGTAGCGCCTGTCCCGTGTCTGGTCTTCTCTTTGTGTGCTCGTCATTTTTAGCGCTCGTTATTTCTGTGATCATGGACAGCCAACTAGCCCGACAGTCTGTTCTGCTAAAGATCATTTTCCATGCTTTCTGGTGATACGAATTTTGGATGATACGAATATTTTTGTTGGTCCCGTGAGATTCGTATCACCGACGTTTCACTGTAATAGCTAATAGTATTAAGGCAACGTTAAGAGTTCAACCAACCAAATGATCACGCAGGATTTCATACTGGCTAATCAACAATAGACCATATTCATACCTTCAATCAAGTGATAGAGAAATGGGCGGAAAAACAACCAACCCATATATATAGCCTTCATAGATTACGAGAAGGCATTTGCTTCGGTCGAGATATCAGCAGTCATGCAGGCATTGCGGAATCAGGGTGTCGACGAAGGATATATAAATATACTGGAAGAAATCTACAGCGGATCCACAGCCACTATAGTCCTCCATAGAGAGAGCGACAGAATCCTTAACAAAGAAGGGTGTAAGGCAGCAGAAGTGCGCTTAACTGGGCTGGTTGGTACATGATTAAGACGGGAACAAACAGCGCTGGATACGGGACGGTCAGCGCCGTCGTCTGTCATTCTTTCACCGTCCCGTGTCCGGCGCTGTTTGTTCCCGTCTTAAAGGTGTAAGGCAGTATTGCCAACCACTTTTTGGAAAATACCCTGCGCCAAGGTCAAAATTACCCTCCTTTACTCTACACAACATCTTTTATTACCAAACGTTTTACTCTACACCTAAAAATAGCGCGGTGTAACTATGGCATTCTATAGACTACACTGTGCGACGTGCCGGTGTATGGTGATGCTGGAAGCGGTAGCGACTTCAGTGGTTTGAAAATTAGTTTCGGAGAGAAACTAAGGAACGTGAAAGACAACAGACGGCAGGAAAAAGCGTTCCGGTATTTGTATGGGAAGAGCTTTGACTGAAAGTTGAAAAAAAAGAAAAGACAGGAGACTCATCAGCAAGAATATGTCTGGCATTGTAAGCGACATGGTAACAAGGAGCGCTAAGCGAAACGTCGTAGATGCAGAAAAAAAAACTGGATGGCAGGGATGGAAAGAAACCTGTCTCTGAGTAACTATGTACAGTAAGGCTAAAGGCGAAACAAGCAAGGATACACTTTACGATAATGCAAGGGGAAGCGCTTTACTGTTTGAAGGGAGGTCTGGTTGTCTTAGAACGCGTCGTTATAAATCGCGATAAGGTAAAGAAGCGAAAAATCTCTTCTTTACTGTACATGCGTGCGGGAGGTAAGAAAACAACCGAGCATGTTTCAATTGAATGTGGAAATATACTCTCGGGTGTGTCTTAGCGCGCTGACCTACATGAAGCCTTGGGTTTTCGGGACGACATTGGAAAGGTAAACAGGTCGGCGATAGAGCAAAGTAGAAGAAAACTGCAAGATTTGTGGCAGTAAAGTAGGCAGAAAGCAAAAAAAAGCCGGAAAACTAAGCTTAGTCTCCGATGAAGCGCAGAAAGTTGGGGTGTGAATTTATAAGGTTTTCTTATTAGAAGAGAACATTAATTCAGCTGGAAATGATCACGTTGAAATGTAGTAGTAGTAGTAGTAGTAGTAGTAGTAGTAGTAGTAGTAGTAATGATAATAATAATAATAATAATAATAATAATAATAATAATAATAATAATAATAATAATAATAATAATAATAATAAAAGTCACAGCGTCATTATAAAAGGGACGCTATTTCATACACCCATACACTGTTATCGAGAAACTCGCATGGTCCCTCATGCATTCACCTAAGATGGCTGGAAGGCGAAAGTCATTTTCGTTTTATTCTTTTTCTGAGTCGATTGTATTGACCGACTCGAAACAGTTCTGCACCTAGCGCGGTTTTGCATTGCGTCCGGAACCGGAGGCATCGGCAGCTTTCAGCACCTCCCGTGCCTCCACGATCGGCCCACCATACGGCGATGACATGTGATGACGTCATCATTTGACGTTACATTGTGCGGTCACAGTGACTTGATGATCCCATCAAAAATTCTGGCGATATGTGACGTCATGATGTAAGGCGGTGTCGTTTTATCATGGTAAGTAGACGCCAACAATCAGTTTTAGTGTTTAATGTGGCATATAAGGCTTTCACCTTTATAACTGATGCCGACCACAGTCGCAAAATTTAAAAGCCCCTCCACGCAACGAACGAATGACAAAGAGGGAAAAAGCCATCCACGAGAAAAAACAACAAGGCTAGCACAGGGCCGGATGTGTGACATCTATTTCGTCTCGGCCCTGTGGTGGTTAAATGTGAATTGAACCAATTCCAATTTTATTCAAAGGAAGATTTATCTTTCGAGTCTTTTCAGGAATGTAGCCCTCGGATATGTTACGAGGATCTTCTATATTTTTCACTGATCAGTCAGAAGCAAAATCTCATAATTACCCTACGTTTTATAAGAAAATCGTATTACCGCCCTACTACCCCACGCTGGCCGAAAAATTCAGAAAATACCCTACAAGTAAGGTAACTACCCTACGGTTGGCAACCCTGGTGTAAGGTAGGGTGACACGATCTCTCCAACGCTATTCACCACGCGTTTACAGGGTGTTTTCAGGGCCCTAGATTGGGAATAGTTAGGGATAAGAGTTACTTAGTTACCTTAGTAACCTGCGATTGGCTGATGAGATTGCATTGATAAGTAATTCAGGGGATGGATTACAACTCATGATTACTGAATTGGACTTCAAGGAAAGCAGAAGAGTAGGTCTGAAAATTAATATGCATAAAGCTAAGCTAATGTGCAGCAGTCTCGGAGAGAACAGCGTTTTGCGATAGGAGAGAGACATTAGAAGTTGTGCAGGAATACGTCTACTCAGAACAGGTAGTAACCACGGAGCCGAAACATGAGACTGAAATAACTGGAAAGATAAAGATGGGTTGAAGCATTCTCAAATCATGAATGGTAGTTGAACCATATCTCTCAAGATGGAAGTATATAACAGCTGCATCACACCGGTACTTACAACCTGGAGGCTTACAATGAGAATACAACTTAAATCGAGGACGACTCAGCGAACAATGGAAAAGGGAAAATGGTAGGTGTAACCTTAAAAGACAGGAAGAGAGCAGAGTGGGTCAGGGAACAAACGGGTGTTAAGGATCTCATAGCTCAAATCAAGAAGAAGAAATGGACGTGGGCAGGGCAAGTAACGCGTAAGCAGTAAACCGCTGGTCATTAAGGGGTCAATGACTGTATTCCAAGAGAAGGCAAACGCGCGAGAGGGAGACAGTAAGCTAAGTGGGCAGATGACATTACGAAGCTTGCGGGTGTAACGTGGCAGCAGAAACCACAGGACCGGGTTGATTGACGGGACATTGGAGAGGCCTTTGCCCTGCAGTGGGCGTAGTCAGGTTGATGATGATGATGAAATTGATTAAATGAACTGCTAAACGTTCGGTGCAAGTGCACTGGGCCAAACTCAAGACATGTGACAGTTTTGGTGGCTGCAGAATTACCTTAAAAGGCTCATAAAGCACTCCAAGTTCAAAAACTAGAGCGTGGTTTCTTTCTCACCGTTCCTACAGACGCTCTCTTCCGCGCGAGTTATTTCCTTATAAAAAACATGGGCAATATCAGTACTAAGCGTTGAGCCTATCATGACATCGCGCTCTTCGACTACACGCTGTTATATCCTCTTCTGCAGCCGAAAACGCACACAACGTAGTGAAATCAGTTGATCGTGCACGATAGTCAAGCGAAACAAGGCAGAACGGGCGTACGACTGCATGACATCGCAGGTTGGGAGAATTCACAACTCATATACCGCGTATATGGAGCAATCGAGAGATTATTTCTTCATGATGTCAAGTGAACAGGCTGCAGACATCATGCATTGCGCCGAAAAGACTGGCAATGCTAGGAGAGAATAATGCGCTAGTAATCTCTATCTTCAGAGGTTGTTTAGGGGGCCGTTCAGAAGAATTACTTTTCGCTTTTAATCAGAACAGCCTACGAAAAGCAGCTTCCAGTTCCATCAGAATTAACTTCTACCCACTTAAAGGAACATAATTATTCCTGCCAGCTCTTTTGAGCTGTTGCTGCCACGGCAGTGTTGCATAATCAAAAGGAGGCATTCAATGCATACATGTTGCAAAAAACATGTACGGTAATTGCAAGCGGTGAATTTCTGCTCCACATGGAATAGTGAAAATTTTATGACCTATCAGTAGATAACTAAAACTACATTATGCTCGACCTCACACATTTACAAGGAAGATAACAGTAAGCGCATGCAAGCAACATGTGTCACTGTCAGCTTCCATCGTTGGGTAGCGCACAAATTGACACAAGACAAAAAGAAGAAGAGGACAGAACAAGCGCTGGTCTAACAACTGAAATTTTTATTTGAAAAAAGTACACACACACATATATATATATATATATATATATATATATATATATATATATATATATATATATATATATATATATATATATATATATATATATATGCAGAAAACAAAAAAACAAAAAAACCATGCACCACACCAGGTTACAGTCGATCAATGAAACGGATTTCTTGTTCTGATAATGAAATAGATGGCTGACTAATGCAATGGCTATCACACTTCGCCATGTGGTATGCCTCAGTTATTTCACGTGCGCGTTGATTATGATGGCGATTGATGATTGAGGTTTGCGCAAACGAAGGCGTGCAACCGCAATCACGGCAATGGCTGGCGAGGTGAGACGAGACCCCATCCTTCAAAGAATTGTCATGCTCGCGCAGCCTGATATTAACACATCTGGCAGTCTGTCCGATGTAGACACTGCCGCACGTGCAAGGAATTCTATATACCACCCCAGAAGGACACGCGGTGTACTTCTTAACGTGCTTGACTGCGCAAGCGTTATCGACAGCCCTAGCATCCCCCCTTAGCGCGTCTATCAATCTTGCCACATAAGCTGCCCAATTTATTTCCACCCGAAAAAACAACATCAACCCCATACTGCCCCGCGAGTTTCTTTAGTCTATATGAAATGGAATGTGCATATGGAATCACTGCAAATGGCTTTCGCTCACATTGTGAAGTTGCTGGTTGGTTGGCAGACTGCGCACTAGTTTTCACTCTCTTTAGCCAACGCTCCGATGCAGAAACCAGAAAGGGGGTGGGAAAACCAGCCGTCTTTAGGCGATTGCACTGATTCCGGAAGCTTTCCTCTGTGGCATGAAAACACGATTTTGAGATTGCTGAGTACAGACATGAAGTGACAATACCAGTTTTTACCAGCTTTGAATGGGCAGATTTGAAGTTTAGGAGGGGCTTTACCGATCTGGGAGCGTAGATCCAACACACATGCTCATTCTGAAATCGCAAAGTTAGATCAAGAAACTGAAGCTCTTTATTATGGTTGGGAACCTCGCACGTGAACTGAAGACCATGCCCCCCTTTCCCTAAATGCTTTTAGAATGTTCACCTTACCATGTGTGCGACTTTCACGTTCCACAAAGACTAAGTAATCATCTACATACCTAAATATACGCCTGCCCCAACCCTCGAAATCCCGCTCCAGATCGCGGTCAATCCTACTTAACAAAATGTCACTGAGAACCGGGGCAACTCTGGAGCCAATGCAGACATCTGAGGCCTGAACAAACAAATCGCCTTGCCATGATACAAATGTAGAATCAAGATAAAAACGGAGAAGTTCAAGAAAGCTTTGCACAGATACACCACATTTATCAACAAACCGCGTTTCATCATTTAGGTCTGTGATAGTATCCTTAACAGATAGTAACAGAAAATTATGCGGCAAAGAGTAGAACAAGTCCTGGACGTCAACACTGAAGGCAGTATTTTTCTTAAGGTTCTGATTCCCCAAGAAATCGACAACTTGTTGTGAATTGCTAATCAAGAACGGATCCACTACATTTAATGAGCTAAGGTGGGTCTGTAGGTAGCCAGAGATAACGTGCTGCCACGAGCCATGCTCCGACACAATGCCCAAAAGGGTATTTCAGGTTTATGCGTCTTGGCGGTGAAGAACACCTGCATCTCCAGGCTTTTGGAATTCCTCGCCAAGGACCTCAGTCGTTCAAGCTTTAGATCCGACAGCAAAGCCAGTGCCTGTTTTTTAACAGATGCCGGCTTGTAAGTGACTGGTTTGAAGTTTTTTTTGCATTGCTAGAGCAGCCTTATCCTGAAACATGCCCACAGGCATCACAACAAATCACAGCAGTCACCTTCTTTTGCTGTCACTGTCTGGCACTTTCGTTTGCTTGCGCTAATACACTAAAAGTAAGCGAAGAACACCTCTTACCACATGTAAGCGCTTCTGTTCGTGTCATCGGTTATACATGCGCACTCGGTAACCCTTACTGAGCAAAAAAAAAAATGTCGCATATGTATCTTTATTTGAAATATATGTACAAGCTGCTTGTCAGACAAAGCTCGAGTGCACCACCAAACATGCGCTGCACCTCGTGGCAGAGCACAGAGGGCTGCAAATTATCACCCTGCTGTGAGTGCATCATGCCAACCCGACATTTAGCGCTGAGAGTACTGGGTGGAAATGACCAAGTGTAGCAGCTCCCATTCGCGATGCGATTTTGGTAATATGCGGGGGGGGAGCATTCACGTATATTCCGAATATTCAGTCTGCATTATGAATCATACTAACACATACGGGTAAGTAGAAACTAAGATACGAATGGTACCGTTGTATTTTCCCCCGTTGACGTTCCGATACCTCACTACTTAGTGTGTAATAATATTTTAAAAGCTTTCTCGCATGTAAAAAGCAAACGAGATGCTATATAGAAGAATCTTTGTAGCACGCGTGGAAAAGTTATATATTTCAGGAACAAAGCAAAATACAAGACAGTATTTATTTGTGTTGCTGCGGTCTAAAAGAAGCGAATGATGTCACGAACTATCTTAAACGGGTTTTTATGTTAGCTTTTCGTCGCGCCCGCGTTTCCTTCCTACTCATCGCTGTGAAAGGGAAACAAAGACAGTAGCGGTGTGCTCGGAACTTTGTGCTCGAACGCACATTTGAAGTTACACTACTTTCACGCACAACACAAGCATCTGATTGCAACTTTGTCACATTGAGGTGGCCGTACAAACCCCTTGTTGCGATGAAAGCCCCCTCCCCCCCCTTCAAAAAAAAATCCTGCAAGCTTGGCGATGACTTCTCTCCTGCCTGAGGTGAAAATGGATGAGGCCCGTGTACTTAGATTTAGGTGCACAGTTAAAAAAACCCGGTGTGCCAAATTAGTGGGCACGGCGAAGCGCATCGACTAGGATCGCTAACCATGCGACTTGTTTGCTTCGTGCAGGCTTTGTTCCTTGCATTCGGCGGAGCATCACCAACACCGGAAATTTTGCCTTTGAAGCTGCAAGATTTCGCCGACAAGCGTGCTGGGAACTTCGTCACCGTCAGGAGCATTCCGGTTCCATGGACTGAACAGGCCTTCGTGACGTCAACGGGCGCCAACGCTATAAAACAAGTGCCTTACGAGGATCTCGTCAGTGGGCACGGCGAAGCGCATCGACGAGGATCGCTAACCATGCGACTTGTTTGCTTCGTGCAGGCTTTGTTCCTTGCATTCGGCGGAGCATCACCAACACCGGAAATTTTGCCTTTGAAGCTGCAAGATTTCGCCGACAAGCGTGCTGGGAACTTCGTCACCGTCAGGAGCATTCCGGTTCCATGGACTGAACAGGGCTTCGTGACGTCAACGGGCGCCAACGCTATAAAACAAGTGCCTTACGAGGATCTCGTCAGTGGGCACGGCGAAGCGCATCGACGAGTATCGCTAACCATGCGACTTGTTTGCTTCGTGCAGGTTAGGTACCCCTACTCTGTACGTAGCGATGACAGATTTTTAGTTATTCTGCCGTGCCCACAAACATGCATTAACGTAGCGTATGAATGTGTTTGTTCTTGTACGTTGTTGCTCTGTGGCGATGTTGAGGAAAATCCTGGGCCATCTGTTGAAGATATGTTTAAGAAGCTTATGGATGGTCAACAGGCTATAAGGGCTGACATTGCTGACTTTTTTTTTAGCGCCAGTATGCCCTACGGCATAAGTTAAATAAACAGAAAGAGTTCTGTTTCCCGTTTGAAGGCCAGGAGTGGTCGGTGCAGAGGACCGTGCGTCCAGCGCGTCAAGTCAGGTGGTCGACCGGGGTGGTAGTGAAGGCCGCGTAGGTGGCGGGTGCGAGCCTTGTGAAGGCCCGGACAGGTCCCCAGTAGGTGATCGAGCGTTGCCTCTGTGGCTGGGGCAACGCAGAAGGGGCATGTCGTTGGGGGAGGCTGTGCACCGGATGTCCATGTAGCCCGGATGGCAGGAGTCAAGGCGGCGCCCACACGAATCCTCCTGAGCGCAACCTCCTCTCGGCGAGTTAAGCCGCCGGGAAGGTCCGATCCACGCGGAGGAATGAGTGCACGCGCGGAGCGCCGGAGTGTTTCTTTGTGCAGAAGCAAGTTGTCCTTTGGGGACAAACTAAGCAGAGGCAACGGGTGTTGGACTTCTGCTGGATGGCAAGCGGCATCTGCGTCCAGTTGAGCCGGTGCAGACCGTCGAGTCCACAATACCCGGACAGGACAGGCGCACGAGTGAATAAGTCGGTGTATATCAGAGGCTATATCGAGGGAGCTGGTCACTTTTCGCAGCTCTCGAACTGCCTGCGTGGAGTCCGTATATATGAGCAGTCTATCGAGCGACAAGCAATCCACCTTGGGTATCATGACAGTTAACCCGTCCCGTATAGCAGCGAGCTCTGCCAACACCGATGGGAACGGTGCCTCTGTAACATAGGAGCATGTATGTTGCGCTTCAGGTACCGTGGGGCATACGAGGCTGGTGTGCAAAACGCAGTTATCGATAGCTGCGTCTACGTATACTGCTAGTGAGTTGTCGATGGTAGTGACGACGGGCTCCTGTGCCCCTTGTCGGTTGGATTGTCGCAGACGAGTCAGTGGTCGGTTATCGCTGGACTGAGCCTTGAGCCACGGTGGAACTTCTGTCAAGAGTGCGGCAGGCTGTGGCAACGTTGAATTGTAGTAGTGAGCTAGAGCCGCCGCCGCAGGAACAGCTTGACTCTTTAGGTGGCGAGCGATTCGACGCTGGTCTACGATTTCGTCGATGGTGTTGAGCTGCGCTTCCGCCTGGAGGGTCGCGATAGGTGTTAATCTAGGAAGGCACGTGATCGCCCTCATGGCCTCTCGGTTGGAGGTTTCCAGCAAGTCCCCATCTCTCAATGTTAGGCGTTGAAACTGAGCTTGATAAACAAGCCGAGGTTGCAGGATCGACCGCACTAAAAGACGGGCCATTCGAGAACACGCACCTCCGGTCTTTTGAGAGATGCGACGAATGAGATGGAGGGTATTAGCACTCTTTCGACGAGCAGAGCGAACCCACGCACTCGCAGAGCCAGATGCGTCCAGTTCGACTCCGAGCACACGGATTGTGGAGACAGTGGTCAGGGATTGGCCATTTAGGCTCAAACAAATGGGCGTCTGCAGAAGGCGACGGCGACCTCGTCTGTTGGTGATAGACATGAATGCAGTCTTCGTGGCAGATAGTGTCAGTCCTATGCGCGCACTCCAGTCCGAGGTCTTGTCCAAAGCACTATGGAGTGCATCTTGCTGGCGCTGCAGGTCTGGATGTAGTGTCCACACAGTCAAGTCGTCCGCATACAGGAGGAAGAAGGCATCGGGAATGCGTGCTAGTTGCCACGAGAGGGGCAATAGGGCAATATTAAACAATATCGGAGCCAGCACCGAGCCCTGCGGTACACCCCGCTTCGTTACAAAGTGTCCGGTTCTTTCCTTGCCTATTCGGATGCAGAAGGTACGGTGTGCCAGAAAAGACACCACAAAGTCGCAGACACGAGGTGGAAGTTGAAGCCATTGCATTATGCGAATGATCGCAGAGTGACTGACATTGTCGTAGGCCTTATGAACGTCCATGGCGAGAAGGGTTCGAATGCTACTTGATCTTCCTCCCGCGAGCACCATTGACGTCAAATGGTCTAGGCCATCTTCCGTGCCCAAATGCGGTCGAAAACCAATCTGGGCCGGATGGTACCAGGCGTGCTTTTCCAACCACCAGGAGACGCGCGACGCCAACATGCGTTCAAGAAGCTTGCACAACGTACACGTTAGAGCGATCGGCCGAAGATTAGAGAGGTTACCCGGGTGCTTTCCTGGCTTCGGTATCGGCACAACTTCGGCATGTTTCCATGATTCAGGCAGCTCTCCGGTCGTCCAAATTACGTTAAGCGTGTCCAGCAGCCACTGCAGTGCAGGGCCATCGATGTTTTTGAACACTTCATAAGAGATCCCATCTGGTCCTGGTGCCTTGCGTACTTTGGCCTGGTCAATTGCTGCCTGGAGCTGCGCCATCGTGTATGGCGCTTGCATGCCTTCGATGTCTGACTGACTGGGAGTCACGTCAACCTCCGGAGGCAGGTTATACGGACAGTCGAATGGCAGTGGGGCCTGGTCGTACGCTGGGAAGAAAGCCTTAGCTACTTCTGGAGCGAACTGGCTTGGCGTACATCCAGAAGACAGACACGCACTGGCCGCTGGGTCCGGCGTGCGAGCGCCTATTTCCATGCTCCGGAACGTTCGCCATATCGATGCAGATGAAGACGATGGGCCGAGGGACGCACACCAGTCCACCCACCGTTCTCGGGAGAGGCGCTTCTCGCAGCGACGCGCTGCTGCAGTGAGTCTGTTGAGGTTATCACGAAGCTCAGCGGCGGCCGGATCTCGGTTTAAGGCTAGTTCTGCACGACGGCGTGCTGCCCACAGACGCAAAAGATGTAAATTCGGAGGTGGTCTGTTCTCCTTCACCCAGCTGGACTGCGTGGCGGCTTGTACAACTGTGGTTAACACCTGCAACGGATCAGACGATGTAGCCGCAATCGAGGCGTTGAGTTCCTTGCGGAATAAGTCCCAGTCGGTTATGTGGCATTGGCGTCGGAGGCGGCGCTGACTATTCACGGCCAAACCGATTATCAGCGGATGGTGATCACTCCCCCAGCAGTCTGGTTCTCGGTCCCAGGATACGGCACACATACCCAACCACCACGAGAGATAAGGCGCATACGGTGGAGCACTGGGATGATCCCACCGACGTGTAGAAGTGGCCGGGGGAATTCAAAAGGACAAAGTGTGCGTCTGTAAACGTGTCCAGCACGATGTTGCCTCTCGCACTGGAAGAAGGGTAGCCCCACGACTGATGAGGTGCACTGAAGTCTCCCCCGACTAGCACTGGGCACCCCGGGTAAGTTCGACGCAGATGAGCCAGCCACCCCAGACGAAGTCGAGGAGCGCTGCCACTATACGGACGCATGTAAACTGAAACCACAATCACGTCAGTACGCGGGAGTCTAACGAGCACTGCCACCACTTCTTGCCACTGGTTACACCACGACAGCAGGGGAACTTGCGTCTGAGGATACGAAGTCACGACATACACTGCAGCCTTGCCTGGAGGTCCCAACGCATTGGTGCAGCGTCGATCAGGGATGGTTGGAGACGCATACGCAGTGAATCCGGGAACGCGCGGAAGCGAATTCGTTTCCTGTAGGAGCAGGCACCAGGCGGAGAGCTTCCCCAGCGCAAGGCGATGGCGAAGCTCTCCAACTTTATTTGCAAGTCCTCGGCAGTTCCACTGCAGCACACAGCGGTGTCGCGTTTCTTTCGAAGGAGCGGTCACTGCAGCGGCGGGAGGTTGGCGAGCAGCACCTTTGACAGCTCTTGCAGTTGCTGGGCCACAAAGTGGAGGAGCTCTGCCGGGGTCAGCTTGGGTTGTGGTGGCGCGCTTGCGGAGGATGATTCAGGTACAGAGGCAGCGTCTGGCACCTGTGGACCGCGTGTCGCAGTTGGACCAGCGGGTCGAGCGAGAAGGATTCGGCGTTGGGCGAGGCGCTTCACTTCCTTTTGGAGCTGCGCTATCTGCTGGTCAAGCTTCGACAGATCGTCTGCCGTCGTATCAGTCAATTTAGGCGTGCTCGTAGACTGCTGAGCACGTTTTTTGTCACGCTTGACGGCATCGCTGTACGCAGGGCGATCATAGTAAGCATTGTCAGGTTGTACCAATGCTGTTGTGTCCTCTTCGGAGGGGGACAAGAGTTCAAACCGATTGCTTGTCGGAATGTCAGCATCCCTTTCTTCTTGTGTCACTGAACGCTGGCGGCGCCTGCGTTGGCGGTGGGCTTTGATAGCCTTCTGTTTAACTGGACAGTCTTTGGACGTGATATCATGATCGTCCGTTTGGCAGAGCCCGCATCTGTATGTGGGCGTCTCGGCTGACTCCATGGAAGCGTCTGCGGATTGTGGACAAGAAGCTCGCATGTGACCGGTACGAAAACACCGGTAGCAGTGTACCACACCGGGCTTGTACACATGAAACTGTAGGATGCATCCATAGTACGTAATGCGGCTCGGTGGCGTTCGAGGACCCTAGAGAGTGACGAGGCACGTGCGTCCGCGGCCCATATAACGAGCTGTGACGATCTTGTGTGTGGAGCAGGTCAAAGCATCGACAACTCTCTCCCGCGACTCCCCTGGGTCAACACCAGAGACCACATACCTACGCAAGTCCGAGCCGGAACTCAAGTACGCTTGCACTTGCACGGTGGAATCAGCTGTGGCTGGCAAAGTGCGCAGTTGGGTGAGGCGGTCGACATCCGTTAGCGAACGCACCCATACGGATATGCTGTTGGTGGCATGATGAATAGAGAAACCTTGAAACGCAGTGGTTTTTAGGCAGGCGCCGAAGGCTGACTGAAGGAGGCGATTTGATAATTTTCATACGTCGAAGCACTCACGTGGTTTTACCACGACCTTGTACTTAGAGTCAGAGCCGGGCAATGAAGAAGCTGCTGGAGAGGGGCATTCCCGCTTGCTGGCCGATGTTTCAGAAGCAGGCAGACCATCTGCATCCATTTGTGAATCAGCCATGCGTTTCGCACTGCGTTTCGGAGTGGAGGCTGGTTGTGATGGTTGCATCATAGGCTCCGCTGCAGGCGTCAATACTGATTCATACGAAGAACGCGGGCGCGTTGCCGCCGCCCGATGCAACCGGCGAGACGCCGGTGCTGTCTTGGCGAGCGTCCCACGCACAACGTTGAAGCGAACGGCACCAACGGTGGTTAGTCCAGGTCGTCGATGGTGTCCGGGAGGAGAGAGCCAGGAGGCGACCCCACGGCCTCGTCCAGGGTGTCCGACAGGTCTATCCTTTGCCTGCGGGGCCAGACAGCTAGTCGTGGTAACGTTCAGCCAGGGCGCAGACAATGCAGGAACGCCGGTGTGGCGATGATCGCGCGAGCCCGTGCTGTCAGCCGATATTCACGGAGCTGTCGAAACGCGTCCGTTCTCTTCGGCAGCTCAGCTGCGTCTCCACATTGCTGACTTGAAGAGCCGTCTCGAGAGAACAGAAAATAGAATATCAAGTTTCGAAGCTCGCCTGACCAAAGCAGAAGAAAAAGTAGAACCATCGCTTCAGGCGACCAATGCAGCTGACGATTTACGGTCAGCTATTTCGAAAATTCAGGAGGTTCAAGAGTCAGCATATGTTAAGCTACTTGACTTAGAAAATCGTAGCAGAAGGTCGAACTTGATAGTATTTGGCATACCAAGCGTTCCGAATGAGTCTGAGTCAATCTTGCGTGAAAAAGTCATCAAGGAAATTTTTGCAGAAAAGCTCGGCGTGAACTGCACTTCTGTTGGTCGCATTCATAGGCTTGGTAAACCTCGGGCAAACAGACCCATTTTTTTGTACTTTCAAGAGTACAGGGAAAAACAAGCAGTGCAACGTAACGCATGAAAGTTGAGTGGTACAAACGTTTACTTGCAAAACGATTACTGCGCGGACACACTCCGTAAACGTAAGCTTCTTTGGGCTAGCGCTAAAGGTGACAAAGGTGAAGGCAAAAGAATAAGTTTGGTTAATGATAAGCTGCGCATCGATGACCAGTTGTACGCATGGGACGATGCGACGATACTATGACGCGCAAAACAATATCAAACAAAAACGCCCCATTGTCCCAGAGCTAGCAATTGAAGACACAACAGCTCCGAATCATTTCGCTCAATGCTAGAAGTGTGGTGAATAAAACCGACGCACTTGAATCCCTGTTACTCTTATACGACCCGCATGTCTGCGTGGTCACTGAAACTTGGCTTCATGACAATATTCGCGATGATGAAATTGCACCACCAGGATACTGCTAGTATCGGCGAGATATGGGTTCTCGAGGAGGAGGCGTGGCTGTTCTTGCAAAACATTCTGTCGATATTACCATCGGAGATCAAATTGCTGACCATGAAAGTTAGCTGCTAAACGTGCGTTTTTGTGGAATTCATTTTTTTCTTTGTGCAGTATACCGCCCGCCTGATTCAAATGATGTGTACTTGTCAAAATTGCATGAACATTTACTTAGCCTACGTGATAGAAACGTGATTTTGACGGGTGATTTTAACCTTCCTGAAATTAACTGGGATCAATTAATATATGGATGTTCCAAAACAATTGATGCTATATTGGATGTGATGTTTTATTTAAATGTAGAGCAGATGGTGCGTCAGTGCACACGTGGTAAATCCATCCTAGATCTATTATTTATAACAGAAATATTTAATGGTGATAGAGCATCAGTGGAGCCAGGAATTTCAGACCATGACCTAATATAATTTTGCTGGCAGCTAACAAGTAATAGACCGAAGCTAGCGAAACATTTTTCAGTTGTCCGGGACTTTCAAAACGCCGATGACGTTTCTGTAATAGATTACCTAGACATACATCTTGACTTTTCAGTTGACAACGTCGAGACTTCATGGATGAGGTTCCGAGATGCGATAAATTTCTGCGTTACCAAATTTACGCCTACCAAAATCCTTAGGAAGCGACATGTAAACCCTTGGATAACTAGGGATGTTATTCATACAAAACGTAAAATTAAACGGCTCCGCAAGCAGAAAAAAAAGTGTCGTGCTCTATTTATCTTGAACTAAAGCAAAACCTATCAATGAAACTAAGAGAGTCCCGAAGCGCTTACTTCAATAATTGTCTTTCTCAGTTTATTAAATGCGACAGCCAAAAGTTCTGGCGGTTTTTAAAGGAAGGCAGACAGGATGTTTCTAAAATAAAAATTGGTGGCATGATAGCTACTGATGCTCGGCAGATCTCGGAGCATTTTAATCTTTACTTCCATAGTGTTTTTTCGAGAGGCGATAGTTATGTACCCCCAGAGCACTGATTCATGTTTAGCTGATGATTTAGAAGTGTCGCATGAAGGCGTCATGTCTATGCTCCTTAATGTTAATCCAAAAAAGCCGTCAGGGCCGGATGGTATCCCTAATGCTTTCTTACATCGGTACGCAGAGCACGTATATCCTTTTCTGACAGATTTCTTCAGTAGCGTACGCATTTGGGCTGGTTGGTTCATGTTTACAGAAGTGAAAAAAACAGCGCTAAAAATGACGGGACATGAAAGGACACAGGACAGGGCGCTGACTAGCAACCAAATATGTTTATTTCGTCAGTCAGCATACATATATACCACACCACTATCACGATGACACAAACAAATGATTTTTGAGCCTGCGCAGAGGCAATCAAATGATCACTTTGACAGATATTCTACCTCCTTCGGAAGGAGGGGAAATGGAAGGGAGGCTAACACATGCCTCGCCACTATTATGAATATGAAGAGCTTCTGAAATGAGACGTGCACGTTCATCATGGTAACTTGATTTCTTCAATTTGTCAATTGTCAAAGGCGAAATTCCGTACGACTGGCGTTTAGCACGCATCACTCACATTCACAAAAAAGGCGATCGTTTATCTGTGAATAACTATCGGCCCATATCTATTACAAGCACATGTTGTAAGTTGTTGGAGCACGTCAATTCAAAGTACCTTATCGATTTTCTTGAAAAGCGCAATGCATTATCGCCATATCAACATGGTTTTAGAAAGAACTTGTCTACAGTTACACAGCTTGTGACCACAGTACACGATTTTTCACATATCCTTGATACGACTGGACAGGTGGATGCCTTGTTCTTAGATTTTTCGAAGGCATTTGATAAAGTGCCTCATGGGATGTTACTACGGAAGCTGGAACATTTGGGTGTTCCGTCAAATATTGTTAAATGGATTGGCGCCTACCTTCGAGAAGGCGGCAATATGTACAAGTTTCGAATTACTCCTCAGACCTGTTGTATGTGA
>JALIZH010012106.1:32500-115247 GCA_030522465.1 Rhipicephalus appendiculatus | reverse complement strand
ATATCTAAGCACACGGGCCTTAAAGGGACCCTCACCAGCCTCTCAAAATACAAAAAAAAAAAAAACGAGCGCAATATTCTCTCCTGGCGTTTCTCGTCTTTCTTGCGTACTTCGTGACGCAGACGGTGATTCCCGTGACGTCTATAGTGTGCATGCTCTCGATTGGTCCATATACGGGAAATATCAGATGTGAATTGTCTCCTGCACTGCTTTACCCCGCAGCCGCCCATCCGTTTTTCCTCGTCTCGCATAACTATCGGGCGCGATCAACCGATTTCACTTCATTTTTGTGTGTTTACGACTGCGCAAGCGGCGATAACAGCGTATAGCCAAGAAGCGCGAAATCCTGATAGGCTCGAGCGCTTAGTGCTGGCGTTGTTCACGGGCTTTTAAGAAATAAGTGGCGAGGAGAATACATCGCCTGTGCGAAGGGTAGCGAAGGCGAGGAGGAAACCACTCCATCGTCTTTGACCGCGGGGCAGTGAGGCATTTTCGCCTCCATCGAAAATGCGGCTGCATCGAAATACCACGAACTTCGAGTCAGCAGTCGAGCAGCATAACCACTAGACTACCGTGGTGGGTGACTAGAGGTCAACGACCACCTTGTTCTTCTTCGTCTTTTTTTTAAATGCGAATGCATTTCATAGTCGGGCTATGTCAGGCATCCGGCGTTGGCGTTGTGCGGCGTTGTCCGCGGAGGAGGAGGAGGAGGATAGGTTGAGGAGGTGTGCGCGCCGGCAGGTGTTAGATGTGAAGCATCTTATGGCGAAGCTTAATCCGGTGGTGGTGGTGTGCGTCGTGACCACCCTTACTGCGCATGCGCAGACCCTTTCAAAAAAATAAAAATAAAAAACCTCCTTTTTCCCTCTCTCTCCTCTAGGCATCCCTCCCCGCGGCAACCACACCCTCACTGCGCATGCGCCTCCCCTCCTCTCTCCCCCCGCTACGCTCCCCCCCCTCTCTCCTCTAGGGCATCCCTGCCCGCGCCGTCCACACTCCCACTGCGCATGCGCGTCCCACCTCTCTTCTCCTCTCCTACGCTCCCCCCCTCTCTTCTCTAGGCATCTCTGCCCGCAGCGTCCACACTCCCACTGCGCATGCGCGCCCCCCCCTCTCTCTCTCCTCTCCTACGCTCCCCCCCCCTCTCCCTTTCTCGCCTCGCGACGCCGACACAGGCAGCGTCTGCTAGCGAGTTTCTTGGTTGAAATAACCGACTGCTCGCGCTGCACAACCGTTCACTGGCCACCCCGTATATATGGCAATGAATCTTGACCTCCAAGGTGGTGCCGGTGGGAGATTTCTCCTGTGCGTTGTTGAACAATAAAAATTCGCAGCGTGCGGGTTAACTAAAAGCGGACTGCGGCGGAGCTCGGCGGAGCTATACATGAAAAAAAAATAAAAAAAAAATAAATAAAAACAATTAAAAAAACAAGAAAAAGCAAAAAAAAAAGGGCGCTGCGCCTTGCTCCCGACCGGGCTGCAGAAATCAGGCGCCTTTTCCTTCTTCGAACCACAACCACCATATATAAATGGAGTGAAGCGCGCGCGAAATGCATTCGCATTTCCTCACGATTCCCTTCGGGGAGGTGGGCGCATTTTTTCTTTCTCATTGGATTGTGTCGATCCTTCTACCCCCGAAAAAAAAAAACATGTTGGTTCCTGCAGCTCACGTGGTTTGGCACTGGTCCCAGCATCAGCCCACCTTGGACAAAGCGCCGATATACTGAGATGACGTCACCCTGTGATGTCATAGTGACACCATCACGTCAGCTCTGATCGCGAGTCTTTTTGCGACGTTCGCGTTGACGTCGGCGGTAAGTTCTTGCGTTTGGTGCGGCGCCTAAAGTTTAAAATGCTGCGCAAAAAGACGATACACAAGATGAAGGCGGACCCAGGACAAGCGCTGAATCTCCTTCATCTTGTGTATCGTCTTTTTGCGCTGCATTTTAAACCATGAAGTTCAACCAACTCGCCCAGTTTTGTACGCTGGCGCCTGAAGCTTACGCCTTAATAAATATCGCGGAAGGTGAACGAATGTGTTTATCGCAGAACATCTTATGAGGTTTTGTCTGTCATATTCGAAGTAAAATGAATAAAGAAATCAGTTAAATTTTTAGAATAAATTAATCTCTCTGCATGGTGATAATATTTTTATATCTAAAATCACGAATCAGTCTCATCTTTTCATTAAGACGTCCAAGAAGAAAATAAAAGGCGAAAATCACAGGAACAACTGACAACTGTAAACATTCTGTGCGGTCATATGGGATGTTAAAGAGGCCATGAAGGCACAGTATAGAGTCAACTTGCTATAATAATACAAGTGCTGGGTTTTCTGACACTCGAAAACTGCGATATGATAATGAGGCGCGCAGTGGACGATGACTCTGCTCGCACTCGCAATCTGCATTTATCCCCGCAAGTTGCACAGTGCAAGATGGTTAAAAGCGAAAGAATATTGGCCAACCAGAAAAAAAAAAAAAAAAAAAAAAAAAAAAAAAAAAAAAAAAAAAACAAGGCACAATTCAACAAAATCTTATCGCGGGTGCAAGCTGTTTGCTGGTCCGGTGCATGTAAGAAGCCATCGAAAATCCTTTCCTGCCGTGCCGAGATCCCTCATTTACGACCAGGCTCGTAAAACGGGAAATGTACCGACGTTTGCATTCTTAAGACAACATATACGGCATAGTTTTGTGCCTTTTTGTGTTTGTTTTTTCGCGTCACTCGAGTATGTCTTTTTTTCTCCATCGTTTGTCTGTCAGCCCCGTGTTTAATATACGTGTGACGTCCTTCTGTCCGCTCTGCGACCACTGGCCAGCAGAGCTCACGGGCCGTATACTCTACGGTGGCTCCCTCTATAACGGTAGTCCTCCCAGCTATCGCGTCTTATCACTTATTCACGGCAGAGCGACCACTTTGGTTGATTAAGCGCGCGGCCATCCGCTCGCCATCCTGAGGTAAAACACGAAAAAATGAAAAGAAAAAATTAGAGTAATAGGCTCTTCTTTTTTTTTTTGTTATTTTTTGGGGGTGAAGTCGAGGGTGAGGCAAGAACGGCTTATACAGCTGTCGAGGTGTGCCGGTGTGTGCGAACTGTGTGGCTCTTTTTTCTTTCTTGTTTTCTAGAGGCACGACCACCGAGTGGCATTTTTGTTTCTCAACCAAGCATATCCGGTCTAGCACTTCTGGTTTCAAAAATATTCATAGACACTATTCTAAAAATTGAAATTGATCGTTCTGGTTCAATTTAATAGTTATACTGGATACATATGATATTGAAGCGTAACTTTACATAAGATGAAGGTCCACTACACTTCATAATAAATAATAAAAATTATTTGATCGAGTTCATTGAAAGCGAAGACACTTCTCTGGTGAGGAGGTGGGATCGTTGCGACACTTGGCGGACGGGATCTCAACCAAAAGCTTGTTGCTACGTGGCCTCTGAAATGTGTTTCGGCAGCGCGACGAAACACAATGTTAACGTTCGCAATACACCAGGGCACATCAACTCCGCCATGTTGGTGCCAGTACCAGAGCCGGAAAGTCAAGAATTAGGGTCACCTCCAATTTTCTCTTCTTTTTTGTTTACACGTTAATTACACGGAGCAAACGGTCGCGGGGTATGGTGTAGGGGAGATTACCGCATATTCAGTGGAACAAGTGTCATTTGAGACTGTGGCCTCCGGGATTAGCAACGGGTGCGCGTCACCGAAGCTAATCGCAGAGGCCCTGTTACTACCATCGGACTAGAGTGTAGAACCGTTTTGAGTGGGTCGAACGACCGGTTCCGCACATGCTTGGGGGGTGAGGCGTGGTGTGTGGAAAAAAACTATAGTGGCGCAGCAGTCGAAGTGGATAGGGTTGCGCTGCGCGGGTTGCGAGGCACGCGCTTTTCGCCAAGCGTTCTTGGGGAATGTGGCAGACGCGCCGATGAGCGTCCCTTGCGGTGCACTCGCAGGTACCGTAAAGTCCCGCGTTCCTCAATATGTGAAGTGCTGTGCGCGTGCACCCAGCCTATACCCCCCACTCTATATACCCCTCGATCACAGCGCCCTTTTCTGTCCACATCCAGCGCCTCACTTTAAACCCGTCGTTCGTCCCACTCAAATGGTTCTAGTACACTCTAATCGGATCATCAGAAATCGGACATCACCCCAAAAGACTAATGCCCCACTCCTTGTAGCGTTCGCCAGGTCATGCAGGAACCAGGGCCATTGTAGACCTCTCGAAATAGAGTATTTACGAACAGCCCCTCAGAATGGCCGGCTCAGAAACAAAAGATTATTAACTATAATACAGGAAGCACGGATATGTGAATAACGTGGCAGTAGTACAGGAACGTGTGACGTTGCATATTCAAAGGAAGGCGCAAAGAAACCTGTGACAGCATAAGGACTCACTCGCCGCATTGTGTTTTTCGAGCTCATTCTTCATGTCGCGAAGTTCAACAATTCACTTGGAAATGCGGCTGAGGCATCCGAATTTCAACTAGCTACGGCTGTATACGAAGTGTTGCCCACTGGTAGGAGTTTGTTGCAGTGGGCAGTAGATCCCAATGATCGCTTCATCTGTGTCAAAAGAGGAAACATTCCGCCCCACGATATTAAGGCGAAAGCCTTTAATGTCTCATGCTCACGTCCGTCCGTGCCCCATCCGTCCGTCCGTCCGTGTCTGTCCGACCGTCCATGTCCGTCCATCCGTCAATCCGTGTCCGTCCGTCCGTCCGTGTCCCCGTCTGCCCCTGGCATCTCAACGTCTCGCCCACCAGCCGCCGCTCTATCGTCGTCGCCAGCCAGCCCACGTCAACTCGACCAGTCAGGCATCCGTGTTTTGGTCTTAAACTACATTTTCGCAATCAATGTTTTATTCATTCATTCTCCGCTCGGCCGCTCAGCCGCGTTAGAGCTAGACTATCTAGTTTAGATCATTGAACTTACGTTTTGGTTGTAATTAGGAGTGGTTTACCGGGTGTGCAGAGAACTTCTTACTAAGTAATTATGTGTACATATATAGTTTTCACTTTAATTCTTGATTAAATGTTTCGTGTGTTGGTTTGTTAAACCAACTGCTTTGTCAATAAGACTCTCAGTGGCTCAGCCATAGAGGGCCGTTACGAACCAAAAGAAGAATTTGCATCACAACACCCAAGGTGCACGTCTGCTTCTTCAAGACTTCTCGTAGAAGTTTCGTAGCTTTTAAGGCGAAAGCCTTTAATGTCTCATGCTCACGTCCGTCCGGCGTCCGTCCGTCCGTCTATGTCCGTCCATCCTTCCGTCCGTCCGTCCGTGTCGGTCCGTCCGTGTCCGTCCGTCCATCCATCCGTCCGTCCATCCGTCCGTCCATCCGTCCGTCCATCCGTCCGTCCATCCGTCCGCCCGTCTGTCCGTGCTGTCCGTCCGTCCGAGCCCTGGCACGGAGCCAGGTGGCCGCCGGGGTGCGCAAACGGACGCCGGTCGCGCCGGACTCTACAGCGCTCGCGCTTTGCTTGCGTATAGCGTCGCTGTGCCAAGCGTTTGGAATCATTCTGACCGACGCCGTCTCAATGGACACAGGCGTTCGCGGAACACACTTTGGAATTTACAAAGGGTCTGTCAGTTTAAGTGCTGGAACGCGGATGGCATTTGCACGATGCGCAAAGCGCGAGAAAATACGAACGCATGCGAACGGAGGAAGATTAGTCTCGCGTCTCGGTGCGACTCGCGGTAAAAAAGTAAACAAGAAAACACGGACACATTCGGTTTGTGTGTTATCCCACTGAGAGCGTAAAAGAAAAAAAGACATGGTATAATCAGTCGAATGGCCACACGCTTTCGCCGTACACACTTTGGAATGTACAAAGTGTCTTTCAATTATTGAATACGTGACGACCAAAGGCACGGGACACGTCCAGGGTTGCCGTTGGGTGGACATGAAAAGGCGCCAGAACTCACGCCAAAAGTAGCCAAAGTAGCAATGTCATTTGATATTATCACCGAATTTCTAGCCAAACAGAACAGAAGCGGTGTTATCAACAGAATCTTTACTATTGATGAATAAATAAAACCATTTTGAATAAGTAAAACCACAAGTTTAAAAAGAGCCATGGCGCCAACTGGAAATTTTCGTCGCCACGGGGCCCAAATGTAGCCACTTTGGCGCAAAGTAGCCGCTAACGGCAACCCTGGACACGTCTTGCGGCGTGAGTGTAGCGGCTCTGTTCCTTTGCGTGGTCTGGGCGAGAGTCTGTCTGCGCAGCTCGTATTTTCTGTCGCCATGTCCGTTTACTTGACGTCGGCGCTGTTTATCCGAAGCACTCCGAGAGCTACAACAAGCTGCGAACCCTAGCTTTACAGGAGATCAGACTGATCATGCTTCGGTAACAGTCCGAAACGATACAAACGCCTTCCTCAGAAGGTGGCACGCACGATTTCTCGTGGTGCGGAAAGTGAATATTGGATTTCCTACGCTGCCTTCTTAAAGTCATCTGACACGTGTAAAACAAAATTATGAGTTGGTTATTCTATGAGAGCCAGACACAAGCGGTGGCACGCGTGTTCGCCGTATCTTCGAATACAATTGTGGCAATACTTGCTAACTGATATGTGTGTACCTGTGCAAACTTAGTCTGTTTTTTTTCTACCGGTGATCCGCCACCAGTGATAGTATCTGAATGCCTGTAAGGTAGATAAGCTCTGTGCCAACTAGTCTGTACATGTTCTCAGAGCGACTCTTTGTTGCCCGGTGCAGTTGTGCTCACGTGAAATGTTGTTACCCTGTTTTCCGTAAGCTTTCCCTGGGGGGACAAAGACCGAAAGCGGACGCTGTCATTAGAGGGCAGTGAGCTTATTGATGTCAAGACGAATGCCTTACATACTTGATCAAAATGAACAATTGACCGTTGGTGGCGTAGTCACCAACACGAGTTATTAAGAAATCATCACCACGCGATGACGTCATCATGATAATTATGACGTCGAAGATCATCAAAATTTGTGACGTCATTATACAGCCATTATGGCGTGACATAACGTAACGTCGAGAGATAAACTAATCCCATGACAACTTCTCTTGACCAAAGTTGCTGTGATCCCTAAGGCAGTGAGTGCAAAACCGGCTAAGCTGCGAAACGTTTGAAATGCCATCCGATTCCGGAGGCCGTGCAAAACCACGTTAGGTGCAGGAATCTTTCGTAGGGGTACGGGGGAGGATCAGTACATAGGCTCAGTAGAAAAAAAGAAGAAGATGGGTTTCAGCTTCGAGCCCTCCTAGGCGAATGCTCAAGGGACCTCGTGAGTTTAGCATTATCATCACAACAGGTAACTTTCTGTGTTTCTGCAGTAACCTGGTCTGTCGAGAAGGAATCCAGGAGCCAGGATCCATCTAAATACCCTCTGCAGAGTACAACCGAGCAGACGTTGGTACGATAAACGCAGGGAGGTTGAAGTCTCCTTGGGTTAGAATTTCCTGCGTTGTTCGTGTTTGATAACATTTTATCCGCATGTCTGTGCGGGGGCCAGAACTATCGCCGAGAAAATTTCATGCCAAGCCACATCGTTGCAGGGAACTTCGACTAACCGCGAAACTGCCTACTCCGTCCACCAAAGGAGAATGGAAACTGTTGTCCCTGCAATGTCGCAGCGTGGCCGAGGTCGTCGACCACCACGACACAGTCAATCCCCCCCCCTCAGAGTCATCATCGGCAAAGGTTCATGCCAAGAACGACACCGTCATAGGCGTCGGCCACCGCGATGCCCCCCAGCATCGCCCACCAGAGAGTGTTGGCAGCCCGCGCGTTCGCAGTTATGGCAGAGTGTACTAGAAGCGCTCGTTATGGCCGAGCGTGATGACGAAGAACGGCAACGGGGTTCGAGCACGCCAACAGAAAGGCCGAAAACGAAAAAGACGAAGGGCGGAATATAGAACAGCTGTGCCAGGAACGGGTCCTCCCCTCTGTATTTCTTCATTATAATATATATATATATATAGATAATGTGTTTAACAAAGTAAACGAGCCCTATATATATATATATATATATATATATATATATATATATGAACAAGAAAGAAAATACGACTTTCGTTGGTTTGGCACTGTATATTCCTACTAACGTTTCGTCTGGTGGACCAGACTTTGTCAAAGTAACAAGTACATCGTGGTGGGTTTCCTTATAAACACGCTTAAATGAGATATTTTCGTGCAAGTTATCGATAGCAAGATAGACAAAATAAAATAGCAGTCACACACAGTCGACATAGATTCATGCGCGCACATTTGGTACTCGTGGCAGTGAAGTCAGGTTACACACAGTAAAATAGATTGCACGCGCAGGTGATATGGCATTATACACTAGTGATGAGGCAGTATTATTAGATTGCACAGCACGTGGAGTCAAAAAGGGGGGGGAATGACGTCAGATCTACGCTTTACCTAATTCTTTCGTAGTAACGTAATCATATGCCAGCATTATACTGCAAACAGTTTGAGAAAGCAAACAGAAAGTTACAAATCATGTACGATGCGTCTACATAGCGAAGAAAGCCGCTTCACGTCACAGTTAACCACATGTGAATTAGAATGCTTGACAGCATTTAAACAGAATAAGAAGAAAGTATTATGCACGCTCAAACATAATAAATTCATTCGTGACGGCATAGACCCTTCAAAAAGTATTGCTAACATAGATACAGATACTGTTCCAATTGAACCATCCCTTAGAAAAAGACCAATTGAACCAAGCGACAATGTTGTTAACCTATCGATGCTTGTTCTGTCTAGTGCTCATATATCGGCCTTATCGAAGGGTCTTACCTTTTGCCCAGCCTCTGGTGGATTCAATGAATTTCAGCTTTTAAAAGACCTTGACAGCTTTGCTCGAACCATGCGCCTAAAAGAGTACTTCCATAACCGTGAAAATCCTAGTGACGCTAAACTACCTATGCCATCATACAAGCACTGGACCCCACCATCGCAACGTGATAAATGTCTAGATTTGTATATAAGTGCAGTGCAACGTGAAATAGTCGAGGCGTACAGAACCCGTGTCCGTTACCGAGAGAATATGACGAAGAAAGAAAAAACAGCGCTTGAAGAGCTTTCTAATAATAATGATATCGTCATAAAACCTGCGGATAAAGGAGGAGCGATTGTTCTTTTAAATAAGAATGATTATATCATGGAAGCGAACCGACAACTCTCGGATACCACTTTTTATAAACCCCTTCGCGCCGATCCAACCGATAACTTTAGGACCATTTTGATTGATCAGCTCACAAAACTACTGAAGCAGAAAAAACTAGACGAAACAACCGTTAGGTCTCTCATACCGCTCAGTCCCGTAGCTGGTAGGTTTTACTTGCTACCAAAGATTCACAAACAAGGTAACCCAGGCCGCCCGATCATTTCCGGCGTGAATACTACAACGGAAAACCTTTCACGCTATGTAGACTCCCTGATCAACCAAATTCCTTCAACATTTCCGTCATTCGTAAAGGATACCAATAGTTTTCTTCAAGATATATTAAACATTACCATTCCACATAATTCAATCCTTGTAACTCTCGACGTCGCCTCGCTTTACACTAACATACCGCATACCGATGGGATTTCAGCAGTCCTTAAAGCGTATGAAGATTGTCGTTTCGCAAAACCTGTAGATAAAGAAACCTTGGGATCACTGCTGAAGCTTATTCTTGAACTTAATAACTTCGAATTCAATAATAGCCATTACGTTCAGGTCAGTGGTACTTCAATGGGAACTCGAATAGGCCCGAATTATGCTAATATATTTATGGGTATTTTGGAAAATGATTTCTTATCCAGCACTGACCTACAGCCTTTCTTTTATAAGCGATTCATTGATGATATCTTCTTGATTTGGACCGACGGGGAGGAAAACCTTTTGAAGTTTATGGATTCGTTTAATAAGTTCCATCCTTCAATCAAACTGTCGCATAATTACTCGTCGCTTTCGGTAAACTTTCTAGACGTCACTGTGTCGCTATGCCAAGGAAAACTGCTGACTAAACTATACCGCAAACCTACCGATAAAAGCGCGCTTCTACATTTCCAGAGCAGTCATGTACGACATTGCAAGACCGCCATTCCTTATAGTCAGGCCCACCGCTTTAAACGATTGTGCTCCAACCGCGAAGATTTCATGGCTAATTGCGAACAACTTAAAACGTCCCTTACGAAACGGCAATATCCATCGGCTTTAATCGATGACGCAATAGGTCGAGCAGATAAATTAAATAGAGCGGAAATTCTGAGCGGGAAACGTTCGCCCGAAAACCAGAATAGCACCAATCTTGTACTAACGCACTCAGCCTCAGCACCAAAGGTACATTCCATATTAAAACGCCACTATAATATCCTTGCTCAAAGTGAACATCTAAAGAGTGTTTTTCCTGAACCACCTCGCGTGGTATACCGACGGTCTAAGAATCTCCGAGATGTATTAACGTCATCAAAAGTAAATGAGCACAGAATAACTGGATGTGCACCTTGTAACAAAGCACGTTGCAAGGTGTGCGTACATATGCAAACAACACAGAAAGCCATTAGCGTGTTTTCAGACTTTACCCTTAACATTCGAGGTTCGTTTAATTGCGATAGTTCTAACGTTATTTACATGCTTGAATGTACCGTCTGCAAAAAGCAGTACATTGGTCAAACAGAAACTTCATTTCGATTGCGCTTTAATAACCATAGATCGCATGCCAATAAGCTTCCTAGCCTACCATTATCAAAACACATTCGCTTACCTGGACATTCTTTTGAAAATATTCGGGCCACTATACTTGAGTCAGGCTTTCGTTCTCATCACGATCGTGAAACCCGCGAGTCTTACCTAATCTATAAGTTTAACACCGTCTCATCTGGTATTAACGAAAGCCCAGGCACACTAACGAGCGTTCCCACTAAGCACCATTAATCATAACCTGGTATTCCTTGGGATAGGTAGCTTTGTGTCTAATATCGTTCGTGTTTCCTCTACGGTTACGATGGTAATCACCCATTATAATCCACAATTTCGTACCAGACCACGTGTTGACGTACTGTGTTGTGTGTATCGTTTTCAGTGACTATGCTGTGCAGTTCCGATAGTTTTTTTTTTTTTGTGTGTGTTCTCGCATTAACCTTAACGTGTTTGAAGGGTACTTGAGGGAAGCTAAAGAGCAAGAAAATTTATCTTAGTGCTGCGTGCCGACTTTCTGTTTGCTTTCTCAAACTGTTTGCAGTATAATGCTGGCATATGATTACGTTACTACGAAAGAATTAGGTAAAGCGTAGATCTGACGTCATTCCCCCCCCCTTTTTTGACTCCACGTGCTGTGCAATCTAATAATACTGCCTCATCACTAGTGTATAATGCCATATCACCTGCGCGTGCAATCTATTTTACTGTGTGTAACCTGACTTCACTGCCACGAGTACCAAATGTGCGCGCATGAATCTATGTCGACTGTGTGTGACTGCTATTTTATTTTGTCTATCTTGCTATCGATAACAATTGCACGAAAATATCTCATTTAAGCGTGTTTATAAGGAAACCCACCACGATGTACTTGTTACTTTGACAAAGTCTGGTCCACCAGACGAAACGTTAGTAGGAATATACAGTGCCAAACCAACGAAAGTCGTATTTTCTTTCTTGTTCATAATTCTATCGGGGTCCGCGTGATTCTTTTCCCACTATATATATATATATATATATATATATATATATATATATATATATATATATATATATATATATATATATATATATATATATATATATATAAGTGTGCTCGAGCAGGCCTTCGTTCTGACGTCAGCCCCAAACTACTGATTACGCCTATTTGTCGAATGGTGGAATTTTTTTCTTTCTGCTCTCCAGCGAAGTCCCTGTACACTGACTAATACGCACTTAGATTTAATTATCTCGTAGGCAACACAAAGTAAAAAAAAGAAAGAGGCGCTAAAACCTACCTTCGCTTAGCCAATTAGTGGTAGGTTTTCTTCGTCCCTCCTGGGGTATCGACAAGCAGTTTTCTCGACACTCGCACACTCGCTAAAAGAAGTATTTGTCAAAATTCCTTGCGGTTCTTTCGTAACCTTTTTCCTTTGTACCCGCACCATTGATCATTAGGTGGCAGTGAACAGAAACGAAATACCATTACCATGTTATTTTCTTTACTTGTTTCAGCTTTTCGTTTGTTTTACTGTGCTTGTTCATTTTTGTTTTCGAATAACCACATCCTTTTCATTTGTTTCGGCTGCACAACTTATAAAAATGAAGTAGCCGAGGTGATATTAACATCAACCTCCCCACAGCGGGCCAATTTTGAACAGAACAGAAGAGAAGTTTGCTATAACACAACAGTGAGTCGACTTTCCAATTAACTCCGACTCAAGCCAGCGCCATTTGGAAAGAGTTTCAATTCGAGTCTTTTCAGATTTTCGCCGGTCATTAGTCATACGATGTTGAAATCGTCCCCACATTTGAGCAAAAGCTAGTTTTATATTTTCTTTCAGCGGTAATGTTTTTTCGCATACATAACCTCCTATTTATCACGCATTATCCCTTCCTTACAGCTGTGTTTTTTTCATGTAGCTTTTTGTTCATCTATCTATCTATCTATCTATCTATCTATCTATCTATCTATCTATCTATCTATCTATCTATCTATCTATCTATCTATCTATCTATCTATCTATCTATCTATCTATCTATCTATCTATCTATCTATCTATCTATCTATCTATCTATCTATGTGCCTAAGTATGTATGTATGTATGTATGTATGTATGTATGTATGTATGTATGTATGTATGTATGTATGTATGTATGTATGTATGTATGTATGTATGTATGTATGTATGTATGTATGTATGTATGTATGTATGTATGATTAGCTCGGTTCATTGTTGCTTTTTTAGTTTGTTCCTTCCTTCTTTTTCTCTTATCTTGGCGTTACTGGAGCTAGCCGTTGTTTTCAAGCCGTGACGAAAGCTATCGTGAAACGTAGTCTTCATAGGCGTGCGCACGAGGGGGGCAGAGGGGGCGGCCGCTCCCCCATGTCACCTAAGAAAGGGTTGCGCAAAGTCTGCCCCATATATTGACTTCATAGGGAAGGGGGGGCGCGGCGACGACCCTTCGCCCCTCACTGAATGCGCACGCCTATGGCAGTCTTCCATATCAAATGACCAAAGCACAGCCAGAGTCCCAAATCACAATTGCTTCGAAACCTTGTTGTCATTTACAGCATGGTAGCAGTTATCTCAGCAGGCATCTTTATAATTAAAGAGAATTATTTTCTTTAAGACAGTGACTCATGACTCTTGTATGACAAGTCGCATTTTACTCTTTTCACAAAATCGATATCGGTGAGCTAACATTATGTGCAGGTGCACGGAACAAAACGTATGTTTTCATGCTGCAACGCAGCATGTGTGGCAAGCCATCAATATATGATAACATTCAAAGAATATTTTTTAAGTGATGTTATATATAATTTGTTCGCTTTTACGAACTAACAACCACAATTTCATTATGAGGCACGCAAATGGGGGGGGGGGGGGGGTTCAGAAATTGTGACAGTCTGGTGTTCTTTAGTGAACACGGACATCACACAGTAACGAGCCTCTAGCATTTCGACTCCGTCAAAATGCTAATACCACGGCCGAGATCGAACCCGTGACTTTCGGGCCAACAGACGAGCACCGAAAGCCCCTATATACCACGACGACGGACAGCTAAGTGTTGTGCTACAGACGTACAAAAGCAGGGAAATTGTTCGAGGGGCTCGATTGTTCGTTAGACTCAACCAAATGAAACCAACCGAAAATTAAGCCAAGAAGTGCATAGGGGGCAGCATTTGTTGTTTTTAAGTGTAGTGTAGTGGTTATGAACATCAAGAATTGTGTGTTGCGATTCGATCGACGGAAAGGGTGCTATTCCGTGCGCTTTAATATCTTTCAATTTAGGTCATGATTATTGCACTACAGTAAAAAACAAAAATAACGTCCCTTAAGCCTTCTTTGGCTTAATTCTTAATTGGTTTAATTGGTTGAGCTACAAATGTTACGCGAAGCAAGATTAGCGTCTTCACTGTGGGTACATTGTTTCCGGCGGGCCTTAGGAGTTACGGCGCCCTTAATGTGACCGTGCGAATAGTGCAAGAGCCTAGATAAACGTTCGCCGAAGCGAGCCATGACGTGAAACAGAGCAAAAGGCCACGCCACTTCAAGGCAGCGTGCTCATTAAGCTAATGGTGTAACCAACAAAGCCCACTAGGTCTCCTCTTAATCAGTCGCCGCGGTGCTGCTTTATATCAGAGGATCATCAGAGGCAAATTGAGCCACCGACAAACGATAGAACAAGTTAGGAAAAAAAAAGCGAACAAATCCAAAATGAACTTGATTGCATTTGACTTGCTAGAGCATGTGGTGGTTGTTACAAGGTCGTATAGTCATTGACCCTAGTGCGCCCGCCAACTCTGGAGAAATAAGTGGGCCTTACTTCGTTCTACTTTGGGCTTCTGAACAGTAGAAAGCAAAGCAGTGGTCTTCTCTACTTTAAGTGGAAAGCGAGAGAGAGAATTATAGAGAGGCACAGATTTTAAATAATTTTTTTTTTCAGTTTGCTTCCTTAAACATGCGCAGGGCAAAAAACAGAGAAAAGAAATTAGAAGCCCTTCCAATACCGGAAAAATAGGACACATAATAATGATATGGTTTTACGTTTTAAATCCAGCATTAGGATTATAAGAGACGCCGTACTGGGGGGACTTTGGCAATTTTGGCCATCTGGCTGGTGTTCTTTAACGTATACCTGAATCTAAATACACGGGCACGTATCGCCTCGCCTATATCTAAATGCGGCCACCGCGACCGGGATTCGATGCCGCGGCCTTCGAGTGAGGAGAAAGGACTGGGACCAGTAAACCACCACAGTGTGAAAAGGGGGCCAAGCGGAGCTTGGCGTGGGCGTGCGTTAACTAAGTTTATTTCTTTCTCTTTCTTCCTTTCTTTCTCTTTGTCTTTCTTTCCCTCTCTCTCTTTCTTTCTTTCTCTTTCTTTCTTCCTTTCTTTCTCTCTCTTTCTTTCCTTCTTTCTCTTTCTTTCTTTATTTCTTTTCTTTCTGTCTTTATATTTCTTTCTCTTTCTTTCTTTCATTATTTCTCTCTCTTTCTCTCTCTCTCTTTCGTTCTTGCTTTCTTTCTCTTTCTTTCTTTCTATTTCTTTCTCTCTCTTTCTGTCTTTCTATTTCTTCCTCTCTCTTTCTTTCTTCCCTTCTTTCTCTCTTTCTCTTTCTTTCTTTCTTTCTTTCTTTCTTTCTTTCTTTCTTTCTTTCTTTCTTTCTTTCTTTCTTTGTTTCTCATTGCGGACTGCTCTCTCCTAACTGCTTCCTTCCTCCAAGCCGGGAATTCAACCTTCCTCCACGTGCTCCCAAGCGCATCACTTCTGTTGCTACAGGCAACGACAGTCATGCCTTCATGTTCAAACAACAATAAAATATGGCAACATGAAATGACAAGTCACTTCGATAAAAGATCGGATTGCCATATCAGGAAGGATTGATCACCGACAAGCCCGCGTTCGAGGGAGCATCAATTATTGGAAAACGGCGCATGGGAACACGCCTATGACCGGTGCACCTTCAAGTGCCGCATTACTCCACGCTCGCCGGAATTCTCGCTTTGAATTGTGCCACCAAAATCTGTGAGTTAGGAAAAGCTTTCCTGAAAAACAATATATCAAACTATGCAAAATTTGCAAGAATAACTGCATAGGAAAAGCACTAACATGAGGATTCCCGCGTTTCGCTAAAATGCCTCCCACGTCGTACATTTACATCTACCTACACACCCTACGCATTTCCGGATTCATATTTCTTTTTTCGCTGTTTTCTCAAGACTTGCATCTAGCGATGTAAGGCAGACTCGCAACCGATGTCAGAAAAAAAAAACACAATGGTCGTGACTAAGTGCTCCGCTTCTTTTTTGAATATGTTGTCATTTAAACAAGTGCGCCTTAGTGATTTGAAAAACATGCTCTGGGAATACTCGAAACCATGTCTGCACTTACGGGGAAAAATCCACGCGCTACACTTATTCAATAGCAGCGGCTTAAACAGACCTATATTTATACCGATATATCGCAGGTAAAGAAACGACCATCACTTGTGTCTTTCGAGAAAGCATAGGAGCTCCAGAAAATATTCGGGAGATTTTTTTTTTCGTCAAAGTAGAAAAATTCTCGAAAAGTCTATAACGGAAGCACTTTAGGCTCTTTCACACGCACGAGGCGGACGCTAAACACAATCCATTTGTGCCTCCACCGACGCCGAACGCATTCCCACATCACCGAATTTATGATGATGATGATGATGATGATGATGATGATGATGATTCCTGGAATAATGGCACAACCCACTACGGGGGAATCGGCCACGAAACGCGCGGCAGTAGAATTTGCGAAAAAGAAAAAGAGTGCAAAAGAAAAGAAAAGGAAAAAAAAACTGACGAGGGGGGGGGGGAGGATATGTCAAAGAGATAATTTATAGGTAACCGAAATATTTGTCATAATTTTGGTGTCGTTTTTTTTTCATGCTATCTAAACTAATGTCCAACAACTGAAATAATTAGAGAAATATAGATAAGGTAAATAAATGAATGATAATATTTTAGATGTACTGATTTATGATTTATGGATTTTACACTGCCTTCGTGCATTCACTTCTTTCTCACCTTAATTTCCTCTAAACATGCCCTTTCACTGAACACTACCACCCTCCTATACGCTATCCTCATCCACCCACGACTTTGCTTAGTTAATAATTAAGGTGTAAGCCTTAGTTGCCCCATGAAATGTGTAAAACGACCATCGGCTTAAACACCACTGTTGCAGAAAAATGATCATCACGAGATGAAGTCATCCTCTGAAGTGATAATGACGTCACAGGTTGCCATGCTATGTCAAGTCATCGTAATGTCACTATGACGCGACATTATGTGACGTCACATAATTACCTCATCATATGACATCTTCGCTTGTTTGAAAGGCGGGCTGATCACGGAGGCACTGCAAAACAACACGAGTTGCAGAAACCTTCAATGCCTCTAATCTCGGAGGCAGTGCGAAACGACGCTGGGTGCAGAATGGATACGGAAGGGGGGATCGATACACTAGACCGAGAAAAAGAAGAAGAACAAGAACGCAATTTCGCTGCAAAGGCGAAGCAATGAATGCGATAGCGCGAAATTGGAATGTCACAGGAAGAACGACAAGCAGCTAGATACTGGCAGCGCACCTCTGAAGCAAAAAGAAGGACGCTCGAAAAGAATGCACAGGTATACACAGGACAAGCACAAACTAAAAACTGTCACACTTGTTACGTCACAGTGTTTGAGCAAAGCGTTGCAAGTGTCGACAACGCAGAACCCAACGCTCTTGGATATTTCTTTTTTTTTAACAACGGCACCGTGGATTGACCTCTCGGCATCTCCTCCCACGCGGTGGCATCTTACATATCGGGGACATGACGGCGACGGCGACGGCAACAGCAAAAATCAGCCGAGTGTGTCCATATAATTGCTATCCCGATAAAAAGTTGACGATCAAGAAGAAGATGGCCTACCTTCCAGTCATCTTAGGAAAATGGATAAGGGTAGGTGGCATTTTATTCTAATTATTGCGGAACGATCGACGACAAGGCTCACAGTGGATTATACAATATCTGACAAAACCTTGTAATCATGTAGTTGGTATGTAGAAGAATCTGTTCAATGCATTTGCAAACTTAGTTGTCCTTTCTCACTGTGCGTGGCTGTCACCTTGACTCATTCAATAGCTTTAAAAGAGCGGAGCTGTAGATGGAACGCTTGCTTGGTTTTTTTTAATACTTTTTAATTTTTTTTAATACTTTATATCTGAATGCTCGTGTTCCACGGCGCAGCGAAAGCAAGGTTCCGCTATACAAGAGGAGGCCATTACCCTACCTAACGCTAACACGGATAAAATACATGCCTTTAGTACTTTTTTAACCACAGATACAAAGTCTATGAAGCCAACGCTTGCGAAAACGTTTCCCAACTCCCCATTTATCACCAAACGCGTTCGTCGAATTCTTCTGACACTTCAAAGGAAACAAAAACAAAAACAAAACGTGCAATAATATGCCTGATTTTGCCGATACATTTAAAGTGAATGACGTAACGTGGGCAGAACAGTGAACCGGGCGGAGAATCATTGGGCAACTGTTAATTGAGTTAGCGCGACGATTGATATGCTCTACCGTAAGAATGCGTCTACCTTCCTCAGTTTCGATTCTAGGCTCGCTTCTTACAGCTTAGGCGTTGAGCGATCACCTTATCGAGCGTCCAGGGAGCGGAGCAAAATGGAACTGGAGGTACTCGGCTTGAAGCAGGCGGGAAAATAAAGGTAGGAGGGACGGGGTGTCCGGAATGTCCAAATGGCCACGCAAAAGGAGAAAAATGATAATAGAAAGGATTTAGCCACCTCACTTATAGAAACGGGCTTCTAGTAGGCAGGCGATAAGAACAAGGTACAAAACGAAAAGTGAGAAAAAGAAAGCGGCGGAACCGCAGCAGTTGGAGGTGGCAACGTGCTTAGGCCGTGGCCGCAGCTGGAGAACGGCTTTGAGATTAACGACCGCGGATCTGAAAAGGCTTAGAAAGGGACATTGGCGCAGCAGGGGGGAACGACGGGGGGGGGGGGGGGCGTGAGGGTTGTTTGAGGTTTAACATGACCACCACCCCGTCGCCTCCCCCCCCCCCCCCCCCCCCAAATTACTCACTCTGTAGTGCTAAATAATTCGGCAGATCTTACGCCTCGTGGGAATCTGTGTCATGCAGAGTTGCCGGTGAGTCAGGCCCGTAGCCAGGAATTTTTTTCAGGGGGGGGGGGGGGGCACTTGCTGAAAGCCTTGAAAAACACCCATTTTTTACTATTTTCCTCGGTAAAACACCCCCCTTCAATCCGAATTTTGTGAGTCTTACCGCAACGCGTGTTTTGGCAAAGCGCGAATGCTACAGGAATGGCTGGAATGCGTTTCGCGTATTTGGCACGTGCCGCATCCCCTGCGTGGATCTATAATATTCGATTTCCACGCACTCTCTCTCTCTCTCTTTCTCTCCCTAGCGAGATCGAGGTTGTTCGCTACAAAGATCACTCTTGTGGCGCTCTTTCGCGGAAACGAATTCATTCCAGAGTCTGTAGGTATCCTGTAACAACACGTGCGCTCTAAAGCAACGAACGAAACCTCCAACTTTTTTGTGTTAAAAATAAAGTTTAAAAGTTCAAAGTGCAACTTGAAGTGATCACGTGGATAGTATCATCGCAGAAGTTGAAAGGAGGAAAAAAGAGAGGTTCTTAGAAAAGAATTTACGCAGCTGTTTTAGAGCGTCTTCGACAAAACGCAGCGTTGCGTACTCGGTGGAGGGGTTGGGGGGGGGGGGGGGCTATGAACTGTGGTTTGATGATTGGACAAAACCGCGTGCCGAGGCACTGCGGTGCACACCGGTGCAATTGTTGAAGTTATCATTAGCTTATTAAACTGAAAGCTTGAGATGCATTTCGCCTTCGACTCATCTTAGGTGAATGCCTAAGGTACCCCAAGAGTTTTGATTATGAACCCAACTGAATGCTCCTCCGAGCCACTCTTTTACGTGTCTTACATTCGACAGTTTCGTACCACCGGTTAGGACTACCGTAATATAAAACAACATAACCCACAGCGTGGATATCCCATCCTTTCTGAATTTTTTCTTTTTTTCGTGGATGCAGCCAGCACTGATCCGAACCACTGCGTCTTGGCCGAAACATCGTCGTTACCCAAGATACGCGCTTCCAGCGAATGCGACACCCTCTCAAGCGTGGCTGTAATTTTACGGCTCAGCGCGTCTCTCCCCGGCAGAATGAAGATTGCTTCAAAAGGGGCGCCCATCGTGTCGTGGCCATCAAGCTGAACTCCCTCTTACGGCTTGCCGTCTTCCGGCTCTCAGAACGATCATTGGCCATCGCGTAGTGCGGGGATGTAAGCGGCCCACTACCAGCTAGATGGGCCACATAAGTACTACATCGCAGCGCCACCTGTACACCGCCTCCTTCTTTTTCTCTCTCCACTCATTTCTTCGTGATATCGTTCCTCTGTGAAAAAAAAACAAAAAAAAAAACATCCCCATACCTCCATTCGCAGCCGCGCAGTGCTAGGCAACTTTGCGAGGATAATAGACATGACATGGCTTTCTGAAAAAAAAATTAAAAAAAAAACATAACAAAGAAGAAAATTTCAGAGGGTCGCATATGCACTTTCCTAAGACGACTGGTGCGTGTCGTAGCTTCGTTAAGGAAACAGGTGTGGGTGGGGGTTCCAGCTTGTCTTTATTAACAGCACGTTCGAGCGAGGGTGCGATGAATAAATTATATTTAAAAGCTCCCATGGTTTCGGGTCACTGAACTTACTCTTCTTAGAGCTTTGGTTCCTTTAATTCTGACACGCATCGTCGTTTGTACTGTTTTCGTTAGTTTCTTCTTTTGCTTCTTCGAACGTTATCTCCGTTCCTCTCCCCTTGTTGCCCGTGCGTGCCCATCATTTTCTTTTACTGTCACGCTATCTCTGTCAGAACGCCTTGCACGCTGAATTAAACCTGAGTTTTCATTCAGACGATGACACAGATAATGGGGGTTCCAGCTAAGATGAAGATATATCGGAGTCCTCGGACCCTTTTCAGGTGGTATATTCTGTGATTAGAAGCAATCGATGAAGGATGCCGATGTATTTTAAGGTGGTAAAATTTAAGCAAAGCTAAATAGGTTATTCTCGACGAATCATGCCTACATAACATTGACACACGTGCCCCTCGGTAGAACAGTGGCTATGGTGCTCAGTTTAGTCGCGTGAGAACAAAAACATGGTTTTCGCCTTCTCGTTGTGTTAGGTAAAAGCATAAGGGACCTTATGACACTTTCTTGCATTTGTATATTTGCTTATGGCCGGTACAACACTTTTATATCCTTGTCTCCCTGTACTTGCAAAACTATTATCTCTGCACCACAACTTACATTTGGCAAATATGCATTCTCTTCATATGTATATAAATGGTACAATTGACTTCTATCGTGTCACGCACGTATCTTTCTTTGCGGGTATGTGTCTGTGTGTGCATGTGTGTGTGTGTTATCAAAATACGATAGCTAGTGATGCCTTTTTATCAAGCAATGCGTATAGAACTTCAAGATAACAAAAAAAGAAACTATTAATGGAGTCCTAAGCACACTTCGAAAGGAAACCCGGCTAACCGACGACGTGGTTTGAACTAATGTGCGTACGCAAAACGCCCGCAGGAAAGCTAGAAAAATAAGCAGAAATCCAAACCTAACAGATTGCTATTCAAAAGAAAGAGAGAGAGAGAAAGAAAGCCTATTTAACGATGCGGGCCAGTGAATCTGAATTAGGCGCCACATGCCTACGTGCTAATGTAGGCTCACGAAGTAGGCTTTATGCGGGAAACATTAGCTTTTTTCTTTTATACAACACGCCCTTTCATGTCGCTGTACTGTTAATCATTCTTCTTTTGTATTTCGCTTCTTTCTATTTGGTTTCCTACAACACCAGAGGTTTCCGGAATACTCCCGAAAAAAAAAAAACTTCGCAAGAAAGGTGAAAACACACGAAAAGCCAGGGAATGAAACAAAAAAGAAAGGAACAAAGGAAAATTAGGTGCTCCGTCGTTGAAAAGAGCTCCTCTATACACACCCGCTAAATCTAACAGCGTTTGTACTTATTGCTACACAGCATAATCTGGAGAACAATGTATCGTAGACTTAAATTGTAGTTAACCCTAATACAACGTTAGTAGCTACCCTCCCCCGTTAGAGTGGGGTAGCAAACCGCATGCTAGAATTCTGACTGACCTCTCTGCCTGCCGCTCATTTCATTATATATTTCTCTTCCTTTCACAACCAAACAATCTAACTTAATACCATCTAACACAACGTAAGAAATTCATATGAACAACGTACAAACAATTTTACATAAACATGAATGACGATGAACAAATTATTTTATTGGCATAATAGATTCTCCTCACTCTTTTAGAGAAGGGGGGGGGGGGGGGACCAAACCTCGAACATGAAACTCATTTTTAAGTCGTTAGTTCTTATTTTCTATCACATCACAAAAGCTTGATGTTGATTCGATGTTGGCTATTACTGAGTCAAGGCGGTTCCGTTCTCTCACCACGGACAGAAACAAGGAAAACCTAAATGTTTCAGTATTGCAGAAGTATTCAGCTAACGTTGTATTCTGTTTATTACGGGGCATACGGAACGTAGAGAAGGTGACGTACATCGAACAATCTAGGTTAAAGCGGTTGTTCAGCAGGTTTTGTATAAATTTTAAACAAGCTTGCTTTGCTCTGACTGCTGTCTAGTCGAGATGATCCTAGAAATTTATTGGAGCAGTTAGTACATTTTATTTGTTGTGATTAAACCATGCACTTAAGGCGTAGGTCAACTAAATTCAATGACACCCGAGGATGTAACTGAAAACGGAACAAGAACAAGCCGCTGCATCTGCTACGTTTACCGCAAGCTGGTACTGAGTCATGAAAATGTGAAGGGCTAAGGTTGTTTTCAAAGGCGTGCGCATGGGGAGGTGGCAGGGGGGGGGGGGGGGGGGGGCGCTAACCCAGCCCCATACATTGACATAAGAGGGAGGGGGGGGCGAGAGGGGGGGCGCAAAGTGAACCCCATACAATGATATAAAAGGGAGGGGGGGCGCTGCGACGAACCTTCACCCCCCCCCCCCCCCCTGAAGGGTGAAGGGGAATCCTTCGCACGCCTATGGTTGTTTTGTTGGTTGATGTTTATATTTGTGTGGTAGAGATTCGTACGAATCCGGGGCTGTCAGTGATCGTGTTTACGGAAGCAGTAGCTAGGCTTTTGGTTTTCCGTACAGCGAGAAGCCATTTTCTCGTTCGGACATCCTTCTTTATCAGTACCATCAGTGGGAATGAGCGAATCTTCGAGACCGAGGAAAAGGCTAGTAATCGACAGCTGTAGTTGGAGTGCAAAACAAAGATTTTTCTGCGCACTCGTGTCCCGGTAGAAACAAACAAGGTGGAGTGGCCGAACACGAAGTAGGTCAATAGAGGTAGGCAATCTATCACTGTCCACACAACACTTCAGCACGTCGGTGCGTATAGTGTCTGCCTTTGGTATGGCGGGCAACGCAGATAAGCTGGAAACAAAGGCTGCTAGACAAGAACGAATGTAATCGTAAGTAACCCAGACAAAAGGAAACACACAAGAGACGTAGTCTGTTGAAGTCTGACTATGTAAGTGCAGTAAAAATATCTCCGCGGCTGCTATTCGCGGTAACTTGTTGGATCACCCTGTGTGCTTTGGACTCTGCTCTGAGAGGCACTCTTCATACGCCATAGATGGTATGTGGTATGTGTTTGTATTTCTTCTGTAAAAGAACTTGTTGTGGGGCTAGTTGGCAGATCATTTCTAAATAATAATTGAAGCGTTGTACGCGTTTGGTGCCTGGCTGTGAGGGTGGGTGCGTGTGTGAATGTTCCGTGTGTTTGAGCTCTAATTACTTTATTGCGATAACAATTATATGGACAGTCTCAACGGGTTCCTGCCGTCGCCGTAACGGTCATGTCCCGTATAAAGTCCAAATTGATAAGATCCCCCAGCGCATCGTACGTTCTACCCGCGGGTAATAGCGCTCGAGCGGTGGCGACGAACGCGGCTGAAGCGGAGGCAAACGAGCAGGCCCATCCCCGTCGCTCCGAGGCGCACGCGATAATATCCCCCCCCCCCCCCCGCCTGTTAGACCGGCCGTCGAAGGGTCAAGCAGAAAGGAAACACCCCGTCCGTCTTTGATGAGCAAGAAAAGACGCAAGGGGTGTGATGGGGGGGGGGGGGGGAGTCCCTCAATCAGTAGTTGCGACCGTTGATTTTACGAGCGCGGTCGTCGCTGGCGCGCGCGTTATCTCACTATCTCGGCAGCCGTCAGCGGGCGGCTCGTATATCCTTCTACGTGCTGCGCTCTCAACGCGAAAAGACGATGCGAAAATGTTCCTTGAGCGGCCGTATTCTCTTACACCAGCGTTTTGCAGAGTTGCGTGAGATCGGATCCAAAAGAGTTAGCTGCCAGCCTCCCTTCGATTAACATTAAAATTTGTTGCTATCGCATTCATTTCTTCACGCTTGCGGAGAAACTGTGACATGGGGGGAATAGTACTTCTGATTCCTGCTTTCTTTTCCAATTCTTTTTTTATTTCTTATTTTTCTTTCTTCTCTGCAGTTTTTCAACATAAATATCATGTTGATGGGATAGACGGCTGCAACATAGCCTGCTTCAATTCCCGTATTATTCTTATATGAATAACTAAAAGCAAAAGAAAATAACCAAGCGTAAACACCGCACTTCTTATCCCTCGGCCAGGATCGGGCTTGAGCACTTACCACGACAGGAGTATCGCCGAAATACTCCGAGTGAGCGGGAAAAGCAAACATCATCGTGGAAAAAAAAAAACTATGAGTCAGCAACAGCCTACTGTGTTTGTACGGAAATTCTTAAGCTTGCTTATCCCAAACCAAGGGCTGCAGGTGAAAGAATAAATAACGCAAAAGAGTAGCGGGCTCATGAGCGTGCTCTGTGTTTATTCTTGAACAAGTTAGACAAAGCTACGTTGTAGGTAGTATTTGTTGACGGAATTTCTAGGCATGTCGGGGTATCACAGAGACGTCCGATAAAAAAGTGCGTGCGTTCTTGCGCATGCTTCTCTTCATTATCACAGCAAATGATAGATGAACTTCACCAGCAAAAAATACATCAAGCAGGCAAAAATATAAATGAAATGAGTAATAACAATAGCGCCACATAAACGACATACGTGGTTCGTGTTCTCTACATTTACATTGGCCTGTTTCTATGTAACAGGTAAATGTTTTGGTTGCCTTTTCACATAACTACATAATGAAATATTGGTGCGGACTTTTCAACACCCCTGCGACACGGTGACAATCCATAAATTCTGGACTGTACACGCCGCAGCGATGCCCTGACAAACATTCATTCTGGGCTTGTGTTCCTGTATATAGCTATGCCGTTTCTTGAATATATCCGTTTTGTTTTTTCGTTAGTTCCTTTGTTGAGTAACAGATTTACGATATTGGAATAGCTTCCCCTGAGGTAGCCCACATCCCCAGGATCTTCCCATGTTCAACAAAAAAGGAAACATGAAGAGGCACAATATTACCGGAAAAAAACACCACGCAAATAACACAACTTTATAGTCTGCTTAGAGATTCCCGTGCGGGAATATCTCTGTTCCTCGCACGTGTTTCTCGCATAAACAAGCCTTGCTTAGACATCGCCACTCATGAGAGCAACGAAATGGAAACAGATGAGTGTGCGCACTTTTGAATCCTGTCTTCTTCTTTTTTTTTTTTTCGCCTCAGCTCATGTCTCCTGAGAACCCGTCTCCTCTCTGACGTAAGCTTTTTTTTTCTGTGTTTCTTTA
This sequence comes from Rhipicephalus appendiculatus, assembly GCA_030522465.1. Classification (NCBI taxonomy): domain Eukaryota; kingdom Metazoa; phylum Arthropoda; class Arachnida; order Ixodida; family Ixodidae; genus Rhipicephalus; species Rhipicephalus appendiculatus. The sequence goes on along the minus strand of JALIZH010012106.1, from coordinate 89,714 downwards.
CACCAATTTCACAAATTTGTTTCACTGCTGTCTCCGTCGAATTTTGCCTTTTGGGACCACGACGCGTTCTTGGATGCCTAACACGACTTTTCTCAATTTCTTTTCTTTGATTCTCTATCATTCCTTATTCGCTTTCTCCAGTTCCCGCTGCTCGCACGGAGGCTTTCTGCGTACGCTGTGCAAGACAGAACGCATTCCGTCTTATTTAGTATGACACGCGCTGCGTTTCGAATACGTTATATTTCGCACAGAGATTTTACGCTCTTGCGCGAAAGATGGCTGCTTTTCAGCTTCCTGACGTTGTCTTTGATATTAAGCTTTAACTTTCTTTTTCTTTCGCACTTACAAATTCTGGGCAGCAGGATAAATATTTTCTGAGCAACCAGCGAGTGCACAACACGTACAAGGGTAGGAGCCCTCTACTGGTCTTTGTAGAGATTGCACCCGGTACCACGGTCTATTGATAAAAGTTGAGAGTAGCTGCCCGAGCGACGCAGTTATGAGCAATAAAATATAATATTAATGATAGTTAATAATTAACTGGTAGTTATGTATATGCTATCAATATCGCGCATGCAGATTTCGTTTAGAACGATCAATACCAATAAAATGTCTGGACAAACTACTTTCAGAAATCTTGATAATAATCAGTCTTGATAACGACCCATTGTAGAACGATGGCATGAATTTCATAAAACCTACAGCTAGTTAATCGTGTAGTTAAGAGGCTTACATCAAGTCAATGTTTTTCCCGGAGCAGTCGATTACTCTTCAGACAAACAGGAGTCGAAAAAATTATTAGCATACATCAGATACGGAAGAAAAAAAATCCACGCATCTCCACTAAGTGAATCATGAAGAGTGGGCGAAGATCTGGGTATCGTATCGGCGAGTAACCGTACGTTACCCGAGCGTTGCCCCATGTAATGTAAATTGAGTGACAAAGTGTAGATAGGAATGCAAATTTATTTCGCCTTCCAGTCGTCTTAGGCAATTGAAGGAGGATTTAGAAAATTGCTGGAGTGGAGGATATGCATCGAAAGTGAATCCAAGAACCCGCCCTCTTACCGGTGGAAAGATACCATTTCAATATGGGTAATTTGTTGGGACATATAGTGCTCGACGGGTAACTTTGGTTTCCTTGAGAAGCCTTCAGGAGGCATTATTGCTTCTGCACCTCACCTGCTTCTGGCCTGCCTCCGTGATCGACACACTTCTGACCAAGCGATGACGGCATGTGATGACGCCATCATGCACCTAGGTGACTTTGTGACGTCATGATGACACTCCAAATTTTGGAGATGTGTGACAACATGATGACGTCATGTTGCGAAGTCATCACGTGTTCATTTTTTTCATCACTCACGTTAACATCGCCGACGCGGGACGCCGACTATCAGTTCTGGCGTAAAGTGAGGCACCCCTAAGGCTTTCGCCATTAAAGAGATGCATAATCTCCATCCCCGACTGCATGACTGCGATAAGAAGTGCAAGCGTCTGTCGTATGGAAATACCACACCTGTATGACCCTTTCACTGTTTACAAATACAGGCCCCTGGCGACAGCCGGTTCCGGCTATCATCGGCGGGCAAGAAGAGCCCCTAGCGAGTAGCCCGCTTATTTTCTACACATACTCTCCATCCCCGACTGCATGATTGCGATAAGAAGTGCAAGCGTCTGTCGTATGGAAGTACCACACTTGTATGACCCTTTCATTGTTTCCAAATACAGGCCCCCGGCGACAGCCAGTTCCGACTATCATCGGCGGGCAAGAAGAGCCCTAGCGAGTAGCCCGCTTATTTTCTACACTTTTCTGCTCTTAATTTGCAAACTATTTTCAAATGAATGTGTGTTTGAGATACGCAAAGGTTGTAAGAGATTCCCTGGAACTTCACGCACCCTCCTTTTATCTGAAAAACTAGAGAGAGACTTTCCTTTCCATGTACCCACTTGAAAGCGCACTTTCGTTTTCGGTGCTGGAGCTGATAAATGAGGTGACCGGAAGTTTCCTTGGGTGCAACGCTTGCTGCTATTATCGCAATCTTGAAACCGTCCTCTGCGATGAATGCTTGATTCTCAGCAAAAAATTGAATCTGGAATTAGTATGGTATATTGCGATTATGCGTTTGTTACGAGAAGCTTTAATAAATAGGGTTACGGTAGCACTCTCCAGCCACTGATATACTCTTTCGATGTCTTCATATAGGCGCCGAGTGGCCAATGTGCCTGTCATAAATCCTCTAACGTACTGTGTGAACTCAAAGATCCCTAGAAGATGGGCTGAAAGGCTTGTCGCGTTTTAGGTTGTTCTATTCGATCCAAGTCCGAAGCATGTTCTAAGGTCGGGGCCGTGCCTCGAGGCCGCTTCGCCTGCCTTCTCATTGTTGCAGGTGCTTTCTGTCTCTGGCGCAACCGCTGCGAGGCGGTTGCAGCAGGCCGTCGCCGTCGCGCTCTCTTTCCGATACTAGAGCCATTGTACTCGGAGCTGTCAAAGAAAAAAATTGGACACTTTGCACATGCCAAAGTGTGTTCACCGAAAGCTTGTGGCCATTCGACTGACTATGCCATGTTTTTTTTTTTCTTTTACACTCTTAGTGGGATGGCCCACAAACGAAATGTGTGCGTGTTTTCTTTTTTAATTTTTTACCGCGAATCGCAGCGAGATGTGGGACTAATCTGCCTCCGTTCTCATGCGTTCGTATTTTCTCACGCTTTGCGCATCGTGCAAACGCCATCCGCGTTCCAGCGCTTAAATTGACGGACACTTTGTAAATTCCAGTGAGTTCCGCGAACGCCTGTGTCCACTGAGACGGGGTCGGTCAGAATGGAACGCGATGCCCGCGTCTCCCTCCTTGCATGTTTGTAAACGCTGGGCAGAGCGACGCTACGCAAGCAAAGCGCGAGCGCTGTAGAGTTCGACGCGACCGGCGTCCGTTTGCGCACCCCGGCGGCCACCTGGCACCGTGCCAGGGCTGGGATGGACGGACCGACGGACCGACGAACGAACACGGACGGACGATTGGACAGACAAGGACGGACGGACGGATGGACGGACACGGACGGAAGTACGGACGGACGGATGGACACCGAATGGACGGACGGCCGGACGGGCGCCGGACGGGCGCCGGACGGACGTGAGCATGAGACAATAAAGGCTTTCGCCTTAAAAGACATGGCATAGTCAGTCGAATGACCACAAGCTTTTGCCGAACACAGTTTGGAATGTACAAAGTGTCCTTCAATTTTTTTTTTATCCCAAGAAAAAGAAAGCTGACCATATTCTTGAACTGGTAACCTCATTTTCATGGAACCTTGAAGTAAGGTATATTTACATCTGGATTCAGTAATAAAACCAGTATCAGGTACAATGGACATTACAGGAGCATCTAAAGACCCCCCGTGCAAGTGCATCAGCCATCTCATTTACAAATATGCCAACGATGACCTGGCATCCATACCAACCACACTGTACATCCGTTTTCAGGGATAAATGAAGCAAATGCATTCCAAATTGAAGACTCGGAAGGAGACGCTGAAGCTAGAAATTTACATACGGAGAGCGAATCAGTAAGTACAACAACTGCCGAATCATTTACTGAAACTTTTCGAAGGGCTAAAATAATTGCGAGGAGCTCTGCTTAAGCGCGAGCCGCGAGTGCATGATCGTTCCTTGATCTTTTCTTCTACTGTCGGCGCGCTCGCAGCCGCCGCTCCTATAATGTATATACCGGGTGTCTCAGCTAACTTGGACCAAGATTAAAAAAAAAAGTGTGCTCTAGGAATGTTCTACCTGTTGTATATTAGTGGTGGTCCTGTGTACATACAACCTAAACTTTTTTTATGAGTAAGCGCTAGGTAATTATTTACATTGATTAGCCAGCTTTTTTTTTCCTGCTCGAATCAGTAAAATGTTCATTTTATGTCGTACCTTGCCTCAAATATCCCCAGAGTCAAGCATTTATTCCATGCTAAGATCTGCCAGGGCCTTTTTTCGAGAAAAAAAAATAATCGCGCCTTATTCACGAAGTGAATGATGATGAGTGGGCGAAGCTCCGGAGGTTCATCGGAAAAGCGTGAATCTTCCGTGAAATTCGCCCAGTACATCATCAAAGACGTGACAAACACTGTGTGTATATATACAAGAAATTTATATTTTATTCGTGAGCCGTGATTTTCCGTTTTGTTTTCGTTTCTTCGTTGGTCGTGGTTACCGTTTACATAAGCCGTGGCTTCCGTTCCCCCCTTCATTATAACGGCTTTGTGGTCGGTGAAATGGAGGGAGAGCGGTTCCAGTATCGTTTTCATCCATGGCAGAAAGAGAATGTGTGGTCTGGAACGCGCTTATACTTCATGGCCATCAGCGTCATCGTCATCGTTATCACGTGTAGTGGGTACATTCCACTATGCTGGAACGCGCTTATTCTTCATTGTCATCAGGCGTCATCGTCATCTTTATCACGTGTAGTGGGTACATGCCACTATACGTGGCTACCTACTACTACTACATACTACAGATGAGGGACAGACCCAAACCCTAAAAAGCTTCGCCCCTAAAACATGGTTGATCTCTCCTTTGTAGGAATCGGCATAGCACAAAAGTAAAACATGTCCTTAGAAAAGTATTTGAATGTTTACTGCACATTAAAAATACACACGATCAGAAGACAAAGAAAATAACCAGGCATCACACAATGCGAATTGCGTAACGAGTGGGTCGTTCAATGCTCCAACCCATTACAAAAGCCTGAGGCATAATTCTTCATCGTTGTCAGCCACAGCATCAAAAAAGTGCACATAATGCGATACAAGTGTATAGCAGGTACCGCGCTTTTCCGAAGAATGACGAATAATGGCATAGTGGACGCTTTCCCACTACACAAAAATTATGATTATTTATGGCGAAGTGGATACCATGCAAGTGAGCTTGTATTAGTTGCCCAAGAGTGTTTAAAAAAGGCTCTAGAAAGGCCGCTCTTCCAGCTTTCGCTGTGACTGTGCTGCGCGTTCCGCGCAGGCCTGGCGGTTTTTTTAAACCGCTTGCATTCCTGGAATCAATCGCTTCAACTTCCTATTTAGTTTTTCGCTTTTCATTATTCTGTGCATTTCCGATTTAACACAAAGCCGGTAACACAAGCAGCGGAAAGATAATTAGCTTGAGCGGGAGGAACGTCGCCGCTCTCATTTCACGGCAGCGGTCCGGGCGCTCATCGCGGCGCTGCACAGGAGAGAGAATGAGGCGCGCGCGCTCCGTCATTTTCATACCGCGGAACTGCCGTGGGGCCCCGAGCGGAGTATGCAGCTGTCACACCCCCTGTCATGCGCGCCGCTCCCTAGAGGATTCCTAGAGGAGAGCACGGGGGGGGGACCGTAGGAGAGGAGAGAGAGGGGGAGGGGACGTGCATGCCCTGTGGAGGTGTGGGACGCAGGAGCCGCTCCGTAGAGTAGAGGATTCCTAGAGGAGAGAGGGGGGAGAGGACGCGGATGCGCTGTGGGGATGTGGGACGCGGGCGCTGCTCCGTAGAGTAGATGATTCTTAGAGTAGAGAAAGGAGGTGAGCGTAGGAGAGGATAGGGGAAGGGACGCGCATGCGCTGTGGTGGTGTGGGGCGTGGGACGCGGGAAGGAGGGACGGACTAAGCCCCCCTCCAAACACATGCAAGCAAGATCAAGGAATGGGGTCAACCTGGGCGACAGACACCACGCCTAGCCATTGCTAAGCAGCCTCTCTGTGCTCTCGGCCATGACTCTGATGACTGTGGTAGTGGTTGACGGCCTTCATATTACTACAGTGTTCTGGTTCGCATAATGGGTGCTTCAATACTTCATGAATGTGGCCGGACGCGGGACGCGGGACGGCGGACGGGGACGCGGGAGGGACGGATATAGCCCCGAGCATAAGGTGCTTCGAATCTAAAAGTTCCGTCAACGGGAATCGAACCTACGACCTCTGGGTCCGCGATAAGCTATACCGGGCATGATATCCACTGCGCCACGGTCACATACTCTTGTAGGCTTTACAAACGCGCCTTTTATATCTACCACAGTCCTCTCACAGTGCTCTTGCTTAATTGAAGTAATGCATCATGACCGTGAAATCCACGATTAGTTCCTTCAAAGCGTCGTTTCTACATGTCCGTCCCATTCGGCGTGTTTCGAATAGGAAAAGTGCAGTTTTGTCGACGCATTAGGACACTCCCAGGCGGCGACGTTACCCCCAGCGTCGGCCTCGCTCAAAGCATCCATCCATACTAAAACTAGCAGTTCCGTGTACGAATACAACCGATGAGCGAAGCTCCTTAGAAATGGGACGCACGCGGCGTTCGGCGCGCGCGGCGTTTCATTGTCCAGGCAACTGACCAACCACTGAGCGGACGACAGGGTGAAGCGATGGTTTCGCGCGTTCGCCGGTTTGAGGGGAGAGGGCAGAGTCGTAGAAAGAGGGAGAGGGAGGCTGATCTGCCTCCGTTTCGCATGCGTTCGTATTCTCGCGCTTTGCGCATCGTGCAGACGCCATCCGCGTTCCAGCGCTAATAAAGCTCATTTATCCTCCCGCGTAAGGGGGAGGCGCCACAGCTGGCCCCGTACCAGGGAGCTTCAACGGCGATGGCGACGGCGGGGTGCCGGCCTAAGGAGCTTCGATCCTAATAAAAGAGAACTTGCACAATGTCTATAAGTGTTTGGCAGCACCGTTTAACCGCGGATGCAACCATGTTGACGCTTGGTAGTTTGTGTCCCGACGACTAACATCCATGATCAATGGTGGAACAAACTTTTGTGGTAGCTGTAGTAGCTAACGGTGAGAGCGTAAGAAGAGAAAGCGCTGCGACAGCCAGAAGAGCGTCGCTGACTGGACGCAGAACTTGGGCTAAGGCCGCCATCCCGCGTCCTATTTAAAGAGCACCACAGCTGGACTAGAGGGAAACGCAACGCGCGTCCTGTCTCCGCTCTATCCCAGCCGCGATTTCTCTCGGGGCGAGCGAAAGCGGGCAACGCGTTGTCAAAGCCAGGCGAAGGTGGCGCGCTTCGAAGAGCTATTTTAAATGCGAATGCATTTCATAGTCGGGCTATGTCAGGCATCCGGCGTTGGCGTTGTGCGGCGTTGTCCGCGGAGGAGGAGAAGGAGGATAGGTTGAGGAGGTGTGCGCGCCGGCAGGTGTTAGATGTGAAGCATCTTATGGCGAAGCTTAATCCGGTGGTGGTGGTGTACGGCGTGACCGCCCCTTACTGCGCATGCGCAAACCCTTTCAAAAAAGAAAAAATAAAACCTCCCCTCTCCCTCCCCGCGGCAACCACACCCTCACTGCGCATGCGCCTCCCCTCCTCTCTCCCCTGCTACGCTCCCCCCCTCTCTCCTCTAGGCATCCCTGCCCGCGCCGTCCACACTCCCACTGCGCATGCGCGTCCCACCTCTCTCCTCCTCTCCTACGCTCCCCCCCCCTCTCTTCTCTAGGCATCTCTGCCCGCAGCGTCCACACTCCCACTGCGCATGCGCGCCCCCCTCTCTCTCTCCAACGCTCCCCCCCCTATCCCTCTCTCGCCTCGCGACGCCGACACAGGCAGCGTCTGCTAGCGAGTTTCTTGGTTGAAAAAACCGACTGCTCGCGCTGCACAACCGTTCACTGGCCACCCCGTATATATGGCAATGAATCTTGACCTCCAAGGTGGTGCCGGTGGGAGATTTCTCCTGTGCGTTGTTGAACAATAAAAAATTCGCAGCGTGCGCGTTAACTAAAAGCGGTCTGCGGCGGAGCTCGGCGGAGCTATATATGAAAAAAAAAATTAAATAAATAAATAAATAAATTTATAAAACAAGAAAAAGCAAAAAAAAAAGGCGCTGCGCCGTGCTCCCGACCGGGCTGCAGAAATTAGGCGCCTTTTTCCTTCTTCGAACCACAACCACCATATATAAATGGAGTGAAGCGCGCGCGAAATGCATTCGCATTTCCTCACGATTCCCTTCGGGGAGGTGGGGGCTTTTTTTTAATATGGGTGAATGCTATGAGCGAGGCTGAGGCTTGGGCTAAGGTTGTCACCTCACAGTGTGTTAAGGCATTGACAAAACTGCACTTTCCGTATTAGAAACCCGCCAAATGGGACGGACGCGTAAGAACAACGCGTTGCAGGAGTTAATCGCGGAGGCCATGGTCATGACGCATTACTTCACTTTACCGCTTCCCAGACGCCGACGACACCCCGCCGAAAAAGAGCACTTTGAGAGGACAGTGGTAGATATAAAAGGCGCGTTTGTAAAGCCCCCGGAGTGTGTGACCGTGGCGCAGTGGATAGCGTGCCTGGCATCTGTTGTCGCGGACCTAGAGGTCTAGGGTTCGACTCGCGTGGACGGAACAATATTTTCTTTGCGGTCTCATCATGTGCACTTTTTTACGTCATTTCCGTGACGGAAAATAATCACTGAAGTGTAGGTGGACCCAGGCACAAAACACTTTCATGTTAAAAAAATGCCCCCCACCTCCCCGAAGGGAATCGTGAGGAAATGCGAATGCATTTCGCGCGCGCTTCACTCCATTTATATATGGTGGTTGTGGTTCGAAGAAGGAAAAGGCGCCTAATTTCTGCAGCCCGGTCAGGAGCACGGCGCAGCGCCTGCTTTTTTTCTTTTCTTTTCCCTTTTTTTTCTTTATATATATATATATATATATATATATATATATATATATATATATATATATATATATATATATATATATATATATATACGTGCGAGCGAGCGGACGGGAGAGTGGGGCGCAGGGAGGAGAGAGAGCGAACGGCGAGAGAAGGAGCGGCGAAGCACTGCACCTACCCTCTCCTACACTCTCTCCACACACGCGGGAGCTCCGGCCGGAGCTCCCGCGATGCGAGCGCCCTCACACACCAGAGCGCGCTCCTCCTCTCCACTCACTCTCCGCTACTCCGGCCCGCACCACCTGCTCCGGTTGCTAGGGGCGAGGATAAGCGCGCGCGCCCGCAGCTGTTGCTATGGGAGAGGGAGTGAGAGCGGAGAGATGCGGACACCGACGCCTGACATAGCCCGACTAAAAAAATTGACGGCAGATCCACGAGGTGAATGATGATGAGATTGGGCGAAGCTCCTGGAAGTAATCATCGGTTAAACCGTGAAATTTCTTCCGTTAATTCGCCCGATAAAAATGACGTGAAACGATTGATTCAATGTTTTATCAAACTTATATTGCTGGTTTCCGTTGTCCTCTCATTATGACCGCTTTGTAGTCGGTGAAATGTAAGCTAAGTGGTTCTTGCACTGGTTGCAGCGGCATCCTTATCCATACGAGCACACACCGACGGCAACGAGCATCGTCAACTACAAACCTGTATCGCGATATGGTTTTGATTATAAAACCATTGTTTTAGAAAACACCTGGCGTCTTTCGTTAAGCAGCTGGCGTCTTTTCGTTTTGCTTTAGAAACATCTGGCGTCTTTTCGTTTTGCTTTTAGAAAACATCTGGCGTCTTTCGTTGGTTTATTTCATCAATCAACGGCGTTTTGAACAAAATTTTTATTGTTTAATCACGCACAGGAGAAATCTCACCAGGCACTACCTTGGAGGTAAACAATGGCTGCTACTGGGAATGAGAGACAGCAGAAGTCGGCTTTTTTTTTTTAACGTTTCCTACTGGAACATGCCAATGGCTGCTAATGGGGAATGAGAGACAGAAGAATTCGGCTTTTAGTTAACGCGCACGCTGCGAATTTTTTATTGTTCAACAACGCACAGGAGAAATCTCCCACCGGCACCACCTTGGAGGTCAAAGCGTAAGACTGGTTACGAACTACGACTACGACTACGACAACGACGAGGGACGAACGGGTGCCGCTTTGGGAGCTTCGCCCCTAAAAATGCATTCGCATTTAAAAGATTTCTTTTTGGCGCGAGTGCGTGCTCAATACGCTACAGCTGGCTGTGCTATATGTGGTTTTGCCTCCGTTACGCCGAGCGACGATGACAGCCTGGCCGCCTAAATTGCTCCGTAGGTAAAACAGTGGCTCTGTCCGAGATTGGTCAGATTTTCGAATTTAATACTTTCATTGCTGTATGTTCCAAGCGTTTGGAACTTGATAATTTTCAGTTCTCGCCTAAAGGGATCTCACGAAACTGCGACGTACTAAAAGGATACTTGTCTGGCGCAACGTTAGCAGACCATCCAAATTCACTACGGAAGAGAAAATTTGCGTGATACCCAGCGAAATAGCTGTGGCTACACAGATAGCTTAGGTTAGCTGAATGCACATGCATTTTGGCTCCATCGACAGTTGGTTTAGGTAGTCTGTTTGTTCGTACACCCTATGTTCCAAACACGCTTAGGGCTGAAGCGCAGCTGCATAAAGCAGATTTCTCTAATATGTTCTTTCCCACCGCAGCGCCTTCGGCTCATTATAAATGTGCTGCCGTTCATGCTAAGGTGTTCCCATTTCCTTTAAATACATCTACTAATCACTCAAGCAAGGCAGTTGGCTGGTTGCAAATTGTGACTACCATCACCAACCTATTCTCTGAAGGCTGCGGGATGAAGTTCCTTCTGTTAGATCTTGAATGTATCTTGTCTTGCGCGAGATTAATCGATTTGATACTTTCGACCCTTTTAATTTTATTACCACACCCTGTATTAAACCAGTCGACTCAGATAAAAAGAATGGCTTTCGCCTTGGCGTTGTCTTAGACGAATGTCTAAGTGGAGCTGCTTTAGGTGTGTTTCGAAAAAGTTTAGTCTATCGTAGGACGCTACGAAACAGTGTCTATAAGTTACGTATTTCAGTAACGGCGGCAACTTGCGCAATAAATCCGGCTCCGGCGAGTGAACCAGAATGCGAGTTTACAGAAATGCGGTCGAGCGGTACACGCGCATTTACATGCGCCGTTCACGAACGATTGATGCGTTCTCGATCGAGGGCTTGACGGCTATCAGCCGTTGCTGATATGACAACGTGATCTCGCTTCGGGGTCGCTTGTCATTTCAGTTACCGCGTTTCATTGTTGGCCTTTCACTGTCTGCAGTTGATAGTACGCGCCACGCACCGACGCGCGTTAGCGCGTACTTGTGGTTAGGGCTTAAGCGTCTGCCGATATAAAAGAACGCGCTTCTCTACCCCTTCATCATCTCTCGATGGTCATAGTTGCTCAAGGCAGCTCGGTGATCACCCGATTAATGCCTGCGACCCATCGATCTAGTTCACGAGCACTAATTGGAAATGATGACTTACATGCAGCACCATGCATGTCCAATTAGCAGCGCCTTCAGCATTACAGGCGCACCGACGTCTTCGGCGCGTCTCTTCGCTCTTTTTTTTCCCCGGACTGTCCTCGCCCGCATTTCTCACGGCGGAAAGCTGCATAGATCGGGTAAACGACAACAGCAATTATGAAGAGAACTGAAAGCGCATGGAAAACATGGACGAAAAAAAAAAAAGACACGGATATGCACACACACAGGCGCTACTTCCAATCAAATTTACTTGTTGCAATACCATCGATACTTACAGCATCACCTAATCTGACCATATCAATGCGCGGAAGTTCGAAGCCGCTAAGAGTCGACAATTTCAAAATGGTGTTGTCACGCCCAGAAAATCAATTTTTTTTTTTGTGAGAGCATTTGGCAGCATGCATGCGCACACTTCCCCATCTTCTCAATCTGTTGTGCCTCGACGCCCTCCCTTGTCCGGTGATTTGCATTTTTGTCAGCAATTCTGCACGTGTCCGACAACAGAACACAGCCACACTTCTTTCAATGCATCGCTAAAAGACAACCGGCCACGTTCCTGACATTGTAGCAGTGCTCACGTCAGCGATAGTTTTTGGTTTTTTTTCTCTTTTTTTTCAACATAGCTGTGACCACACGACAACGATAGGCCATAAACGACCGCAAGCAACATAGATCCATACGCCAGAACAGTATGCATATTGTTTATTGATCTGTTTACATTAAAATCGAGGTTTTTATGTCATGCGCGGGAGAACGGAACTATAGTCTTTGTGCTTCGTTATATACATTCAACTTAATTACATTGAACGCGAAAAAAATACTCGCGCATGCGCACAGGCACGCGATGGACGACTTTTTCAACATGCGTGTGCTCCTTTATTTTGCGACGTTGGGTGATTGCCTGAATGTTGTGCTACGGAGAATTGCCTTGCATACGTTCGTTAACAATTTTTTCGGGTTTTACATTTCAAAACCACGTTGTGATCATGAGAAACGCCGCAGTGGAGGCTCCGAAATTTCGACCATCTGGGGTTCTTTAACGTGCACCTGAAGTTAAGCACGTGGGCCTCTATCATATTGCCTTCATATAAATGCAGACGCCGCCGCCTGGATTCGATCCCGCTACCTGAGTGTCCTTTTCCTTCTCAGTCGAGTGTGTGAGTCAGCGAGCGAGCGAGCGAGCTGGCAAAACATAATTTATTGATTTATACTGCCATGCTCGAGAAAAGCTGTAGTACTGGAGTGTAGCTCTATAGTACTGGATGCCTGCACAAAAACTATTGCCAAATGCTGTTGCACAAAACCCTTTCGCAGTGAAAATACCGCACTGGATACGACATCTAAAGATCCTTAAAGTGCAACGAATGCTCGGTACACCACGGCGGCAATATAAACTTCGACTGCTATTCCGTGGCAGTTAGCGGTGTAAAAAGGTTAGTTGGTGATTCGAATAGTGAAGAATCTTGTCAGCGCGGACGAAATGCAATACAAATACAGATACAGACAGCACAAGCGCATCTTCTGCTTGTAGATGTATGTGTCCCGTATGCTCTTTTCTTTATCGCAGCCATACAGCCTGATTGTTCTTTGCACCCGGCAAACTACCTTTGATTGCAGTGGTGATCCACTTTCTCTCCTATAACAACGACAACCACCAAGCCATCACATTTCTGTCTAGGCGCCTAAGGCTCAATGGTTTAGCTGCTTACATGTTTCCCTTCGTGACGCTTAGTTCAGGCCGCCTGCCCAAACTCACAATAGCCGTCATTGTCGAGCCGTGCGACACATCCCCGACACTTATAGAAAGTAAAGCTAAGCGTCACGCCGAACAACGCGTTGTGAAGTGGCTCACACAAAACAGAGAGCGCTCGCCGCCATAAACAACGCAGCGAACACTCGCAAGTGCCTTCGAAAGCGGCAGAGATTTTAATATACAGGCGGCGTTGGCGTCTGAGTGAAGAGAGCAAAATAGAAGACAACGCGCGTATTGGAAGCGGCGGGGAGGGGTGACTGGTGAGGCATATACGTGATTCTGCAAAGCAGAAAACTGGGCGAGTTGGTATGTATTCATCGTTACTGGAGAGCGCGCACTATCTACGGGGACAAAGAGAGAAGAACACGGCAACACAAGCGCGTGTTGTCGTGTTCTTCTGTCTTTGTGCGTATTGCCATGTTCTCTCTTTCTCCCCGTAGCCAGTACGCGCTCTCTAGTAACAACGGGCTTCTGAGTTCCCGAATGTTTTCTTCGAGACGCACTGAAGAAAGTGGATGCCGATGCGAGTAGAGTGGCGCAGCTCGCAATGAAATGCTGCGTTGTGCCGACGCATTTCGGTTGGCTCTAGCATTCCATTTCACCCGGACCGAGCATTTCCGCGTAGTGCGCGTGCAAAGCGGCTCCATCTAGAATCGCGAAGGTTTTTCGCCCAAGCGCGCTTATGTGAAGATGAAATCTGCAGGAGAGACACATCGATCGTTTCCTTCGCCTGCAGTTGGAAAGGCGCTATTTTCCTCTTTCGGCGCAGCCATACGTGAAACAAATCTGCGTGCAAATGTGGGCGTCGGCAGGGGGGAGCGAAAGGGGCACTTGCCCCCCCTCGAGACGCACCAGCACTTGTCCCGGCCGAATTTACAGCAGCGGTCCTCTCATCCCACAGCCGTGATGCAACATGGGTTAGCACCCTCCAAAACAACATTCTGGCGCCGCGCATGCCTGCAAGGCATTCGATGACTCTCGTGCTTTGGGTGACAGCGTCAACACCCATGCAAGCGGAAGACGATGGAACAGTGACGACGCTTTAATAACCCGTGGCACAAACGGCATTGTAAAGTCGGCGTCAGAAGATTAGAGGCAACTTGGTTTGAAGTTGAGGAGTTTCCACGTGGGCTTGTTGGTTGAGCATGTTGAAGGGGAAAAGCGCAGGTGCCGACGAAAATGAAGAGAGGCACACTGCAGTGGTGGAGTTCCTTCTCCACAGTGCGCCTTCTGTGGCCAGATAAAAACAACAGATCATTTCGTTTTGAACAGCAGGTGACTAACCACAGCCCGTAAATCCCTGTTCAAAAACGCCTTTAAGTGCTATTTGAAGGAATTCATCTGTGCCGGTCATTCTGACTGTTGGGGTCTCCATTTATGGTTTCTATAAGCAAAGGCATGCGTGGCTGTCTTGAATTAACTTGATTAAGCCAGTCGGTTAGCTAGTTAAAAGTTCTTCTTACCTTCGTGCGTATGCGCATATCTAAATAAATGTTAGAGTATTTATTTATTCTTTTTTTTTCATTATTTATGAGTAATTCTGAAAAAAAAAAACTTTTTTCATATAGGCCAACGTTTCACTGAGCACAAAAATTTCCTACGTAATTTTCTAACGATCCTATCGTCACGTAGCAGTGACGACAGTCCGAAGACAGGAGACTGGGAGGCTCGAAAAATAGAAGGAAATGGGTTTATTAGGCGGACTTGCGCCCACTAAAATAAACTATGCAACTCTGCTGCGACGGCAGCAACAACTAACACGGATGTCGTCGAAGAACAGGCCCGCTATAGTCGCCTGCGCTCAATTTTTAAGGCGACCTAGAACATTCGAGATACTCCCCCCGAAACAGCTACTACATTCAGCAACGATCATTCCAGATAAGTCGCGACACATTTCGTATCACGAACAGAGATGATAAGGCTGCGGGCTGGCGGTTATCGGCATACACAAAACAGACAGTAAAATGGTTCGCGGCACTATTCTATAAGCTAACCTATTCTTAATTTTTATAGAAATTTATAAAAAGCACTCAATTCTTCCGGCCTGTTATTTTTAAAATAGGCCGGCAAGCTACATCCAAAGTTGCCTGGCGAATCAGCGGGAATGTTCGGTCTTTAGTTTTGTCTGGTTGTCGCTAAACTTCTGACGCTGACTGTAGATAACAGTCGGTGAGATGAGAGCCTGTGCAAGGGCCACCCCTGCCCGAAGCCTCCTGAGTACGATCTCCTCCACTCTAGTTAGGGTGAAGGGGAAGGGAGCAGAGGCACGGTGAGATAAGAGCGCGTGCATCCTGCCGAAAAACATTTTTACGGGCTCGGAGTGGGAGGGGAATGGATGGAAGATATGAATTAGGAGCGCAGTGTGCCTGCTGGTCAGCAGCAACATTGTGAGGGTTCACGGCATGGCCGTGAATCCAGCGTACTCTGGCGCAAGTAGCTGCATTACGATTAATGATGTGTAGATTTCCATCGCCTTGTGAACTTTCTTGAGTTCCTGGGTAACCGCCAAAGAAACAGTGAATATGCCAAGTTGCTTGATTGTACGCAGCTTAGAGGTGGTATCTCGCACTTCGCCATGGATGGCTTGAAGTGTGTGTGTGTGTGTGTGTGTGTGTGTGTGTGTGTGTGTGTGTGTGTGTGTGTGTGTGTGTGTGTGTGTGTGTGTGTGTGTGTGTGTGTGTGTGTGTGTGTGTGTGTGTGTGTGTGTGTGTGTGTGTGTGTGTGTGTGTGTGTGTGTGTGTGTGTGTGTGTGTGTGTGTCGCGCGTGTGTGTGTGTGTGTGTGCGTGCGTGTGTGCGTGCGTGCGCGCGCGTGCGTGCGTGCGTGCGTGCGTGCGTGCGTGCGTGCGTGCGTGTGCGTGCGCGCGCGCGTCCACGAGCACACGCATTAGAAGCGGCAGAAGCCCTGTCTGCTTCCGCAACGCGCTGCGCGCGCCAATCCCATCCATCAGAGGGGACATGTTCTCGCTGATACGGGTGGAGCAGCCGTGGCGCCCGATATTCTCTCGTCCCGTCGTCACGCTTCCCTGCGCATCGCAACACCCGTCGTGTTCCTGTCTGCATCTTCCCGTTTGACGTCGAGCAGCCGGCCGCATCCGGGAATGTTCACGCGCTACGGCTGTCTCCATCCGACGAACAGTGAGCAACGACGGGGCAATTCTGTCGTGCTTCCCCGAAAGATGAATCCGCTGACAACCGCCTTTTTTATTTCTTAACTTCTAATGAACATGGACAAAAATAATAATATTACATTCTAATTGTCGGGAATAATAGGTCAGAGAGAGAAACGAAGGAGAAAGGCGGGGAGGTTAACCAAAATAATAGGTCAGATGTGCTCATCCGCTATGCATCATAATCATCTCCCAGTACATGAAGTAGCATGTAAGGCGTCAAGCTAACGTCTTCAACATTCCATGAAAGCTTTTCTCTTTTTCGGACGGATACGATCATTTTGTTTGCCATATGCCCCAGGTCGGCGAAATAAACGAAGCCTTTCTCAAAACCACCGACAGTACGTATTTCTCCGAACTGCTCGATCAAAGTAATAATTATCGCAATTCGGAGTGGCCTACGTTCTGCTCAACCCAGCTCCTCGTCCTCAGGTTTGGAAAATTTTAATTAGCTGACTCCTTCGGATTTGAGCGTCAATAAGAGTTTTTGGGTAATGAGTATAATGAACTTTAAGAAACTAAGAATGGTACATGTCAGTAAAAGTGGCGACACTGCCGCTACTACAGGTTTATGGTGAAGTATCACTTTAGAAATGATTTATTTACTGATTTCATTTCATTAGTTCTTCCTTAAAGCCATAATATACTCAGTAACCAAATTGATTGATTGATTGATTGATTGATTGATTGATTGATTGATTGATTGATTGATTGATTGATTGATTGATTGATTGATTGATTGATTGATTGATTGATTGATTGATTGATTGATTGATTGATTCGTGGGGTTTAATAACCCATTGCGATAAGACTTCAGGCTATACAGCGTTACTTTAGCCATCTGAAATCCGCTACCGTATATCTAAATCTAATTATTTGAGGTTCACCTTTTGCTACGCTTCACACACATCGAAGAGTTCCGTAGCAGAAAGGGTGAAAACGTCCCCCCCTCCCTCCCCAGAAAACAAAAGAAGGTCGAACTTTAGAAACCCTTTCTAAGGACTTTGTCGAGGTGATTTGATGAATTCAGTCCTGGGAAAGATCCTACGAATGTCGTATCCCCTTGCTGCCCCATCTTTCAGCCACAGAACAACAGTTCACCCAAAGCATTGCATTAGGCCGTGACCAACACCGCTTAGTTCAAAGGCACGAACTCCCCCGCCTCGGCGCTTGCACGTGCCCGATCCTAAGCAGAGTAATAACTAAAAGGCAATCTGCGAGGAGTCAGCGGTTGGGTCCATAGGAATCGAACTACCGCGAAACGTGGCAACAAGAACACCAAAACGAGACATCGCAGGAATCTAGAAGTTGGTTCTCACGAAGTGAAGATGGCGCGAAGAGCTGGCGCAATTTAAAACTTGGCAATCGACCCAGACGCTCTAACTGGCCTCAAGCTTCAGACTCCAGACTCTGCCCTCACCCTCTCCTTCTTTCTCTCCCCCCCCCTCTCTCTCTCCTTCCTCCACATTACGTTGCCAGAACTAACGCCTTCCTCTTGCCCCTCCTTTTCCACTTCTTCCAGTGCTACGCTTCGTGCCACAGCCGGTTGCAGCCGTTGCAATCGCGAAGTTCGCACCCACACTCGCGAAGAAACGCGAAGGATATCGCTTTCCGATGAAAGCCGGCTGTAATTAAGCGCAATTAAAAATCGCTACGAATGCCCGCAGGGATTTACAGAGGCGATAGCGATGCCGAGGACGAACTTTTCGGATAACAGTCAAGTTTAGAGACTCGTTAAGCGAAGAATTTTCGCATGAGGGTAAGAAACGGAAGGTGAGCGGGAACCATGGACATATCTCGACCAATTTCGCGCGCGCACTTTTGCGAACGCTGTAAAGAAAAACTGCAGTTCTCTTTAGTGTTCTCTCCAGCTGGTCTACCTGGCGATGGGCGGTGGCGAGGCCGATCTGCCAGAACAAGGCCACATATGGTTTCGCTGTAAAAAAAGTCACAGTTTCACCGCAATGGTGAAGGAATGAATGCGATAGCAACAAATTGTAATGTTATACGAAGTGAGGCAGGCAGCTAACTCTTTTGGGTCAGATCTCACGCAACTCTACAAAACGAGAGTTACCCACTTAAAAACGAGTAACCCTGTATTTTATGTTTATTAAGTACTTTATTCTAATCGAGAAATAAAAGAGATTAACGCACGCAAGTGAATGCCGTTTCCTTCCACTGTATTAGTACACGGTTTCCTTCATCAATTCCTTCTACGATCACTGTTGCACCATCAATTTTGGTGCTCGTCACGCCGCATACGAGCAGAAACAGTGGTCGTTTCCCGAGTACGTAGTGATTCAGCAAAACGGTAGCAATCGCAGACATCGGCGCAAGATAAGAGAAGGGATTTCTTCACCAAGTGTCGCAAGGGAGTCGAAATGATGCGTGGCTCGCTCGATTATGTTGTGTTACGGGAACGTGATCGACATGAACAACGCCATGTTAGTTCGGTCTGCTGGCTGCGTGTTTTAAATGCGAATGCATTTCTTAGTCGGGCTATGTCAGGCATCCGGCGTTGTGCGGCGTTGGCGTTGTCCGCGGCAGGTGTTATCTCTCCGCTGTCACTCCCTCTCCCATAGCAACAGCTGCGGGCGCGCGCGCTTATCCTCGCCCCTAGCAACCGGAACAGGTGGTGCGGGCGGAGTAGCGGAGAGTGAGTGTAGAGGAGGAGCGCGCTCTAGTGTGTGAGGGCGCTCGCATCGCGGGAGCTCGGCGGAGCTCCCGCGATAAAAAAAATAAAATAAAAAAAAGCAAAAAAAAAAGCGCTGCGCCGTGCTCCCGACCGGGCTGCAGAAATTAGGCGCCTTTTCCTTCTTCGAACCACAACCACCATATATAAACGGAGTGAAGCGCGCGCGAAATGCATTCGCATTTCCTCACGATTCCCTTCGGGGAGGTGGAAGCATTTTTTTGTTAAGCCTAGACTAGAGGCGCTGAATGGGCAGTATTGTGAAACTTCGACATACGTTTCGTTGTTTTCCTGTACATTTTTTTTCATGTCTATCCACAAGTGGCGGGAACTGAATCTACTGTAATAGTATTTGGGGTTTTACGTTCCAAAACCACGACATGATTATGAGAGACGCCGTAGTGGAGGGCTCCGGGAATTTCGAACATCTGGTGTTCTTAACGTGCGCTGACATCGTATACAGTACACGGGCCTCTAGCATTTCGCCTCCACCGAAATGCAACCACCGCGGCAGGGACTGAACCCGCGACCTTCGGGTCACCAGCCGAGGACCGTAAGCACTGATGCACCGTAGCGGACCTGCAGCTACTATGCGCCGAGAATACAACACCGCCTTTTTTTAGGAAAACGAGGGAACAATAGTAAAAGAAAAAAGAAATGAAATTTGCTGTCAAGATGTAGTAGCGTCATGCTAGCTCATGTATCAATTCATCGAGTAAGAAGGAAAAAAAGAAGATGGCATTTCCTTCCGAGTCGTCTTAGGCGAACGCATAGGGACCTTATGAGTTTTTCATTGCGCACGTAATAAAGACGTTATATTGTACATCAATAGCAATAATTTGTCATAAGAAATGACTCATGTAATACAGGCGCTTGAAGTAGATTAGGTTAGAGGTGTGCACGGGCTCCGGGTAGCCCGAAAGCCCGAGCCCGGCCCGGCCCGCGGGCCGGGCTCGGGTATGCGGACGTCTTCCCATCTCGGGCCCGGGCCGGGCTCGGGCATCTACCTCGGGCATCGGGTGGGCCGGGCCAGGTGCAAAGCCCGCATCAAACCAAAAATATAGACGTTGTGCCGGAATTGTCTTCTAGCACTTAGCGATGAGCACACAGATCACCTTTGTGATTATTTATCCATGCAATCATCCTCCTGTCCGCATCACAGATACTAAACTTCTGGAAGAACAAGGAGTCTAATTATTCCCACGCTAGTTATGCTTGCGAAAAAAATATTTGCGATTCCGGCTGCCAGTGCGAGCAGCGAACGGAACTTCAGTTCGACGGGATATGTGATGCAGGAGCGCCGCATTTCACTGAAGTCCGAATCACTGCACAGCTTGTTATTTTTACACAACTTGTAATCTGTGTATACACACAAGATGTGTCGTTTGCGTATGTTTAACTTTGATATGTTGAATAAAATGCCGCATGATGAAAAAGTGGTATCTTTGTCTCCGCAGCAAACTTTCATGGCGGGCCGGCCGGGCCCGGGTTCGTGTTTTTATACGTCGGGCCGGGCCGGACGGTCTCGAAGCCCTTTAGGGTCGGGCTCGGGCGGGCCTTCGACGCAGTCAGTGGGCCCGGGCCGGGCTCGGGCTCGAAAATTCGGCCCGTGCACAGCTCTAGATTAGGTAGCTTCTGTGCGTAGGAGTGCATATTCCTTCACGTAACATCTAACTCGGAATCTCGACTTTTCGCAACCATATGCAGTTCTATTTTTAAGCGGGACACACCTTGTTCAGATCATTCCCTGGCTTCGCTTACGAGCACTCAATTTGAGAGCGGTCGCTGGCAGTATCTCCTATGCAACCGAGCATGCCACGCGGCGTGCTCTTTGAAGCCTATCAAGTACAGGCCAACTCTTAACGAGCCACTTGGGCTCAACGCAAATTTAGAGGGGAGTTACGCAAAAGCTTCAAAGGCACTTGAGCTGGAGCGTAGCAGCGTTCAGAATGACGTAGGGATGGCCCACATCCTCATTAAACTTGCTGGCTCCGCATCTAGAGTTTGATCTTGTGTAACTGAGTGAACCTAAAATTATCCACCATTCCGACTTGGTTTCTAAGCTCGCGAGTGTTCCCGCATTGCGTAAACGTCAGATTACCGATGGCTTGGTACAGCGCTTGGTGTCCATTGAAACCTAGTATACTATAAATAGTTGCGAAGGTTGGGTTTATCAGCACACGCTACCACACTGCAGAGAAACACTTCCAGTAGTTCACACTGAAACAAATTGTCGCAGTAGTGTGGAAAGAGAACGCGAGTCGCAATATTTCACACATTAGCAAGCGTGTGTTACAATTATTCGGCTCACTAATAGAGGGACATGCTTTGGGGACAAAATATTGCCCTTAATGCGCCCCGGTCACCTCGTAAAATATACATTGCCATTTCGAGTAAATGGGCTTCATGATTAGCGCAGATTACATAACCCACGATAAATAACTACTAGTTACCTGGTAGTGCTCGTAAATAGTAACACTAGCATGCTTGCGGCTAACAATAGCCTATTGCTTCCTGAGGTTCATACTAATTACGGTAAATTTCCTTCAAACATCGGTGCGATCACATTATGGGATCATTTACCCATATCTCTTCAATCTAAAATTTCCTTAGCATCCTCCAAGAATTCATTAAATTATATTTCGTTAATCTTTCTGTCTGACTTTCTGCTAGTTGTACTACATTTGGGATTCTACACACTGTATTTATTGATCAAACTGTTTTTTAGCTTCATGTGTTTGTTTTATTCTGTTATGTATAGTTTTACATAACTATGTCTTATTAATGCTGCTAATCCTTGTATTATTTATATGTAACATTCACTTCGGGTGCCGTTGAGATCTAGTACTTTACGACCTTTGTCTGTATATTTTATGCATTGTGATTATGATCTGATGTAACAATAAAACTGATTGACTGAAGGAACAATAAAGACAAGTAAACGGTAGGCCTACCGTTTAGTACTTGAGCTCGCGCTCAAACTCGACAGTAAAACAGTTCTCTATCTCTGTTGAAAGAAAGTAAGAAAGTCAAGAGTGTTAACAAGCCGTTATGAGAGATCTGGAGCATTCCACACAGAGCCCAAGGACAGAAACGACATTATCCCAACGTTGCCAGACATCTGCAGCGTCTTATTTTGAGAGAAGAAACACTATCTGCTTACACGCTTCAATCACATAACCGATCAGTTCCCATTAATAGCTTTGCCGCCGCATTAAAAATGACATCGGCACGCATATGATCGTCTGCCATACGAGCGAAATTTGAAAGCCTTCCAACAAATGCTTCGATAGTGAAGCACAGCAGTTACGATCGCAAGTGCGCACCGTGCATAAAAAGTGCTTGTTCACCCATGCACCGAGAATTCTTTGACCTACTTTCTGTGCCTTAACTATTCAACGGACACGTTACCATGAACAAAGTCTGCATGACGACAAACCAAGATGATGTTTTTGCTTTCCTCACAATTCTCCTCTCAACTACCATTTTCTTCCTTACATCGTTCACTGTTTCATTAATATTTGACGCTTGCACAGCTTCAAGATCCAAGAACGAGATAGACGGGAAAATATTCTACGTGAGTGCACTGTCTTTATTAAAGAAAAGGAGACCAGGCGCTTGAAACATGGCAGAGTTGCATAGAAGGAAATTCAAGTGAAGTCCTACTAACAAATTCACACTTTTCTTCCACGGTGCGCGCCTGTCTCTGAATCTCGTATTCCATTAGCAACAGCGGTAAGGCGCTGGTGTTGAATAATCGAAGAGGACTGACTCGACAAAAGAGCGCGCGATTTAATAAGCTTCGTGGGGCGTTCCCTGCGAAACAATTACGCACCTTGATAAACAATGCACCGAAGAGCAAAGGATGATGAAGCACCGTCAAATACACTTAAAGCAACAACGCTTCGTCGCGAAGCTTTTCTATTTTTAACTTCGCATTCTCTGAAGGCTAACGGTCCGCATTGACCTGTTTGCATCAACGTAAGGCTGAAGCAACGTCAACTTTTTTTAGTGGCGCAACTGACGTGTGACACTCTTGTTTCGCTTCCAAGCACTTCCGGTCGAAGCATTACTTCCGCTTTGCGGAATATTCGGAGAAAGCCTGGTAGAAAATAAAAATGGCACGAAATGAATACTTCTGCTTCAAGCTAAGGGTTATAGCTATATTAGAGCATATATTTAACTAAGATAAGTAATTATTAACAGTGAGGATAACTAACGTATTAAGCGAATAAGTTCATTGAAAGAGTAGGCTCTTTTCTTGTGAGAAGCTGCGATCATTACGACACCTGGCGGAGCAGATCTCAACCAGGCGCTTCTCTCGACGTGGGGCCTCCGTGATCGCCTTCAGCAGTGCGACGAAACACAAGGTTGAGCTGATGGCACACGAACACAGAGGTGTGAGTGCCACTACAGACACTTAAGCCAACGCAATAGGGTGGCCTGCAATTTTTTCGCTCTGACGTGCAAGACGCAACTCTAGGTTGCACTGATGAAGTCTACTTCAGGTTATCAAATCAGAGAATGAACATTCGATTGGGCCAAAGTCAAACCATGAGGGGCTAGCAACACTTGTGAGCAGTCAATGCGATCGGCATGCGCCGTGACGCAGTGTCGAAAAGAAAATAAATTGAGATGGACGCCCACCCCCTCCCCCCCCACCCCACTCACTCCCCCCCCCAAAAAAAAGTTCGCAACCTGTACTAGTGGCCGAAGACTCAGCCACTAGTACAGTGGCCGAAGAACCACCCCCGGAGCTAGTGTTTGACCTAGTGAAGTTTTGCTAGTAATAAGCCCCACTTCGTTAAGCCCACAATTGTTGAGGCTGTTGCGGCTGCTGCTGATTAATTATGCCGTTGCGCTTTGTTATGAGCAGGCCCTTAAACGAGCCACTCATCGTGAAATTCATATGCTTGGACGTGTGGACGAGTCACGCTTCTGGCACACAATAGTGCATGCGTTAAGAAGACTCCTTCAACTACATCACATTCTTTATAGGTCCTAAGTACGGAGTACTTTAGGGGGCAGGCTGTATGCTGTTGCCGTCGCTTGGCGTAACGCAGGCAAAAAACGACATATAGCATAGCCGGCTGCAGCATATTGAGCGCACGCTCGTGCCAAAGAGAAGTCTTCACCCTCTTGTTCTTCGAGCGCCTTGATGATGATATAAAGTGCGGAAATTACTGCTATAGCTAGGGAAATACGACAACACAAACCACGTATAAAATTTAAAAAGGAAGCAAGCGATAAATAGAAAGGGAAAGAAAGCAAAAACAGGAAGAAAAATCGAAATAAATAGAAATAAAGAGAGAAAACACAGAATAAACTGGAAAAGAGAACAGGAAAGAAAGGGAGGAGGAAATAAACAGAAATTCGCAGATAAACAAAGAAGGCTGCCCAGCTCCGCGCTTGCTTTCGGCTTCGCACCGCTAGGGCAAAGCTGCCTTAATTTTTTTTCTCTTGAGTGTCATTTTAAGGTTTTTCTCAAATATTGATTCCGTCTGTGCAGAAATTTTAACTGGTATTACCCCTCGGTGTGTTCCCTTCTTCCGTTTTGGTGAATAAGTAGTCAGTAGAGGGTTTTGCCCAGTTGCTGTGGTACCCATGCGTGAGGAGGGTTTACGCACACAAGACGCAAGAGTTCTGCTTTCGCCTAGTCATATGCAGAGTCTCTGCAATAAAAAAGAAAATGGAAAACTGAGAAAGAGTTCGAGACCAGCAAAATGTCCTAGCTTTGCCTCCCGTAAACACGCAAGTACCTACAAAAAAGAAGAAACCTAAAAAAAAATGGAGGACCCTTAATCTTCGCCTTTAAGAGTTGAACGCGATAGCGATATCCTGTTCCGAGTACCTACTTCAACCACTTAGTGCATACTTGCTAAGCACCCACTACGCGGTGTTAAGGGAATACGCGCTGTAAGGTGTGTGCCGTTTGTAGTGGGTGACCGGCTTTAAACAACGAAATAGTTATTAAAGTAACATATTCTTACGCCCGATGGCAACGTACGCTTCTACCACGCAATATTCCTGGGATATTACATGTTATATTGCGACGCCTATATAAAGGACGCTTGCGTTTGCGAAGCATGAAAGTTATTTTCACTGCATCTCCAAGCAGAGGAAGTTATTTTCACTGTGTTTCCAAGCAGAGGCGTGGCTCGAAATGTGACCGCGAAGACACCTTTCGAGCCACGCAGCTAAAAGACTTATATGAAGAACTACAGTTTCGGCCTGACTGGTATCCACAGTTCATAAAATGCACTGCTCAAATACCCTTTAGAACAAAGTGTTGCGTGAAATTTGTTTTGTAATGCCTATAGTACATTTGTGGAGGAACCCTCAAGTTTTTGGACGCCATGTGTATACATGAACCTCATTTGTAATAAATACCATGTAAGAGAGAAAAAAAGAGGCGTGGCTGTGTGGTAGTACACCTGCTTGCCACGCAGACGGCCCGGGTTCGATCCTCACACAGACCCGGAAATTTTTATTATTTATTTTATTTGCATCTATCTTGATTTTTCGGTCATGGACAAGATGATGATTTTTCGCTCACAACCAACGACGCCGACACCTACGCCGACGCCGGAATTTCTGCGGAACGAGCTCTTTAACGCTATCGCGTTAAAAGAAGACGGGTGAGCTTCGCCCGAGGCAGCATGGTGTATGTTCTCCTGCTCCCAGCGGCAGGAGCAAATGGGTGGGGAAAGGGTGATGGACAATAAAAGTTATGCGAATAAGAGAAAAAAAATTAGAAAAGGCTACGCGCACGTACGTACAAGAGTCCGTATACCGTTGTGTGCTTAATGGTGTGAACTGTGTACGGTAAAGTGCAAATGGTCCAGAGGGCCTTTATGTTCAGTGAAACACGCCGCCATCCCTAGTGCTCATGACAAAAGCTGCAAAATAAACTACGCCATTGAGAAAAAAAAGCCAGTGGGATAGGGGCGAAAAAGGAATAACAAGCACAGTTAGGTTGGCTAAGATAATCGAGGCGTAAACGCAGGAAGAATGTACGCATACATACATACATACATACATACATACATACATACATACATACATACATACATACATACATACATACATACATACATACATACATACATACATACATACATACATACATACATACATACATACATACATACATACATACATACATACATACATACATACATACATACATACATACATACATACATACATACATACATACATACAAAGGACAAACGCGTGGGGATCACGACACACTGTGAGCTATGCTTTGGAAGACGTAAAGAAAAGGACTTACTGACGTCATTCCCGATGCGGAAAAGAAGAGTGAGCAGCAAGCCCCCATAAGAGAAAACAGATACGAAAAAAAAAAGATATGTCCAATATGAAGCACGAGAGCAGCAGCCGGGAAGGAATTGCAATGAACAAAGGGGGAAAAAAAGAGAAAGCTACAAAACAAGGTGGCAACAGTGCGGCAGAAGACTGACGCAGTGAGTAGGTTAGGTCAGGGCTCAGAAAGGGTGTGATTCACGAAGGTGGTGCCGAGATTGAGGAAGAGTAAACCACGGTATGGAAGGAGGAGTCGGCAAAGCGTAAATTCGCCAAGAGATGGACGGCATCGATCCGTGGACCAGACAGCACCACAGGTGAGACGACGTTGCCTGCAGAGATGAGCGCCGCCGGCGTTTGCGCAGGGACAAAGGGTGGCTGGAGTGTGAAGGAAAGGGAAGAAGTAGATTGCGGACACAGAGATAAAGGGCTATGTTAGCGCGCGAAAAGCCCAGGGGTTTGGCCGGGAAAAGCGATAGATGCAGCAGCGAAAACAAGAAAGAGAAAAGCTGCGAGAAGGCATAGCGATGAGTTAGTGGTGGAGGAATCGCATGGGCGTGTTGTGCAAGACGCTGCACCTACACCTGTCCGAAACGCGTCGCAGATCATGAGACGTTGGTTTCGCGCAAAGGCTTTAAGTACAGCCCATAGCAGAATGCTCCCCCCTCATTCCTACGTTCACCTTCCACCCACCGTCGACTTGCCACCCAAAGCTATGCGTTTCGTAGGTCTGACAGCAGTGGCGTAGCCAGGAAGGGGGGGGGGGTGTACAAATCTCTTGAAATTTTCCAGTTTTGCTTACGTATATATACACGCCCACATACAAACGCATGCACGAACATACACAAAGTATGGTTGCCCCCCCCCCCCCCCCCCCCCTCCCCCGAAAAAATTTCTGGCTACGCTCCTGTCTGACAGCGTTCAGGAAGAATAAGGTTTGCACAAGCTGGCTTGGCGTCGTCTGAATCTCACTAACCTCGTGTTAAAAAAAAAAAAGTTTGATTCAGATTAACGCGTATTCCAAGGTTGCAAGGTATAGGTACTTGGCGCCAATTTTGCTACTTTCTTAGGCCGTTTACGGCAGGAAAAGGGTCTTGGCTAATTGGCTACTTTTTCGTTACTTTATTGTTAACACCATTACGTGCCATATAAGGCTTCGTGGTCACCGACGTTGATATCATTTCCTGTCGTTCAAAGATACAACGAAACGCAGTGGCTCCTCGGCATGTTCATATATGGCGGGATAGAGCGTCTCGTGCACACCACAACACATGTTTTCTGTGTCTCCTTTGTTCTAAAGGTGCGTGGCTGCGCGTCTACTAGCGCCAAGGTGGGCGAAACTGTCGACAAAACATTCCCACTTGCACCCATGTTCATCAGCGCGACGTGACAGCCCGCCTATTTCAATATATCGCGTGGTACTGGCGGTACTACGTAAATCGCATTAAACAAACTACCGATGCACAGCGATTCACATTAGAGCTGTGCACGGGCCGAATTTTAGAGCCCCAGCCCAGCCCGGGCCCGCTGACTGCGTCGAAGGCCCACCCAAGCCCGACGCTAGAGGGCTGCGAGCCCGCCGTGGCCCGCCGTACAAAAATAAAAGCCCGGGCTCAGCCCGGTATAGCCTGACATTATGAAGGTTTGCTGCGGAGACAACATTTCGTTTACCGATAACGTGGCATATTATTCAACATATCAAAGTGAAACATAAGCAAACGACACAGGACAGTCACTATATGCAATGATTACAAGTTGTCGTGTAAAAATAAGCTGTCCAATATTCGGGCTTCAGTGAAGTGCGGCGCTCCGTGCGTCATATATCCGGCCCAACTGAAGGTTCCTTCACTGCCCGCACTGGTAGCCGGAATTGTCAATATATTTTTCGGAAGCATCGCAAGCTTGGAATATTTAGATCGTTTGTTTCCAGAAGCTTAGTACCTCAGATGTGGGAGAGGGTATTATTCCGTGCACCGATAATCACAAAGCTCATCTTGTGTGACTTCGCCCTCTCCCCTTGCGTTTGAAGTGGCTAAAGGAAAGGAGAACCGACAAAGGGCCGGGATGGGAGGCGGTTGCGGAGAAGGCGCTACACGATGGAAAAGAGTTCCGGCACAGCGTCTATATCTTGGGCTTGATTCGGGCTTTGCATCTGGCACGGCCCACCCGACAAAAAGCAATGTAGCCCGAGCCCGGCCCAGGCCCGAGATGAGAAGACGTCGGTCCGCCCAAACCCTGGCCCACGGGCCGGTGCCGGGCTCGGGCTTTCGGGCTACCCGAAGCCCGTGCATACCTTCTAAGTTTTTTTTTTTTTTGCTTTATTGCCTCTTCTTAGACATGTACATCAAACAGCAAGCATATGAAAGTAAAAACAAGCAGTGTCAGTCTTACTAGACAGACACTAGTTTAAAATTCCCGGAGAGCTCCCAAGGGTTCTACCCTCGACAACCACTCAGGTACGCACTCCTGAGCTTTCTGAAGTTCTACAAACTTGGCCATACACTCTCGAAAATACAATCGTGCGGGCCATGCATCTGGATCGCGATAAAAGCCTGCCATACGGGCCCGCCATAAACAGTGAAGGCCATTTAGCATGATCAAGTCGACAGGCAATCCCTCCTCATCATCTATTGGCAGAAATCTTATACCATGTGGATGTAAAGGTAAATCCTTCTTTATCGTTCTTTGAAGTACGTCCCAAAAATATACGTCCTTCCCAACAATGTAAGAAAACATGGTCTATAGTTTCTGGTTTTTTACAAATAAGGCGATCTGTACCCCAAGGCAACAGAAACCCCCGGTCTTCTTGAAATGTCTTGACAGATAACGTACCCGTGCGAAGCTTAAAAAAGAAGGGCTTCGTCACAGCATACATTGAAGCTGCAAGAGTCCCATTATGTTTAAAACAAACCACCATTTCTCGATCACAGCCGTAACAATCACTCTAGCTTTTCGTTTTTAGGTTCTGACGAATACTTCGTTACTATCTGAGCGACAAAAACAGCAGAATCACATTTGCTTTTTAGTTCACTGCTAGCAAATGGCTTTTAGTTTATTAATACCTCAAACAAGTTTCAGATAGTACATAGCCCAATATTGTAACTTTGACGCCTGCAAGCAGACTTCCATAGTATCAATACAGCACATTACGAAGAAAATTGAGATACACTTTGCAAATTCCACAGTGTGTTCGGCGAAAGCCTGTGGCCATTGACTGACTTTGTCATGTCTTTTTTTTCCTTGTTTTTTTTTCTTTTTTTACACTCTCTCAGTAATCACGCGATTGATGAGAGAGTGTAAGGGGGAGAGGCCCTCAGCTGTGGCGGCGCAAGTGTTGGTATGCGGCGCTGCGCAATCACGTGACGGCTGAGAGAGTACGAGAGGGGAGAGGCCACAGCTTGCACCGTTACCGGGCACGGACGGACGGACACCGCGAGTGTGAGACATTAAAGGCTTTCGCCTTAAAATTCCAACGAGCTAGCTGGCGCTTTGAGACGCTTACCGCGTTTTAGCGTTTCGTGTCTCCACGAACATATATGGGCTCCACTATTTAGCATTAACGGCGCTTCCGAGCCTGTAGCCAAAACAATTCGTGCAAGCTTCCACGGTTTATGGTGTGGTCGATAGGTGGCACGTTTCAGAATTCAGCATACAATAGAGCAACGGCACATGCAAGCTGCATTCGGTTATCGAACAGCCACACGGTCCTTCATGTATTTGCCTAAGATAACTACAAGGCGAAAGTCATCGTCTATTTTTTTTCTGTTGATTGTATAGATTCTCTTCTCCGTCCTCCCCCCCACCTCCGAAAGCTTTCTGCTTGCAATGAGGGTTTTGCTCTGCCTTCGAGATCGCAGGCATTCGGAAGCGTTTTGCGCCTCACGTAGGTTTTGACAGCGCCTCCAGGATCGGTACACCTTTGACCAAGAGACGATGTCATGTGATGAGGCTATCAAGCAGAGTCACGTTATGGGACGTCAGAGTTACTTCATGATGACGTCAGAAATTTTGGCGATCTGTGACGTCATGGTGGCGTCATATGGAGGCATCATCACATGATTGTGAGCTTTAACGTGACAGCGTCAAACAGCTATTTTCGCAGAAATTCCGGTGTCGGCATCGTTGGTTGTGAGAGAAAAATCAGCGTCTTGTCAGTGACCGAAAAATCGAGAAAGATGCGAATAAAATAAATAATAAAAATTTGTGGGTTTAGTGAGGATCGAACCCAGGCCGTCCGCGTGGCAAGCAGGTGTTCTACCACAGAGCCTCGTTATTTTTTCTTTCATGGTATTTATTCAACATAAGCATGGTAGTAATTCAATCCAGAGAACGAATATATTCGTTCTTCTCGTATCGCGACACAATGACGAGCACACATCACTAAAGAATTCACCATCTGTACCATTCGACATGTTTCTACTTGTTGGAATACATAGCCTGTGGAAGACGCGCATGTTGCAGAGAAACGCCAGGCCAATAATTTACTCAACACTCCACTTCATTCAAATGATAACACAACTAAGCGATGTATACACGAGCAAATGGAGTTTCAACCAGAATGGTATATTGTGTTGGTGAGGTGCTTATCCTTACCACCGTTCTAGAGTGTAATTCGAAAAAGGCCGTTGCTTGATGTATTCGTTCTAGAGCTCCGCTATTGCTTGAAACTGCTTCGGAAAGAAAGACTACATGAATGCATGTAGTGGAAGGAGTCTTTTAACGCATGTAATATTGCGTGGCGGAAGCGTAGAATCTCGCCAGGCGTCCAAAATATGTAAATTGCACAACCAGTGGGTTTATTTTAAGGCGCACTCATTACAAAGCACTCAAAATATTTAATCATCATCGGCTGCAAAAGCATCAACAAAGTGAGCAGCTGCGTAGCTTCGCGTGTTGCCTTACGGACGCGCAGTGTGTACTCCGCTGATTCGTAGAACGGATAATTATGGCGTAGTGGGCAGTTAACAACTCTACTTGCAGAAGCCATTCTAGGGTAGTTTGATACGGCCAATGTTACGCGCACAGTCGTTCGTTTCCTTACGGAACGGTTGAGGCAGGCACCGAGAACCGAAGGCAGGCTAGCAGTTTAGAAGGCGTTCTCGCTCTACTCTTGAAGGCCAAGCTGAAGCGTCCTCCATATTTTTTTTTCATCAAACGTGTTGAAACTGACGCGGGCGTTCACATTTCATGCTTGATGGGGAATCTAAGGTTTTTCCCGTTATAAAGGCGAAACACCTACAACGTGGCAAACGGGGCTTGACTTTTTTTCTGTGTGACCACCTTCCGCGCTGTGCTCCTTTCGCCCGCCTTCCGTTTTCATTGCCTTGTAAAGCTTGCTTTCTTGTCCCACGTGGTATTCTTACAGACAAAACGCGCTTTACAGTATACAAGTGCTTGTTATTTTGCATTCCCTTCCCACTCTTTAAGTGTTCTATTACATTCTATTATTATTATTATTATTATTATTATTATTATTATTATTATTATTATTATTATTATTATTAGGAGTAGTGGTAGCAGTTGAATTTAGGGAGGACAGGCGAATAGAATGAGGCGTAAATGCCGGAAACAAAATCCAGCAAATTCTGTGCAACCTTCGTTGGTTCTCGTTGACAGATGCCGATCAAGAAACCTTCTGCCAACGCCAGTCGCTATCCAGGTGAACCCAGCACAACGAAATGATGGAGGAAAATTCACCGCTTCAATCAGCTCCCGGACATGTTCTCCAGAATAAAAATAGAAGAGCCTACTGTTTAGAAATAAAGATTTCTAATAATACAGTGGAGGGAAAGCTGGTGCTAGTATCTATTGGGAGCTGCAAAGCATGGCGCTCCGCCCAACATGGGAATGCTGGATAGTGCATGGATTTCCCTTAGCTTCTTTCTTTCGGCTCCGTTTAGCTCCATTAGGCCTGCTACCGCTCTGTCCCGGGAAGAAGTTCATCAAAGGTTCAACAGTTGTACTTCACCACCTTAATAATAATATGTGGGGTTTAACGTCCCAAAACCACAACATGATTATGAGAGACGCCGTAGTGGAGGGCTGCGGAAATTTCGACCATCTGGTGTTCTTTAACGTGCGCTGACATCGCACAATGCACGGGCCTCTACCGTGTGATGTCAGTGCACGTTAAAAACAACACGAGACAGAATGAAGGTACATTCTCGTTGATATCAGATAACAAAAGAAAAAATTGAAGGACACTTTGTAAATGCCAAAGTGTGTTCGGCGAAAGCCTGTGGCCATTCGACTGATCATGCCATGTCTTTTTTTTTTCTTTTTTTTTTTGCATGTAGAGGGTTAGGTATAGCGTTTGGTATCGGGGGGACTCCACATTCTAGGGGTGCTTCGCCGAACCGCTTGCCGTGGAATCGCTTGCCGGAGCGCCTGCCCTTCTCCTGTGAGAGACAGTCGCGCTAGCCGGTTTGCGCTCAAACCGCAAGTACAGTTTGTCAGCGAATATAAGCACTACGTACATGATTAATTAAAGTTTCGTCGTTACAGTTAATTACAATATGTTTGGCTGAGCAGCGATGTCGGAATACCGGACGAAATTTACCAGGACGTTCAAGTTTCCAAAATGAAACCAGCGACACAATGGTAAGTCTGTATCATTAGTAGGCAGAGATATATGGGCATGGATGAACGTGATCATGATATGCTGTTGTGGATTTCCGCCTTAAGGAGTGTTTTATATGTACCCTAGAGGCACTCAAAGCCTTAATTCTTGTAGCTATTCTGACGCACATTCTTTTCTTAAATTTCGTGATAATGCGTACAAGCTTCCCCGTTTATTAGGATCACTAAGCAGGAAGATATTTACTAATCTGAACGTACTATCTCACGAAGTTGATTCATTGTATTATTGAAGTTGGATGAGAATTAAAACCACTTTCTCTTATGAAAAAAAGGAAAACAACTGTTCGTTTAACAGCACGTAACCTTGAAATTCTCATTTCAGCGCCGAAGCTTCACCCTTTCAGCCGGAATTTTATTTTGTCAGAAGTATTTTGGGCCTGGTTTCTTAATAGTTAGGACAGCAGAAGACCTCAAACAAAAAAAATTGAGCCAGTTGTGTAAGTATTTACGGATTTACAGGCATGGCGTAAAATTTAGTCATCAGGGTTCAGTGGTCGTGAAATGAGAAAATTTGCTTCTTCATTCCTACTACTCGTTAGATCCCACAAAATCTTAACTAACGTCATATTTGACAGTGCGGAAGTCCTTAAAACAACTTCAGGTCTTCATCCCCAAAGCGGCGCTGATCCGCCTCAGCTTACCCCAACACCATCACCCATGACTTCGGTCAAGCGTCTTCTGCTTTTAAATGCGAATGCATTTCATAGTCGGGCTATGTCAGGCATCCGGCGTTGGCGTCGTGCGGCGTTGGCGTTGTCCGCGGAGGAGGAGGAGGAGGATAGGTTGAGGAGGTGTGCGCGCCGGCAGGTGTTAGATGTGAAGCATCTTATGGCGAAGCTTAATCCGGTGGTGGTGGTGTACGGCGTGACCGCCCTTACTGCGCATGCGCAAACCCTTTCAAAAAAATAAAGATAAAAAACCTCCTCTCTCCCTCTCTCTCCCCTAGGTATCCCTCCCCGCGGCAACCACACCCTCACTGCGCATGCGCCTCCCCTCCTCTCTCCCCTGCTACGCTCCCCCCCTCTTTCCTCTAGGCATCCCTGCCCGCGCCGTCCACACTCCCCACTGCGCATGCGCGTCCCACCTCTCTTCTTCTCTCCTACGCTCCCCCCTCTCTTCTCTAGGAATCTCTGCCCGAAGCGTCCACACTCCCACTGCGCATGCGCACCCCACCTCTCTCTCCTCTCCTACGCTCCCCCCCTCTCCCTCTCTCGCCTGGCGACGCCGACACAGGCAGCGTCTGCTAGCGAGTTTCTTGGTTGAAAAAACCGACTGCTCGCGCTGCACAACCGTTCACTGGCCACCCCGTATATATGGCAATGAATCTTGACCTCCAAGGTGGTGCCGGTGGGACATTTCTCCTGTGCGTTGTTGAACAATAAAAATTCGCAGCGTGCGCGTTAACTAAAAGCGGTCTGCGGCGGAGCTCGGCGGAGCTATATATGAAAAAAAATATTAAAAAAAATAAATAAAAAAGTTAAAAAAAACAAGAAAAAGCAAAAAAAAAGGCGCTGCGCCGTGCTCCCGACCGGGCTGCAGAAATTAGGCGCCTTTTCCTTCTTCAAACCACAACCACCATATATAAATGGAGTGAAGCGCGCGCGAAATGCATTCGCATTTCCTCACGATTCCCTTCGGGGAGGTGGGGGGCTTTTTTTATGCTCCCGGCTCAACAGAAATACCGTAATGGTGGTGTTAATCGTTGTGGGGCTCATTGAGAAAATATTGCCCCAATAATTAACAGTTTTGGTTTCGTTTCAGAGGTGCGAGGGTAAATTTCGTATGGTGTCTTCCATAGGTCGGCAAACTCACTCATGAGTCGACTCACTCAGACTCACCAAAACTCAAACTGTGCCATGAGTCTGTGTCTGAGCGAGTGTGGGTGAGTAATATTTTGGTGAGCTTCAGTCCGAGTGAGTCCGGCTGGGGAAAATATTGGTGAATGTGAGTCCGAGTGAGCCCTCACCGCAAAATATATTTCTTGAGTGAGTCTGAATGAGCTCAACCTTTTACTGCCGGCCGACTGTCCTATTTACTCATATTGCCGATTATTATCAGCCTTATATTCACTCACCTTTATACTCAAGTCTAGTCACACATATCTCGAGGCAATAGCGTTCACGCGCTGCCTCTGTATTTACTGATGAGAAGCGTGAGTTACGGCGAGCATGGCACCCCCCCATAAAAATATCTCGTGTGAGTCTCGCGTACTTCAAAAAAGATGTCCCATCTGAATTGAGACCACTGATAACTCGTATTTCAATGTACAAGATAAAAAGCCGTATCGTAGACCACCAATTACGTGCGATATTGGCCTTAAAGAGCATTGACATCATGATCGAGAAAGCTCCTTTTACGCTGACTCATGAGTCAACTCATCCAGGCTCACGCAGACTCAGGCCAAGCCGTGAGTCGGAGTCTGAATGAGTACGGCTGAGTAATATGTTGGCGAGATTGAGTCCTAGTGAGTCCAGTTGAGAAAAAATTTTTGTGAGTCTGAGTCCGAGTCAGACCGGTTGAGGAAAATTTTGGTGTGTCTGAATTCGAGTGAGCCCTCAGAGCAAAATATATCCCTTGAGTGAGTTTGTGTGAGCTCCAATTTTTTTTCGCCGACCTATGGTGTCGTCAACTGACGACGCCAGGGCCGAAAGGGTTAAGCTGCCTCTTTTTGTCAGATAATTTTTCCATAATTTTAGAACGCAGTCCACCGTTATGGAAGATACCCTGGCGTACGGATCATGCTGTCAGATCCGGTCTTCATTCGCTCTCTAAGCTATCTTATGAAGCATCCTTTCTCTGTAAGACAACCAAGCACCACTAGACAGCCAACTCGACAAGAACATTTCGGAATGCAAGACAAGAGCATTTACAGGTGTGACGTGCGGTGAGATTCGTTCTTATTGTATTCCATCAGACACTAAACCAAAATTATCGTGGTTCTAATGAAATTATTACTGTGCGTTTGAGAGCCACAATTACCGCGCTCACCGTAGGCATGCAAAGGCATAGTTTACCTCGCAGTAACTCTGCGCGCGAACGAAAAGTTTAGAATTCACTGGGATCGAATTAGCATTCTCAAAAAGCATGCTAATTGAGGGCCTCGTAGACTTAGTTATCCGTAATGAACTAATCTAGTGGAGTCACATTAGCTATACAAAAGCTGACACAAAAGGAAACCAACCTGCAGCCTGATGAACGCTCATTAAGACCAAATTAGGTCAATCTTATTACACGGAGTTTCAAAGGAGAGACACCATCAGAAGGAGACAAACTAAAAAATAGGCGACATAACACAGCCTCCTTAATAACCTGACATCAAAGCAGGATAAGATTGTGCCTTGAACGCATTCGTGGGCTACCTTGTTCTGAATTCGGGCCAACCTCTGAGGGATTCATAAAGGAAGCAAAATCCGTGGCCCGTGCTTAATTCTTTTCGCGAGGAAGATGACATCTACGTCAGAGCGGGGTGGGTATGGGAGAACACCTTAATGAAATTGTCTCTTCGCCGTACTTCTTTACCTCTGGGGACATTCACAGTCATAGGAAGATGTCGTTAAGAAAATAGCGAAACTTTCGTGTGCTCGGACGTACATGATTATTCGCTTACCGCTGTATTCATTTTGAGTATTTTGCGTAGCAAATGTCGAGAAGGGTTGACACCATAATTTCACCGTTCACCTAAAGCAGAAAGGCCACAAATTTCATGCTCTCTCCTTTTTTTTTTTTTATTTGAGACACACGACATGCGTAGAGTCGAGAATCTAAAGCAATCTAGGAAATAGAGAAGCTCGTGCCTTTAGCTGTGCCATTTCATTATAATCAATACGACAGTCCAGTCATACACCCCGTGTGCTTTTTCAGTATGCTTTGCACATTTTTGCTTTCTTTATCTCTCTTTCTGACTCGCTCTTGAAACTCGGGGTTTGGACACGTCAAATTAGTGAAGTAATGCTAGAAAATATCTACGTGAAATCCGACCCCACTTTCTTTTTAAGAATATGATGCAATTTGAGCTCCTTCTCGGAGCACTTCCGGCGGATAAAAGAAGATACGCTGTTTTAAGGCTCATTATACGAAGTTTCGACGGCGAAGCGGCGGGTTTATATATTGGGAATTTCTGTTCAATGAATTCGGAAATTTCGGCACAGAAATGTTAAGTTAACGTCAAAGCTCTACTTTGGCGCGCAGTCATGTATCAGTTTTTAAGCTTTTCATTTCTTTTTTTTGTTTTGTTTTGATGGGAAAGCCTCAGATGCCTCATCAAATGCAAAAATTGATTGCTCGAACCCGCAGCGTCAATACGAGTGGTGCGATAGATCACCATTATGTGATGACGTCACGATGACATTAATTTGCAACGTCACCATGACGTCACATAGCGTGATGTCGCATGGTGAGATCATGTGACATCATCGCCACGTCGAAGGTGAGCCGATCACGGAGGCCGGGCAAAAGCAGGTAAGGTGTAGAAATCTTGCAGTGCCTTTAATCCTGGAGGCAGTGCAAGTTCACGCTCGTTGCGTAACATGCTCGGAAAGAGGAAAGAGAAGATCAATAAATTGAATGAAAAGAAAAAGAAAAGGGCTTGCATCTTTAAGTCGTCCTTAGTAAATGTATAAGGGACCCAGTGAGTTTTTTTTTCTTTTTTATATTTTTTTTTTGTATTCTACTCGCAGGCCATTTCTTTTTGTGCTTAGCTCCACCGATATGATGCAATATGGAATCGAAAATGATGCTCGCCGGACTTGGACATATACGGCGACCATATTACCATGATAGCAATTACTATGGCAGCAGCCATCTACGCATGTCATTAGATAACGAGATTCTTGCTCCTTTTCACTCTGCAGGCTTTTGTAACCTCCCTCAAGCAATATTACACTTCGAAGCCTGCGAGGACATTGAATAAATAAAACTACCCATGACCTTTGCCACCATCTATTGCATAAGATCCATTACGATACTGGTGAAATAATTGGGGACATTTATTAGGCATTCATCATTATCTGTACATGATCATCATCATCACAGGGGGGTTCTGCGTCATCATCGCTTGTGGGGACTCGCTTGAGATTGTTCTGCGCCTTGGATGCGATCGGTTGGCCACGTTTTCAGGGCGTACTAAATGCGTGTCAACTACTACGTCACATAATGTAAAACAAGATGTTTATGAGGTTAAATGAACAGTAGGAGACCTAAAAGCTGTTTCTGTAAGTATGTACTTCCCTTTGGCAAAACCATGCCGTCGACAAATTTTCTCATAATAATAATTGTTCGCGTTTAACGGCCCGAAACCAAGAGATGGTTATGAAGGAATTTTGACCGCCTGAGGCTCTTTAACGTGCACCTAAATCTAAGCACACAAGCCTCGAGCATTCTCGCCTCCATCGAAAATGTGGCCGCCGCGTCCGGGATTCGATCCCGCGACCTTCGGGACAGCAGTCGAGCACCATAACCACTATACCACCGTTGCGGGTGACCAGACATTTTTTCCTTCGCGTCTGAATGTAGCTTATCAATTCGAAAATTAAGTATTAAACGCGCAAAGTAGAAGTTTGCATGGACTTCAGCCGTTGTAATCTCAGTGCAGTTTCACGTAAAGAACCAGTAACATTTTACATTTCCATGATGTCGACCACATGCTCTGAAAGTCACACTGCATTCCCATTGAAGAGAAAGCAGTAGGTCCACCATCCTCATGTCGAACGCGTGTCAGTATGAACGTGCTTGCATCGAAGCAGCCCCGGGAGCGAGCGCTCTGTGGGCACTTTCAATGGCTCACACTGGTACGCTTTACGCTACGCCCACGCGTCATCGGAACCGTTTTTACGATGCGCACTTATTACGACGGCCACGAAACTTCTAACGGCTGCCACCGCCACCCCAACCTACGACCAAGTTTCGTTCCTCTCCGAAGTGAGCCATATCTCCCGCGCCCGTGCCCACCTGAATACCTGTGCGTCACATCACGTAGATTTGCTGTGATATACACTCTCTCTTATATCATGGCGAAGGTGGCAGAGCACTACGAGACACACGAACTCCGTTTTATACATAAAAAAATTACGCTTAGAAAAAGAATGTCGGTTACTACCTAAGAATAAGTACAAGATCCACCCGCACAACCTGGGCGACCTTGTTACACTTACAAGACCTTGTTACGCTTAAAAATTACGCTTACAAAAAATATCGGTTACTACCTAAGAATAAGTACAAGATACGCCCGCACAACCTGGGCGACCTTGTTACGCTTACAAGAGCTTGTTACGCTTAAAAATTACGCTTACAAAAAAAATGCCGGTTACTACCTAAGAATAGGTACAAGATTCGCCCGCACAGCCTGGGTGACTTTGTCAGTTACCTATATGTAAGGTTTGTGGAAGCTGGTTTCCTTTCGATGCATAAGTGCTTATTTCTGCGCTAATGTAAATGCTACTCATATTAAAAACTAAAGCTTCGACGATTCTACCTAAAATATGACCTTTGGCTATGCAGTGATGGGAGAATCTGATGAAATATGCCAGGACATTTCACTTTTCGACTTACAAGCTGCAACATGAAAATGCGCCTGTAAGAGTACACCAAGTGTCTGAATTACGCGAAAAGGGCTTGTCGTCACGGAGGTGAGCAAATGTGATTTTTTTTTTATCATTTCATTCTTTACTCAACTTATGTCCATCGCTTCTACCTAGTGCGACAATCCCCCCATCTTTGTCTTCACACTTAATCCCCTTCCCTTTATGATGTTGTTGTTGATGATGATGATGTGAAGCTAAACGCTTTGCATCGAGGGGACAAATCTAATGTGCCCGAGCCAAAAAAAAAAAAATTGGTAAAACAAGAAAACAAACAAAAGTACACCTCACAGACCATCGGGCATGCAGCGCCACTAATCGGAAAGAAGAGAAAATGTTCCCGGAGGCGGTGGTGGTCCCCTTCTGAAAGCAGAGCGTCCATCGATTAACGGTGGAGGATCAAAAGGAAGACATAAACCAGGTGAGTGCGTAGGAGGGAGCCGACGGCGCGAGCTTTTGCCCGAGGCGAACAGAGCAAGGCTTGAGCCTTCCCCCGACAAGCGCGGATCGAACAATCACCTCGGATCGCGCATTTCGATTGTGCTCTCTGCGGGACGGCAACTCGATTTTCCTAGGGGGGGCTTGATGTGAGACAAGCATGTGAAACCGATGACACAGCGCGTGCCGCCCAGATTGAATGCCGTTATATTGACAGGTACTGACAGGGTATCATTAATACTATTCCCACAAAATATCTTGAAACACCATTAGGAGATAAAAAAATAACAGGCTAGAACATTTCTCGTGGAACTCACGTCACGCTCAGCCACTGTAACAAGAAAAATTCTACTTCTCTAACATTCCTGCAACAACATCGACTTATCGCATCAGATTAAACGACGCCTATGCGAAATACATTAAGGCAAGATTAAACTTTCGGACTCACTTTTATGTATTCAG
The DNA here is from genome assembly GCA_030522465.1 of Rhipicephalus appendiculatus. Lineage (NCBI taxonomy): Eukaryota > Metazoa > Arthropoda > Arachnida > Ixodida > Ixodidae > Rhipicephalus > Rhipicephalus appendiculatus. The sequence continues at coordinate 49,439 of JALIZH010012106.1, read as the reverse complement.
TGTAATGCCGCAGGAGACCCGCAACACGTTCTGTGCGACTACAGGCTTTGCGGATCGGAGAGACAGTTTTTGGAAACCCTCATTACATCTTCAACGCGGCTAGTGCTTAGAACTGCGACATATTCTGGGCACATGGTAAGTCACCACGTGTGCGTTACGCGCAACGAATGAGCTCTTGACATTCTTGCGAGTCACGAGCCTTAACGAAACTTTGTAAACAGTGTAATATATGTGTGTGTGGCTGTGTGGGCTGATACGTGTTTGTCAGTGTGTATATGATAATCATGACGCAGTACCTAGAGCAGCACGCCAGGCGAAGAGCCAAGCTAACGTCTCCAGTTTTACATTAAAGCATTTCTCTCTCTCTCTCTCTCATGCTATATATTCCAACTGGTCGATGTGGGGTGACTGTCGGCTCGTGGGCGCATATTGACATGAAACCAAGCATTGTCTCTGTAAAACGTCCGCTTTGATAATGCGACGAATTACGGTTTAGCCTTCCTTAAATAGCTCACCGACGCTGTCGTGGATCTCTGCACGGATGAAGACTGAGTCTATGCTTCAACTACAATGTTTTTCCCGATTGCTTCACCGCCCACTGTAATACTGGCAAAGAAAGTGCGTAAGATTAGTGTATATATGCACATTATACTCTCGTCTCGAGCAGTCCCACGAGTCACTATTCATCGCGTGCTTCAAAAACAAAGCAAGCATGTTTTAAATCAACGCCACACCACAACCGATGCAGTAAAGTTGCTCTCACTCCCAAGCGTTAAAATAGCGTTAGCGGAAGTTTTCGTGAATAAATCCCAGCTCACTTTTTCAAGTGCGTGGGTTTATTCCGATGTGGGTAGCGCCGTAAAATACGTACTTCTGAGCCTGGTTAAGAACGTTAGGTTAGGCCACGCTCGTTGAAAGCTTCGCCGACTGCATTGATGTACAGGTACCAGCTTTACTAGCACGCGCTCTCGCACTACATTTTAAATCCGTTGACCCAATTTATTACCTCTCTTTCTTTAATATCTGATAACTGGTGACACGTGTGCGAATTAGAATAAGTGCAATCAAGTGAACATGCTTCTGTTTAAAGGTTTATTTTTATTCGCGTTGGCCTTGCCCTGCAAGAAACCATTTCTTTAAACGTATTCATCATCACAGCCCAGCAGTTGCGAGCCCATGCCACCTCCCATCTTTAATTTTTATTTTGCTGCGTTTATGAACTCCCGTGAATACATTCTCCCCTCTCGTTCTTCTTTCCACCCACAAAAGAAGCACTTGCCTTTTTTCTTTCCTTTTTTTTAAGGTGGAAGGCTCATCAAAAGCGAAAACTGACCATCGGTGTCGGCAAGCGCTGACGACAACACGGCAGATGCATAAAATCAACACCGTGGGATGACATCAGAAATTGTCAAAAATGGTGACGTCGTCATAACGTTTCCATGACGTTACAGGATGACGTCATCACAGTTCATCGTCTTTTGTTCATTTTCAAGGTGGGCCAATACCGGAGCCACTGCTAAACAATTTTGGGCGCAAAAAGCTTTAGAGGGGAGGAATGGCAGGTTCAGTACATTTCACTGATAAGACAAAGAACAATATGGCTGTCGCCATCCAGTCATCTTAGCCAAATGCGTAAAGGGCCACATCAGTTCTCTATTTCTGCTGCTCAATACTTCTGCCTTGCTTGCGAGGGGAGAGAGAGAGAAAAAAAATCTCAGCATAACCGCGGAGTGAATGATGATGAGTGGGCGAAGCTCCTGAGGTACATCATCAAAGACGTGATGGGGGGTTGGTTGCATGTGGTCAGACGATGTGCATGTGAGACCATATCGCAATCCCACATGTTGTATGGCATCGCGATCGTCATCGTCATCAGCGTCATCTTATGACGCATAGTGGGTACATTCCATGTGGTATCGCGATGCCATGTGTTGTATGGCATCGCGATCATCATCGTCATCAGCGTCATCGTTATGACGCGGGTACATTCCATGTACCCACTATGCGATCGCGATCGCGATCGCATAGTGGGGATGACGATCGCGATCGCGATCGTCATCGTCATCAGCAGGTGGCTACTACATACAAGGGACGCACGACCGACAGGCTAAGGAGCTTCGCCCCTAAAAAACATTTATTATGGGCGAAGCTCCTTAGCCTGTCCCTTATTCCAGGAACCCTCTGGCCTGGACCGCCCGCCGGGCTCGAGCGACGAGTTCACGCTCGTCGACTAGGTCCGGCTGGGAGATCGCAGCCTCCCACGCTTCTCTGGGGAGGTTTGGGTCCGCATCTGTTGCTTCTGCTTGTAGCGCTGGGACGAACCAATAAATTGAAGGATACCCCAACGGGCGTAGCAGCCACAGATCAGGTCATAAACTTAATCCAGGAGGGGAGAGGAGAGGGCTTTTAGTAGCTTCACTAAGTCCCCTTGTGCCATCTTAGATAATCCCGCAAGGGGACCGTTAGTGTGAGCGCATTGCGGAAAGGTCATCCACGTTCCGAACGCACAAAGCCGAGAACACCGAGACACAGACTCGGGTGGAAACAACAACACGAATAAACGAATAAAATATAATAAGAAGGCGAGGACCCGGGCTAGTGGAGGTGTCGAAACGGACAAACACAACACCTTCCTAAAGTACTGTGCCACCAGGCGGCTAAAGTTTCCAGCACCAAAGGAGTGCGCGACATGGACGCCTTGTGCAGCATCAGTAGCAGCAGCAGCAGCAGCAGCAGCAGCAGCAGCAGCAGCAGCAGCAGCAGCATAGAAGACCGTCGTTGAAGCCTCGTGCTATTTGCATAACACCTTCGGCCGCCCGGTATTTACATAAACGCGCAGCAGGACAAACACGCGGAACGAGAGCCATCCCTGAAAGACAGAGGCGGTAAGAGGAACGATGCTTCAAGAGACTGCAGCATTGAGTCTGCCTTCCTCTCTTTTATTTACCATTGCCTCGGGGTGTCTCGGTCAGTTATTTCATCAGTAAGGTGCAGCAAGGCGAAAGGTAGCGCTGTGTAACGGAAGCAGCAAGTAGAACCGCGCGAATCTCTTCACAGGAAATACCGTCGCGGAAGTTCGACGGTTCTGATGCTCGACTGCTTGCCCGAGTGTCGCAGGATCGATTTCCCCTCGCGGGTACCGCGTTTCAATGGAAGCCAAATGCTGGAGTCCTGTGCAGTACTTGTATTTAATTGCAAGTTAAAGAACTCCAGGCGGTTGGAATTTCCGGAGACCTGGACTACGGCCTCTCTCACACTATTAACGCGATAGCGTTAAAGACCTCGTTTCACCGAAATTCCGGCGTCGGCATCGGCATCGTTGGTTGTGAGCGAAAAATCATCATCTTGTCCGTGACCGAAAAATCGAGAAAGATGCAAATAAAATAAATAATAAAAATTTCCGGGTCCATGTGAGGATAGAACCCAGGCCGCCTCCGTGGCAAGCAGGTGTTCTACCACACAGCCACGCGTCTGTTTGGAAATGCCGCAAAAATAACTTCCTCTGCTTGGAAATGCAGCTAAAATAACTATCATACTTTAGAAACACACGCGTCCTGTATACAGGCGTCACAACACAACATGTAATATCGCAGTCATATTGCGTTGTACAAGCGTGCATTGCCATCGGGCGTCAGAACATGTGAATATCACAACGACATCGTGGTTTAAAGCCCCGATTTTGTTGATCTTGTTGAAGCCCATTACAAAAGCCACACACGTTGCTGCGCGTAATCCCTTCAGGCCCCCCTAGAGGCACAAAGCAAGTTCGAAAGCATGCTTCGCATTGCATAGTATGCACTAAGTGATTGAAGTACGCACTAGGGACAGGATATCGCTATCGCGTTCAACTCTTAAAGGCGAAGCTTAAGGATCCCCCAATTTTTATCGTGGTTTTGGGACGTAAAACCATAACAATTATTACTATCATCATGTTAGACTAGCTGAAGCTTAGCTGTCTACTGCACTGCTCTTTGCTTACTTCAACTGTAACTAATCTCTCGGACTTCGCTTCGTTTTACCAGCATCTCATAACACTGCATGTTCTGGCACTGCACGGTTTTACCGATGCAATGGGCGCATAGCGAACCACCCCTCCTTGGAACCACTCGTTCCTATGGAACCGTATGTTTTGGCTCATTGGCCACAACACCTCCTCTCGTGCTACATTGATTATTCTACCAGCTCTTCTGTCTGTCGGTCTCGTCTTGTTTCATGCCGAAGCGTGTGACAGTAAGGCTTTCTAAAAAGCGTCCTGATTGCTTCATGCCCGACTCAGCATGCCGGTTAGTTAATATCTTAAAAACGCATAGCTTAATTCAAAGTAGTTTCTACTTCGTCGTTAATATTAGTCATAGCTATCAGAACCAGAAAATGTCTAAGCTCCTACAGAGCCAGGAAGAAATATGATGCCATTCCTGTCTTCTAATGCATTCATCCAATAAACATTAGTCGTTACACGGCTTCCTTTAGCATCATTTATTTCCTTCTACAGCTTGATGAGCGACACGAATTTGCCACTTTAAGAAGCCCAAGTTAGCTGTCCTCCTAGAACTGATCTAGAACGCATATTAAAGTCTAATTGAGGCGGTTACGAGATTGGCTAAGAATAATTAATAAAGTGCCGCACACGTAATGCGGGTGTGGTTATGAGATGTAATAAAGCCTAGTTTCATGCACATTTATTGCGAGTGCAATTTATGGACCCTCTGGTGGGTTCTCGACGTCTGCGTCACGGTGCTATATATATGACGTCACACATTTAAAACCGAAGAAGAAAGCTACTTCAGAAGAAATGTTTCCGAAGCGCATGAGCGGAGCTTTTTATTGATAGTTACATTGAATTGGGATATTTGCTTTACGATTCCCCAAGCTTCATTGTGCATTTGCTACGTACAGTTGTACCCAAAGTCGAGCACGTGTATTACATCGATGATTTCATACATTAAGTACATCTGAGCACAAAGAAATCCCACGTGAACACAGAAAAGAACGAGAGTTGCAATGTGGGCTTGTTGGTGAATCGTTTGAAAAGCTTTGATGAAGCGCGAAACGACACACGGACACGAGAAGGCACATATGGTGTCCATGTGTGCCTTCTCGCACATATGGTGTCCATATGTGGGTGGTGTCCATATGTGCCTTCTCGGGTCCGTGTGTCGTTTTCGCGCTTCATCAAAGCTTTTCAGAGAAAAGAAACAACGCGTTTCCGGCACTGCGCAAGGGTCCTCCATTTTCCCGAAGGAATTCACCGAGATCTGAATCCTGTCCCAACGCCACCACTTTCTATAAACTCATCATTATGTTTCTCCCGTTCAAACCTATTCCACTGCGTCATCGCTTGCTGACTCTGTCGAGACCATCTATTCCTTCCTTCACTTTCTCTGTCCATTTCATTTCTCGCTCGCAAAAAGAAAAATGTGTATTCAGTCCTTGCGACATCGTCTGCAGAACCTCACTTTCCATAACGAGTAGATTATGCAAACGTTGCATGTGTCCTGCTACCCCCCCCTCCCTCCTTTCCTTCTTTTGATTTCTTTTTTCCTTCATCCTTCGCCTTGCCCTGATTCTGCCTTAGTATAATATTATCGGCTTTCCGATTCCATTTAAATGACTTTTTTTTTATTTGTCATTGGTTATCTCAACGTCTCTGTCTACATCCAAGAGTGGGGGTTTCTCTGGTGAACGAAAGCTCGATGCTAGGACGAGCGACGTTTTTTAAGGCAGACTGGTGAAGGAATCCCTGAGGCACGTCCTTTGGTACGAGTTGACTCCGAGATCGGGAAAATACGCTTCTTAGAAGAAAGGGCTTTGACGAAGGGAGCGCTTGACGATCTCTCAACGAACCCCTGTTTTGCAGAAGGACTTGTTCTTGAGATAGTTGGTGTTTGCTAATAATCATGATGTAGCGCGAAAAGACAATACGGATACACAGAAGTGTGGTTTGTGGCTTCTGTGGGTTCATACTGTCTTTTCGCGCTACATCATGATTATTAGCGAGCTCCACTTTGTTCTCTTTATTAGATGTGAAGCATCTTATGGCGAAGCTTAATCCGGTGGTGGTGTGCGGCGTGACCACCCTCACTGCGCATGCGCAAACCCTTTCAAAAAAAAAGAAACCTCCTCTCCTCTAGGCATCCCTCCCCGCGGCAACAACACCCTCACTGCGCATGCGCCTCCCCTCCTCTCTCCCCTCCTACGCTACCTCCACTCTCCTCTAGGCATCCCTGCCCGCGGCGTCCACACTCCCACTGCGCATGCGCGTCCCCCCCCTCTCCTCTCCTACGCTTCCCCCTCTCTCCTCTAGGCATCCCTGCCCGCGGCGTCCACACTCCCACTGCGCATGCGCGTCCTTCCCTCTCTCTCCTCTCCTACGCTTCACCCCTCTCTCGCCTCGCGACGCCGACGCAGGTAGCGTCTGCTAGCGAGTTTCTTGGTTGAAAAAACCGACTGCTCGCGCTGCACAACCGTTCACTGGCCACCCCGTATATATGGCAATGGATCTTGACCTGCAAGGTGGTGCCGGTGGGAGATTTCTCCTGTGCGTTGTTGAACAATAAAAATTCGCAGCGTGCGCGTTAACTAAAAGCGGACTGCGGGTCTCAGTGTCCAGTCGGAGTCTTCTGTCTCTCATTGCCCATTAGCAGCGATTGGCATGTTCCAGTAGGAAACACTGCTCCATCACTGCCTGCTTTGCGCCTCCCCAGTTTTCTCTCCTGCGCAACGCTGCGATGAGCGCCAGCATCAACGCCGCCGCCAGTGTAAGCGTTAGCGCCCGCTGCTTCGCATCTACACATGGTTCCCTTTAGCGGGAGATGGTGTAATTTTGTCAATCTTGCCCTCTCTCTCGCTGCTTTTTATTTTAACTAAAAAGCCTCCCGTGCCACAGCAAACGTGAAAATCGACTGTCGACGTCAACACGAGTGATGCAGAGAACAATCATCCCGCGACGTTAAGATGTTACTTCATAATGACGCCACAAATCGCCAATAATGGTGATGCCACTATAAGTAATCGTGACGTCACCATGACTTGGCGTCACACAGGGATGTATTCACATGACGTCGTCGTTTGGTCAAAAGTGGGCTGGGCTAATCACGGAGGCAATAACAAACCCCGCGAGATGCAGAAAGCTTGCAATGCCTGCTATCTCGAAGGCAGTGCAAAACCACCCAATGTGCAGGTAGGTTTTAGGGTGGATCGTTTCAATCGACTGAGATGGAGAAGAAGAATATGGGTTTCGCCTTCGAGTAGTATTAGGCAAGTGCATAAGTGAGTGTGTAAATTTTCTCTTCTCTCTCTCTCTCCCTCGCTGTCCCTCTCTCTCATGTAGGAGCTGATGCGGAATTTTCCTGATCAACTTCAATACTCCCTCTTTTTTTTTTCGAAAGCCTGCCCTTAGGAATACACTCGAACCTCGATATAACGAACCCGGATATAACGAAATATCGGTTATAACGAAGTAAATGAAGAGTTGTCCCAATAGATATAGTGTTAGGAATAAACCTTTATAACGAATTTTTTGGATGTAACGAACTTATTTTCATTAAGATGCAACTTTGTTATAATGAGGTTTGAGTTAGTGTTACGTGTCGTCAAAATACTTCTGCAAATTTGTTTCACTTATGAATTCCAACAGTCAATGGTGGAACCCGCTTCCTCTACGAACACACTTGTGAACAAACTTGAGATTAATGCAACTGCACTTTTTTCTGGCCACGGTGGTCCTTAATTTCACTTACGGCGAGCGGGCTGCCATAGGAGACGGCATGCCCCTGCCGACTGCAAGCGGAGTAAGGCGCAGCCGGAACATCTGGAAAATGGGGCAAAAAGTAAAGTAATCTAAAACCATGCTGTGTATAATCACATTTCAATCAATCAGGAAGCGATACTACATGCGTGGGTTTCAGAAGGAAAGCTTTCGGTTTCCTTTTTATTGCGATAGCAATTATATGGACACTCTTGGCTGGTTTTCGCCGTCGGCGTCGGCGTCCGCGTCATTTGCCGTATATGTATATGTATATATATAACCGGCCCCGCCCGTCGTTCGTGAGCGTGAAAAGACGCGAGGGGCGGGGGGTCCCTCGAGTGACCTTCGAATGACCTTCTCGGCGGCCGACAGCGGGGGGGAGGGGGGGGACCTTCGATTTTACGAGCGCGGGCGCGCGCGTTATCTCACCTTCTCGGCGGCCGACAGCGGGGGGGAGGGGGGGGGGGACCTTCGATTTTACGAGCGCGGGCGCGCGCGTTATCTCCCCTTCTCGGCGGCCGACAGCAGGGGGAAGGGGGGGGACCTTCGATTTTACGAGCGGGGGGCGCGCGCGTTATCTCCCCTTCTCGGCGGCCGACAGCGGGGGGGAGGGGGGGACCTTCGATTTTACGAGCGCGGGCGCGCGCGTTATCTCCCCTTCTCGGCGGCCGACAGCGGGGGGGAGGGGGGGGGGGACCTTGGATTTTACGAGCGCGGGCGCGCGCGTTATCTCCCCTTCTCGGCGGCCGACAGCGGGGGGGAGGGGGGGGGGGACCTTCGATTTTTCGAGCGCGGGCGCGCGCGTTATCTCCCCTTCTCGGCGGCCGACAGCGGGGGGGGAGGGGGGGGGGGGACCTTCGATTTTACGAGCGCGGGCGCGCGCGTTATCTCCCCTTCTCGGCGGCCGACAGCGGGGGGGCCGGTGTACCCTTCTACGTGCTGCGCTCTCAACGCGGAGAGAATTCTCTTAAACAAGCGTTTTCTAGAGTTGCGTGAGATCGGATCCAAAAAGAGTTAGCTGCCAGCCTCACTTCGTATAATATTACAATTTTTTTGCTATCGCATTCATTGCTTCACCTTTGCGGTGAAACTGTGACTTTTTTCATCTTCATCTTCCGACTCATCATCATTATCGTCTTCCGCTTTACTATTACCATCACCTCATTCGTCAATTATTTCTGATCTTAATGTGAGCATCCGTTGGCTTGAAGCCTTACGAGTTATTTATATATTTAGCTATGTACAGATATTGGAATCTTATGCGAAATTTCGGCACCGTATACATATGTAAGTGCACAAAACGGAAAAATGAACAAGGGAGAACTACCCTCGTACAGTTTCTTCGATCATGCGCTTGAATAACAAAGCGAAAATACAAGCAGCAGCATATTTCCGAGTATTTCCGAGTCAAATAGACAATCAGTTATGACGTAAAAGAAAAAAAACACACAAACATGTCATCTGGCGCAAAAATGCTTGTCAGTGAAGGTGTAATTCTACACAGTTGCTATACTGAATGCTGTGTCACAATTTCACCGTTGAGCTTCGTCGCGATTTGCATCGTATTCCACGCTCTGTTATTCATGTTAGCTTGTTCTCGCAAACATCAGCGCACACACGTGCGCAAGTAATGTTGTATGCAAGCGTGCAGCACGCCTGTCATGTATCCAGGCTTGTGCTCGCTGCCTTCAAGTAATGCGTGTACTCTTCTGTTTACAACCTAGCTGTCAGCTCTGCGTCGGCTGCTTGCGCTGCTGCGTGACAGGCGTGGTATGAATCAATTCATGCCAGCCCAGAGGGCTCTGAAAAATGCATCGCGGTGCAGTGACTGAGAGGCGAGAACGCGTTCGCTGTAGTTAAGAGTCGGTAAAGTTTCCGATTTGCTGGCAGGTGGGTAGAAGTAGAACTCTTCAATCATGTCACTAGCGAAACTCGGCTATTCATGTTCTGTTATTCATGTTAGCTTGTTCTCGCAAACATCAGCGCACACACGTGCGCAAGTAATGTTGTATGCAAGCGTGCAGCACGCCTGTCATGTATCCAGGCTTGTGCTCGCTGCCTTCAAGTAATGCGTGTACTCTTCTGTTTACAACCTAGCTGTCAGCTCTGCGTCGGCTGCTTGCGCTGCTGCGTGACAGGCGTGGTATGAATCAATTCATGCCAGCCCAGAGGGCTCTGAAAAATGCATCGCGGTGCAGTGACTGAGAGGCGAGAACGCGTTCGCTGTAGTTAAGAGTCGGTAAAGTTTCCGATTTGCTGGCAGGTGGGTAGAAGTAGAACTCTTCAATCATGTCACTAGCGAAACTCGGCGCCGAAATCGGGACACGCTCACGAATAAACGATTGGGGTTCAGGAAACCAACGCGTCACCTAGGAACAACAACAGAAACCACCTCGCATCGTTGGAGCATTCGCTCTCAGTGCGTGAACTGCCGCTGCGAGAGTAACTCTGCTTTATGCAGCTTCGCTAAAACATCTCGACACCGCAGCACCGCTGTCAATGGAGCCAAATGCATATTCCTTCAGCTAGCCTAAGCTATCTCTACAGCCACAGTTATTTCTCTGGCTATCGTGCAAATTTCTTTGTTTTAGCTAATCAGGATTGTTCGGCTAACATTGCACCTGATAGATATCAATAAGCACGTTGCACTGTCTTCACATCCTTTATGCGAATATCGAGAAATATTAAGTACGAAGTGGTGGCACATATAACATTGAATTGAGTCACCTCATAATAATAACTGTTGCGGTTTAACGCCCCAAAACCGCAATAGGAATATGAGACACGCAGTAGTGGAGGGCCCCGGAAATTTCTACCGCGTGGTATTCCTCGACGTGCACCTAAATCTAAGCAACTGGCCTCTAGCATTCCGCCCCCCATCACCTTGCGGTCACTGTGGCCGGAATTCGACCTCGCATCCTTCGGGTCAAAAGTCAAGTTAACACAAAGCTGCAGCACGTTATTAGATGTGAAGCATCTTATGGCGAAGCTTAATCCGGTGGTGGTGTGCGGCGTGACCACCCTTACTGCGCATGCGCAAACCCTTTCAAAAAAATAAAAATAAAAAACCTCCTCTCCCCCCCCTCTCTCTCTCTCCTCTAGGCATCCCTCCCCCGCGGCAACCACACCCACACTGCGCATGCGCCTTCCCTCCTCTCTCCTTCTACGCTCCCCCCTCTCTCCTCTAGGCATCCCTGCCCACGGCGTCCACACTCCCCACTGCGCATGCGCGTCCCCCCTGTCTCTCCTAAGCTCTCCCCTCTAGGCATCCCTGCCCGCGGCGCCCACACTCCCACTGCGCATGCGCGTCCTTCCCCCTCTCTCTCCTCTCCTACGCTTCACCCCTCTCTCGCCTCGCGACGCCGACGCAGGTAGCGTCTGCTAGCGAGTTTCTTGGTTGAAAAAACCGACTGCTCGCGCTGCACAACCGTTCACTGGCCACCCCGTATATATGGCAATGGATCTTGACCTGCAAGGTGGTGCCGGTGGGAGATTTCTCCTGTGCGTTGTTCAACAATAAAAATTCGCAGCGTGCGCGTTAACCAAAAGCGGACTGCGGGTCTCTGTGTCCAGTCGGAGTCTTCTGTCTCTCATTGCCCATTAGCAGCGATTGGCATGTTCCAGTAGGAAACACCGCTCCATCACTGCGTGCTTTGCGCCTCCCCAGTTTTCTGTCCTGCGCAACGCTGCGATGAGCACCAGCGTCAACGCCACCGCCAATGTAAGCGTTAGCGCCCGCTGCTTCACATCTACACATGGTTTCCTTCAGCGGGAGATGGTGTAATTTTTTAGATGTGAAGCATCTTATGGCGAAGCTTAATCCGGTGGTGGTGGTGGTGGTGTGCCGCGTGCCCACCCTTACTACACATGCGCAAACCCTTTAAAAAAATAAAAATAAAAAAAACCTCCTCTCCCCCCTCTCTCTCCTCTAGGCATCCCTCCCCGCGGCAACCACACCCTCACTGCGCATGCGCCTCCCCTCCTCTCTCCCCTCTTACACTCCCCCCCTCTCTCCTCTAGGCATCCCTGCCCGCGGCGTCTACACTCCCACTGCGCATCCGCGTCCCCCCCCTCTCTCTCCTCTCCTACGCTCCCCCCCCTCTCTCCTCTACGCATCCCTGCCCACGGCGTTCACACTCCCCACTGCGCATGCGTGTCACCCCCCTCTCTCCGCTTCCCCTACGCTCCCCCCCTCTCTCGCCTCGCGACGCCGACGCAGCCAGCGTCTGCTAGCGAGTTTCTTGGTTGAAAAAACGGACTGCTCGCGCTGCGCAACCGTTCACTGGCCACCCCGTATATATGGCAATGGATCTTGACCTCCAAGGTGGTGCCGGTGGGAGATTTCTCCTGTGCGTTGTTGAACAATAAAAATTCGCAGCGTGCGCGTTAACTAAAAGCGGAGTGCGGGTCTCTGTGTCCCGTCGGAGTCTTCTTTCTCTCATTGCCCATTAGCAGCGATTGGCATGTTCCAGTAGGAAACACTGCTCCATCACTGCCTGCTTTGCCCCTCCCCAGTTTTCTCTCCTGCGCAACGCTGCGATGAGCGCCAGCGTCAACGCCGCCGCCAGTATAAGCGTTAGCGCCCGCTGCTTCACATCTACACATGGTTCCCTTTAGCGGGAGATGGTGTATTATTTATCATTAATAGCAGAGAATCAACCACCTGATGAAGAGGCTAAACAATACCACACAAATGTAACCATCTTCAACCGGTGGACGCTTGCCCAGCTTATCACAGTCATGCAGTCGCGGGGTTCTCAAACATGCGTCTCTTTTTGCACGTCTGAAATCTGAATCGGGACAGCTCCGCCGGTTGGGTTAAAATCGTGAAGTATGGATTAATCTACTGCTAAGGTAAGAATTATCATTCATTAATCCATTTAGTTACTCGACTAACTAGTGTTTGGAGTAATGACACGCATCTCGCTCTAGGAAAAGCTTTCCAGATGAAGCCGCTTAATTAGCAAATATTTTGACGGCATGTAATCTGGGACGTGGAAGCATTCATCGGTCGATCAACGCGCCACATCGAGCGAAAACTTTTGGAGTATCGAAGGAGAGTAGCGCAGTCTTTCACTGACAGGCACTCGAGAACGAGAAGCACTAAGCTTGAGGTTGACAGCACGAAAACAGGAAAGATATCGACGTGAAGATAAAAATTAAAGCAAGTTCCACGGGCATGTAATCTGAGTAAAAAGCAAAGCTGGAAAGCAAGCGCCGCCACCTGGCGAACACAGATTGAGTTCCTTCGTCTTTCATCTTGTTCCTCTTCTTTCTTTCTTTCTTTCTTTCTTTCTTTCTTTCTTTCTTTCTTTCTTTCTTTCTTTCTTTCTTTCTTTCTTTCTTTCTTTCTTTCTTTCTTTCTTTCTTTCTTTCTTTACTTACTTCGTATTATTACTCCTTTTTCAATGCCTCTTTACTTTCTTTCTCTTTGTACACTACCTTCTTTCCTTTTTTCTTACCCCCCACATCACTCCTCCTCACCCTCGCTTCTCTTTCCCACCCCCTCGCAATGCTACTCTACATGGATAAGATAAGGATTACCCTTTCACTTCCTTCTTTGCCTCCTCGGTCCTCTCCTCCTCACCCTAACAACAACTCTCCTAACCCTCACTTTCCTTTCTGATTTCCTTAGTAAATTATACTAATCAAGGCTGTGCTATGCCAGGAGCAGCTTGGCCCATACCTTCTCTCTTTGGCACATACCCGCCGAGTTTTCTCTTTACGACACCGCCCTTACTCCGAGCTTAAACTGCTCCGCTTATTAAAATAAAAATTGGAAATGACGCTAATCCTCAATTTAGATGTCTGAAAGTGGCACTGCCTGGTCGTCGTTCGTGTACCCTGGTGTATTCCTTAGATTAAATTTATGGCACCGCCGCACTGTCGAAGCTGATCTCAGAGGCCAGGTAGAAAGAAGCACGTCGTTCAGACCTCCTCCCCCAGGTGTCGAAACGATCCAGGCTGCTGTCAAGAAAAAGTGCCAGCTGCTTTAATGAACTCATAGAATTGTTTCCATTGCTTATCCTGACCGTTTAGTGGCCCTTATAGTGAGTAAAATTATGCTACGATATCATATGTATCCAGTATAACTCTTAAATTGAAGCAGAACCTTCGATTTCATAGCAGCCTCATTTTTTAGAATACTTTGTCTTAATTTCGGAAAACCGGAAGTAAAAGCTTGACCGGAAGTGCTTGGAAGAGAAAAGAATCTCACTCGCCGCTCGTGCCGCTCAAATTGCCCATACCACAATGGGCGTCATCGCGGTAATGAGCCACACGCCATCGAAACGAAACTAATGTAAACTCAAAGCTAATGAAAGCGGTTGCGCAGTTCTCCTGACTACGTCCTAATGCACGTTCATCTTCGGGCACAGGATAGTAGCAGAAAAGTTACAATTCGAACAGAGCGCTCTGCAAAGCCTTTGTCCCAAAAGACCAAACTGCGAAAGAATCCTAACCTCGTAGCGGGAGTAGAGAAGGAACGACTGAAGAGAGCGTGTTCGCGGGAGATAAGAGCACAGCTTAGTTAACCTAGAGTTAGCTCTCCAGTTCGAAAGCACAGAACCCCCCCTCCCCAATTAAGCGTACTTCGCGTTTCGAGCTCGTTTACGTTGTTATTTTATTTTTACTGATGTTAATGAAAGCGCTTAGAGGAAAATGACCTCTACGAAATAGGGGAATCTTACCTCTTTCTTGTCTGGTCACATCAGAACAGGAGAAAACACGAAGAAAGAAAGAAAGAAAGAAGAAAGAAAGAAAGAAAGAAAGAAAGAAAGAAAGAAAGAAAGAAAGAAAGAAAGAAAGAAAGAAAGAAAGAAAGAAAGAAAGAAAGAAAGAAAGAAAGAAAGAAAGAAAGAAAGAAAGAAAGAAAGAGTGCAGTATGCTCATTGCCTAATCTGGCTATTTTAAATGCAAATCATTCTTAGCGAACTTTTGACCATTTTGCATTCTAAGCAAAGCCCTTTGACCATTCCTATCTATCTATCTATCTATCTATCTATCTATCTATCTATCTATCTATCTATCTATCTATCTATCTATCTATCTATCTATCTATCTATCTATCTATCTATCTATCTATCTATCTATCTATCTATCTATCTATCTATCTATCTATCTATCTATCTATCTATCTATCTATCTATCTATCTATCTATCTATCTATCTACCGCCGCCTACGTCCTGGCGCTCTCGTAATTATCTCCTTAGCTTGGTATATGCCAAAATATGCATAGGAGGACTTGATTATGTGACGATCACAATTCGCAGGACATGTCGCGATTAACGTGACTTCCCTGTTACATGCGTCGTGAACCTGTGGCGAGCGTGGCACATCCGCGCGTAACACGACCCGTAGTATGCGCCACACGTGATTCACAGTCTATATCAACCCACATTTTATAAATCTTAGCGCGACAGCTTGAAGGGCTCCGTGTAACAGAAAATGCGGTGCCGGCGTCGGCGGCGTTGTCAACGGGCGAAATGTCCCGATGAAAGCACAGAATAAAAATCGCGGCTCGAGCCGGAATCGAACCCAAACATCCTGCAAGGTAGTCGAGTATTCTACCACAGAGTCACGCTAATGCTACGAATTGCTTAAGAAAAAGATCTGTAAAAGCGTCTTATCAGGACAACACCATTTGTGTTCGCAGTGTTCGCTATCCTTTGTCGCTATCGCATTCATTGCTTCCCTGCGGCGAATCTGGGACTTGTTTATGGTATGACAACCGTCGCACCGTAGCGTGCATTAGGCGATAAAACGCGTCTGCTCTGAAGAGAGTGCCGACATTACGTTAGACCATGAGCTGCCCTCGACACGGCAATGTACTCAAAGTGCCTGGTAAGCCTACACTATGCTTACGACTACTCAGTTTACACAAATACCTCGATGCAACTCGTAACGCTTGGCTCAAAGTAGGAAAAAAAATCCGGCATAGACACAGACGAGCGGCTTTCGCCTGTGTCTATCTCTGTCTGCGATCTTCGGCAGAATCCCGCGGCAAGCCAAGGCATACTTTTCTTCGAAATCTCCGTTGCGTTTCCAGGATTTACGAACGCTAAGAAAAGAACGAGAAAAAATCTAACGTCAAAGCTAACGTCATGAAGGTGGGACGCGGCCATCTTTCATGCATAAATTTAGAAATTGTGCTCAAGGCGTAAGCAAATCGTACAAGCAAGTGTCATTCTAAATAAGATGAATGCATTCTCTGTCGCACGGCATAAGCTGAGTCCATCCGCTCTAGCAGCGGTAAGGGCAGGCCTCGAGTAAGGAACGATAGACAGTCGCAAAAAAATTGAGAAAAATTGTGCGCTGCGTTCAAGAAAGCGTCAACAAGCAAAAATGCGAAACTGCGGGGAAGGCAAGGTTGATTCAAGTTTCACGAATGGCTGCAAACAAAAAGCAAAACAATAAATACGGTAGGAAAAGCAGGGCCTCCATAAGCTAGTGTCGATGCGAAAACATGCCAACAAACAAAACAGAAAAAAAAATATTTAAAATACGTGCAGTCCCATCTATTTCGATTTCGCTGCTCATGTGTGGGGATGTCAAAGCACGACGTACTTATGGCCTAACACCTTAGCTAAAGTGAACTTCTGGCATGGAGCTCTATAAATATGCTACACACTTGTTTCTTGCGTGTATTCTATTATTACCGTGAGTAGTCCCTTACCTCAACATGATTCACTTTTATTTGGATGTCATAATCCTGGGAATATAGGGCATGGCGAGGAGCCGCACATCTAAATAAATAAGCTGTCTCATGGGTATCGTCAAATCGACAAAAATTCCAATGTAGGCCTAATAGGGCCGGCGGCACTGAAATCACCTAGAACGCGTAAGAAAAAAACTCAACGGACAAATCAAGATAGAAGCAGCACGAAACGAAACGATATGGTGGATAGATTGCATTAAACCCAGCTGGCCCACTCGAATACAACCACACTACTGAAGCGCCAAGAAAGAACATGAGTTTTAGGTATAGACGACATGTGGTTGGTCTTGTTTTTTCATTTCTGTCAACATTTATGCCCTTTCAGATGCTCGTGTATATATATATATATATATATATATATATATATATATATATATATATATATATATATATACACGAGCATTTTTTTTCACGAGTTTTTTTTTCCCTGATGAAGGCCGGGCCCCGGCTGAAACGTTGGAAAAATAAACGAAGT